>VZSE01004686.1:180552-260198 GCA_013398275.1 Promerops cafer
TCCGCGCCGCTCTCCGCGCCGCGGGGGCTGCGGGGGGCCCGGCGGCTCACGCCGTCCCCCCCGCCGCTTGCTTGCTTGCAGCTCCGGGGCTGTGACAGTGCCGTCCCCACCGCGGAGCGAGGCAGCGGCGGCCGGCTCTGCCCGCCGGGCTCTCGGCTGAGGAGGGTGCGCGTCTTCCCGCAACTTCCCGGCGCTCGCAAGGCTCCGCGATGGAAGGGAAAGGTGGGTCGGGCGCGGGGGGGCGGCGGCGAAAGGACCGCAGTGGCCGGGCTGGTGCGGGGCCGGGCGGCCGAGGCTGCCGCTGTGCTGGGGACATTGCAGCACCGGCGGGGAGCGGGCGGGAGGCGCGTCCCTGCCGATCCCGCGGGGTGCCCGGCCCGCTGCGTAGGGAGTGAGGGGACGGGCGGCTGGTTTTTTAATTTATTTTCCTTTAGGGCGAGACAGATGTTAGTTGGTGATTTGTTTTCTTAATGCTAAGGATTTGCATAATAAATATGAGGTCTGTCCCATGTTTTTTAGCCAGTCAGCAATGGGGAGATTTTTAACAGATGAGAAGCATTTTATGATTAGAATGGGCTTTAAAAAAAAATTATCATTTTTGTTTTTTCTGAAACGAGATCAGGGCTATAGAGCTCTGCCCTCGTTGCACTGCATATTTAATACATCAGAACATCCTGATAGATTGGAAGAGATGGAATGAGTATTGTGCTATTGAACTGTCCACCCTAGAAAGAGGAGATAATTAAATCTTGCCTGGCTAGCTTGTGTGTTTGCATACAGAGATCTCTTATCCACGTATATCTCTTCAGGCTGAGCCTATGCATTTTATTTCCATACATAGCTGTGTGGTCTTGCACACTTATTTACCTATCCACTTCTACAGTTGCATTGGAAATCACACATTCAACTGGTATGTGAACTCAGAACCTGTACGTGTTAATTGCCAATGAAATACTGACGGTAAGTCAGTCCATGCGGAGGAAAGGCGAGTTGCCATTCCCACCCAGCGTAGCTGCCAGCTCTCCTGTATAACACAAATCTGAGAGCAGTTTAATTGATAGTGATCAAGGCAGTGGGGCAATATGGACTATATTAATTCAAGGAAAATGATGGTAGACTTGTATAACACAATACTACATACCTTCCAGAGAGACGAGCAAGCTATATTTAAACCCTAGGTTTATTTTTGTAACTCTCTTGTCAATCAGGGCTATAGTTCTCCTGTGTGGGAATATCTGATTATATGCTGATTAAGGAAGGAAGCTATTTCAATCATAAGGAGGCAGTATGCCCTATAAAGTACAGTTTCTTGTAGGCAGTGATCAATAGACATACCAGGGCTTGGGGATAGGTAAGTACATCTTAAGAAAGCGTATCTGCAAAGACTTTACTTAAATTAAAAAGCTCACAGCAGTCATGTTAGCCTTAAAGATATTTTTTGTATTATCCGTGCTGTTTTCACAGTTAACCTGAGATGGCCACCTTTGCCTTTTGAATGTCCTGTTGGTACTTGCCTTGATGCGAAACAAATAGACTGTGACTTCAGTATAACACGCTGCGTGCCTTGTCATGCACTACACGGGCAGGCAAAAGGCTCTCCGTGGAACTTCAGGTGGAGCTCGTGTAGCTGGAGGAGTTGTGCAGGGAGCAGGAAGGAAACATCTGCAGTAAAACAAGGGTCCAGGCAGCTGGTGGCAAAAGCACTGCCCAACTCCTATCCTGTGCAAACAGTGACTGTTACGCAGCAGTTGCTGCCTGAATTGGCAGTGAGTGTCTGATGAGGTGGATTTTGGGGCTGCTGGTACTTGTGTTTATTAGTTACAAGATGGGCTCCACAGCAGTCTATGTTTCCAGGTGTTTGGCTTTGGTGGAAGGGATAGTGGGAATGAGGCAAGCCCAAGAGTCACTACTCGTTTCGATGCAAAAAAATTCCGAGCAGTTTGCTGTTACAAGAGATTTTCCTTCATGGAGTAGAGGAAGGGAACAAATACTTCTCTATCTATGTAAAAAGAAGGGCTATTGAGAGCAAACCCAGCAGAAATCAAGGTACCAAAATGGAACAGGTCCAAAGCAGGGATGACCTTAGAAGAAATACACAAGTAACTTTGACATCTCAATGAAGAAATGAGAAGGCAAAGGAAGTCTTCTCACGGCAGGGATCCAGTTGTGTTGGCACTGAAGTAATTTTTTGTAACTTGGATAGTGTTGGAGTGGCATGAGAAGGCCTGTGGTGCAGGGGTTTCACAGAGCAGTTTTGTGTAGGTGTACAGTGAGGCACAGTGCAGGACATCTCCCCAGAGGAAAGGTATGAGCCAGACTAAACTCTTCACATCTTCAGCTTTTGAGACTAATCCTGGATGGATTTGCAAGTGCACTGCCTGACTATGCACTGGTTTACATTTTGTTTTCATTACTAACCAGGCCTCTGCATTGCGAGTCCTCTGTGAGGAGATTGTTGCTTGCAGATTATGTTTCTCCAAAGTCATCTCTTGCTTTTTAAATGCTTCCTCCTGCAGCCTTTTTCCCACCCCTCCAGTCTTCCTCAGTGCAAATCTCAGAACATCTCCAACTCAGTGTTGTGCAGATACTGGGGAAGAGTGTGTGCTATATTAAGCAACATAAAGTCTGTTTAAGAAAACCTGCCGTCTGGTCTCTGAATTCAGCTATCCCTGATGAATGCTGTGGACATTTCTGCATAGGATTTGCCATCAGTAGAACTTGGTTGTCTGAATATGGCCGGAGCTGATGCTTTGCAAAGCCTGCAGTCTGCTGTAAAAAAATGGGCTAAAGAACCATCTCTGGCGCTGCTCAGAGCAGCCATAACTGATTTCACTGGTTGGACCTATTCACGAAAATGAGGGGAGAAAGACATATCCTAGTTTTTGTGCAGTGGGATGTGGGACTAAGGACTTTACTGTTAGGACTGTAGCAGTAAGAGTACAAGCCAAGAGGGTTCTGTTGAGGTTTGAGGAGGTGGTGCAGCCTATGCCATCTTCCAGCAGACAAAGCTGGCTAGAGCCAAACATCTCTATCTCCTCACCATGCCTAAAAGATAAATAACACTCTATGGAGCTGCAATGTTGCCAACATGTCTTGGTGATCTAAAAGTAGCATTTGGCCTCGTCTAACTTACAGCTTCCCTGACTGACTCTGTTCTGCACATTGACTGTCCCCAAACCTTTTGCAGAAGTAAGTAGCTTAAAAGTTGTAGCTGTTCCCAAAGCTCATTAGGCAGTGGGGGGATGGAGGGCACTGTGGGTGAGAGCTCTGTTTTGCATCTGCTACCTGATCCCTGTTCTCCGAATCTCGCCACTACAGCAGTTCCTGTAGGCTGCAGCAGTAAGCGATACCACACCAGGCATCCCAGGAGCTGGGCTTTGCCAAAGCTAACAATAGTTAATGTGGAGGTTAAAGAATACTTGGTCACTTGCCAGATTCTTCAGTCACAGTTAGAAAGATGCTTAGCAGAGGAAGGAACGTCATGCAGTGATGTTCAGACTAAGAGGCTGGAAAAGAAATCAGCTGAACAAGAGTCAAGCTGCACAGTGTGGAATGGATCCCGGGGCTTCTGGATGGAGTAGAGAGGGACTGCAGGCTAGCCTTGCTGCAGGGAGAGCTCCCTTCCTCTGAAGGTGCCGTATCCTTTTCTGTACTCCTGAAAACATAGAAGAAATCACTTTCTCCCTCACTGCTAGAAAACACATTACTACTTTTATCTTACCTGAGGTGGGGATTGGGGTCTTGCTGTGTCAATGTTGTATGGGGGGCAGGGGCAGGCTGCCTGCCTGAACCTTCCTCGGGCCCAGCCAGTTTTTGGTTCTCTCTGCTATCCCTGGAGGTTAGTGCTGGGCACTGCTGGCTCTGGGTGGTTTCACTGCCTGGGTGCAGGGCAGGCTGCTTTCAGCATTGGATACATGGTGTTAGCTGGGGAATGCAGCAGGACTTGTTCTTGTCAGCTGGTCTGTGGGGACAGCAAAGCTAAGGCATGTTAGCTGAGATGTGGAGATGCTCATCAGTCCCCTGAGCCATGGTCCTGCTCTGTTGGAGAGACATTCTGCATGCAGTAGGTCTGCCCACAGGACACACAGCCTTCTGAGCAGAAGGATGAGGGGGAGAAGCCAGGGAACCTGGCCTTACAGCTCTCTTCTGCTCAGGGTCCCAAAGCAGCAGGGCTTTGAGGAGATGTCTGCAGAGGACATCTCTGCAGTGTGACTGTCCTAGGCAGATGCTGCCACAGTAGTGCTACCTGAGTCATGTTCTCTTCCCAGTCACAAAGCTGGGAGCAGGATTTTTGCTTTGTAGAAAAGCCACAATGCTGCTGTTCATAGGCATGGGATGTTCAGGCCTTTAAGTGGAAGGTCACAAGCAGTAAGATCCCATTTACTCAGGGCAGAGTTCCCCTTCCTGGGACTGGCAAACAGGTCCGAGCTCTTTGCATTGTGCAGTCTTGTGGATATGAGAATAGGCAGAGTGATGTGATCCATCTCGTCCCACCAGAGGTGCTCTGAAGCCTCCTTGGCCAGCCCCAGCATTGAGGGCCTGCTTCCTCTGTGGAGCTGCCTGCATGCTATGCCTGAAAAGGACAGAATCTTCACCTTGAAGAACTTGTGATCAAAACCCAACAAGAGCCAGTGAATGTTAGGATTGAAGACAGACTTTGTGGACAAGGTGAGAGAGGGTGGCAAGTGAGAACATGCAGTTCTGGAGGTTACTGTGCACTGTTCCCACCTTTGTGGCTTTCTTCAACAATCAAGGAAAGATCTTAAAGATCCAAGACATAGTTCATGTCCTGAAGCTTTTTGAGATCTCATGTCAAACTGTACCCCATAATACACCTTCCTGACATGTCCTGTGTTTGTTAGAGGTGAGTCTGCAGCACATACTGTCACACCTGTGTTGGAGTAGTGCAGATTGCTTGGGCAAGTCTGGGTCACACAAGCCATCTTAGGTGCTTGTTTGCAATGCAAACAAAATAGTGGCGCAGTTACTTTTGTTACAAAACTGTTTTCTTTTTTGGGGAATACTTGCATCTCTGTCAAGATGGTCAGAGGCTTCTTTGAGCAGTGCATTTTCCACAGAGGAGGCAGCTCCATGTTCTCAGCCTTTCACAATAATGTGCCGTGTGAGATCCAGGGCATGTCACTGAGGCCAGCGGTTCTCAAACTGGCTGCCTGAAGTTTGACACAGGGAAGCATATTTGGGGAGGTAAATAAATGGCCTGATCTTTTTTTTCTATCTCCCCCATGCCCCAGGCTGTGCATTTCAATGTAGGTACCAGCTTTTTGTATAGCAGGGGAACACTGATTGCCCGACCTTAACACCTTATCCCTGAGGCTGGAGTGGGGTGCTGTGAAAGATTACTTTGGTGCTGTGCTCCAGAATCAGTCTCCTAAAAGAGGAGGGGAATGTCAGGCACTAAGTTAACACTGCAGTCTTGCTTTTCTTTAATGCATTTCAGAAAGGGAGAGAAATGTCTGTTCTCATTGCTTTAGAAGTCAAGTTAAACTCAGCCCAAATATGACTGTCCTGGGAGGGCTCAAAGATAGGAGCTTGGGTTGCTGTGTGGCTCTTGCAAAATGAGCCAACCTTGGCTATTTGCTGCCACCTAGAAGAGCAGGTAGCAGTCCAGTACCTTTATTAACCATCATTTGGTAGCTGCTGAAATACTGTGGGTGGGCATCTGCAACTTCTGAATGAGAACGGTGATCCAAGCCTATCTGATGCTGAGGCAAGTAGATATGGTACTTCAGGAAGTATCTGTGCTCTAACAGGCCTCTAATGTGCTCAAGCAGGTAATTAAGCGGGAAAAGTAAGTGGCCATGCTCATAGTCCTCCATACCAACAAACCCACCATGTTACTAAACAAAGGTGGGAAGAGGACTCTAATAATAGTCTTAAAAGTTACAAAAATTGATGCAGGACTTGGTCATCAGGCTCTTATGAAAATACCCAAATCCTTCAACCCATTTCCACAAGTTACGTGGGAGCTGTGGATGTTGCATTTAGACTGAATGAAATGCGAGAGTAATTGAAAGTGATTTTTTTAATGCATTCAGTTGTTCTGACCTACCATTTATACACAGAGTGGCTGGAGGCATAATCTGGGGGTACTTTGAGTAACGACCTGCATACAGCTGTTTCATCCCTTGGTCACATGGGGTCCAGAAATTTAAAAAAAAGTGAATTTTTTTTGGTAAGCTTTTTTTTTTAAAGACTGAGCTTACCACAAGATTTTTCTTATTTGCTCTTATCTTTCCTTCTCTATCTACTCAGCTATTCAAATCCTGTCTGAATTGCACTCATTTCTAATGTGCCATAAAACTTGATATGCAAGAGCTAGTTATTTAGGGAGAATTGCAGAAACTATTTTAGTCTGTGTGTTTTGACCTATAAATGAGGTAACATTATTAATTTTTACATGCAAATCATGGTGTTTATTAGCATGGTAAAAGGCAATTTGACAATGAAAAATATTCCTGATGGGTATAGTAATTAATGCTTTCACTCAAAGTATAAAGACTTTAATAGTGCTGTTATGCTTAAAATGATTGAAAAGAAAAAAATTTGACTGTTTTCCTGTCAGTGATACAAGGATCTTTCCTTTGAATATAACTCCTATATCCCTGCTTTTTCAAAGTGTTCTTTATGGTCAATAAGACTACAAATCATCAGGCTAATTCATTGAGTTTCTTCTCCCAGGTCTCGGGTTTGGATGAACCTTATGATTTGATACTTATGTGGGGATGCACATTGAAAGCTCCGGCTTTTTTCTTCAGATTGAGTTAAACCATTTATGGTGTCGTCATGTTTCAGTAGAGATCCTGTGGCTGGAGATGATGGCAGCTCCGTAGAGCGCCGGAGCAGTCCTGCGGCGTGCCGCGTGGCCGAGGGAGGCTGTGTGTGCATCAGGATGTGCACTTGGAGAAGTGAGGCGTTTCTGCTTGCTATTTTTAATAGCATGTGCAAAGCAAGAAATCAGGGAAGCATGGAACAGCATTTCTAATTTGGAAAACTGTTTTTTTTTTTTTTTTTCTTTTTCCTTGAGCTGTGCTTCTTCCTTCTGTGTTTCATCCCCCTACTGGAGGCTGGCTTAAGGCTGGCTTTATCTGCCATCAGCCTTCAGTAGGTAAGGTTAATTTGCTGAATGTAGCTACTTGGATTCTCTTCATAGATCCTCCAGAAGTGCTGAATGTCTTATTGGTATAATGATGGAAAGTTGCCTTCCTTCTCAGTCATTGAGAATGTATTATTAATGCAAAAACACTTTCCTAGCATTTAATGTTGTTTCCAAAAGAGGCTGACAAGCAGGAAGGCCTCTTCAGGATGACTGAGGCCCATCTGGTCCCTGAGAGTTGTATGCAATGCTTGCTCCAATACAGAGTGCTATCATTGTTTATTTTTCTCTCCAAGTCCAGGCAGACAAGTTTATTGGTAGGATTGGTGTGCTTAAGTGTTGTGATAGTCCCTGTGCAAGCAATTGTGGAACTAGAGACCCTGAGGGATCTTCCAGTTGATGTTGGTCTCGGACATGACCCTACTGAGGAGCTTAAACTCCCTGGTTCCAGATTCTGGACTTCACCTCTTCTCCTCTCATTGGCACACTGGTCTCTACTTCCTTCTCATTTGTGTTTATAGTTACTTGGGGCATTGAAGAGCAGGATCTAGATGTGGTGGTGGTTGTTTGGCTGTGATTTGTTTGGGGTGGAGTGGAATTACAGGTGTCTGTACAGTTTGAAAGACCAGACCTGTATGAAATTGAGCAGAGTGCAATAAAGTTCTTCTTTGAAGGACAGCCCTCAGAGCTTCATCCTTTATTGATGTGTAGTCCTGAATATATATTTTGGGGGAGCACTTCAATGAGTATGAAACTTGGTAAGGATATTTCGCAGCAGTGGTTTAAAAATCTAAGAAAAATCTAAGAAACAAACACCAAAATATTTCACGTATCCAGAGTTATTGCTTCATCATAGATATTATTTTGAGATTCAGTTTAGTTTTCTGATTTTTTCAAGGAGAAGATGTACAGTATGTATTCATTCTCTGCTTGAGAATCTTTGCACACACTGTGCTTGCTATGATGCAGTAATGTCCATTTCTCTGCCCCTTTAGAACAGCCCTGAATTCAGTCTTATACATGTTGGTGGCTCTGCCATACTGTAAGTGATAGGGGAACAGCAGTAATGCCAGCAAAATGAGGAAAAATGTAGAATCCAGCACCTTCTAGTAAATGGAGGGGGGAAAAAAGTTAATTGCACATGAAGGGAGACTTGGATTTCCTAATTTGGTACTAACAAGCCATTGCAGCATAACTGGGTTGACACTAGAATAAGCTTCCTCTGCAAGACCTGCTTTTTATAATATTTCCAGCTTATTTGATCTCTTTGAAGGCTGAATCTGAACTTTTGAGATATTTTCTGGCCTTGAATTCATATTCCCTTTTAGTATTAACCAGTGCTCCTGGTATTCTGAGACTGCCCATTAACCGGTGCCGTACATTATCAAATAATTGCATTGACAAAGTCATCTGTTAATTTTTAAACCTTTTATTCCTATCAGTGTGCCCCAGTGGAGAAATATCATACTGCAAATTATAACCATTTTGTTGCAATATGAGAAGTGCTGGGAGAATCAGCAGAGAAGTTTAAAAATTAGTGTCTTGAGTCTCCTCTTCCAGTCAAGGTTTTAAATGAAGTATGTGGAGCTGTTCTTGATTTGCAGTGGTGTAGGTAAATGCCTCATTTGGTCAGTAGGCAAAGCCAGGTCTCTAATGCCTTACTGAACTGAAAACAAAGGAAATAATACTGATTATATGGTGTAAGACCTGTTTAGCTGCCTTTAGACATCAGTTATTAACTATTGTAGTAGTAGTAAAGGTCTAAATAAGTCATTTTGTATTGGTTCAAGGGGATGCTAAAATAACAAACATTTGTGGCATATTTACATTTTACTTTCTTCCTGCCACTTTGAAGGCAATTGACTTTATTGGTACAAATTATATAGCCTGGAGGCATTTGTGTTAGCGGCTGCTATTAAAATTACTATATGGTATCTTCAAAAGTCAGATTATCCACCCCATCTTAAAAATGACTATGAATTACAACAAGTGGCTCTGTGCTGAGACATGTCTCTGCCATTGCTACTAAACATAGTGCCAGATATCTAGATTTACCTGTCAGTTTTATTTGCATGATGCATCTCTCAGTAACATGCATTCCAAGCTCTCAGACCTAAATGGTACTTTCAGTGCATTTCCCTCTCAAAAAATATCAACATCCAGCAACAGCAAGACTTCGTGGAGTTTTTTGTTTGTTTCTTTAAAAAAGGGAAAATAAAGGCACTAGGGATGAATTTCCCACCTCCTTTGATTAGAAGGTTCCCAGAAATAGTGAGGACAAGCCTGACATACTAAAGCATACAGCCGTGGGCAGTATACAGAGACAAAGAACAGAGTGTGTTTAAAATCTTAATTATTTATAGTAAGAAAATACTGGTTTTGGTTAAATTGTCCCTTCTGTGGCACTGCCCTAAGGTTGATGACAGCAGATCTGAGTGCAGAATTTAGCCTCATGGTCTGCTGTCTGTGAAATTGAGACCAGGGCATTGAGGCTGATGCTGGGCTTTGCATGCAAGGAGATCTTCCAGTGCAAGCAGTGCTCTGTGCTGTGCGAGTCAGCAGAGCAATGTGAATTTTTGGATGGATGGCCCATTATAGACATACTGCTGTATATATGAAAACACAGGCAGGTCCTTTTTTATTTAAATGTTTTCTGGAGCAGTGAATCCAGAAGAGTCTCGCTGAATCTCAGCACTCTTAAAGCTGGCATCACCACCACTGAAATGTATTTATGCTCACGTGAAGCATGAGTTTAGGCTCAGTAATCTCAAAGGTAGGGCTGCTCTTGTATTCCTGCAGTCAGCTTTATTACCCAGAAGCTGCATGGTGATTTGGTAATCCAAACCAAACAGAGCATGTCTTGACTGTGGCTTCAGCTGATTTTGAAAGTAGCTGCGGTGGGCAATTGGCTTGGAGAAAATTAGGACCATGTAGGTGGATATCTCCCACTTCAGTCCCTCCGTGGTATTTTATGTCAGTTCTGTAAGCTGGGCTTTGTCTTGGAGCCTGCCCATGGCGCCCAGCAGATGTGCTTGGTGCTTGGGTCTCCATCCTGCCTCGCCACGTGTGCGAGGACTTTGTCTTCTGAGATTTCCCTGCCTCTGGACAGTCCCTCTCCTTGGTGTCTGGGATGTCAGCCTTGGGGGGAGTCAGTGTTCTAGCAAAGCTTAAGGCAGGACATTTTGGCCTGTTGTCTGTCAGGAACACTGAAGTTAAGCATCTACCTCTTCTCCCTTCTGTTTGCAATGGAGCTGCCTAAAAATCAGATCTATTTTGCAGAAAATCCAATTTTCTGAAATTTCTGTGCTGAACTGGATTGGACCCAATATTTCCCTTACCATCCAGGCCAGTTGAGGACTTCCTGGACTCTGCACTTTCTGATGGCTCTTGCCTTAGATTCACAAGAATTTTCAGCACCTGTGGTAGTATAAACAGCACAACTGACAGTAAACTCATGTTTGTAAGCTAAACAATTTTACTGTGTGCTGGTTTTGGATGGAGGTATCACGACTGCCAACTCTTACATATTTCTGAGGGACTGGGGATTTCACGGAATGCTTTTAGGGCCTTTCCAGGTGGAGGTACATATGGACCATAAAGCTTTATCACTGTTCTTAGCTTTTGTACTATTTCCCTAATCAACTTTACACATCTTCTAGCTGTTGAAGTATGGAGCTTAAGTTGTTGGGAAAAATGGTTGTTTCCAGGTTTCCATTTCAACTTCCCTTGTAAAAGAGACACAGTGCTGTTTGCCAGAAAGGAGAGATACATCATCAGAAAAGCCTGTGTATTCTTCTCTTCAAAAATACTGAATTTCAGTGCTAAATAACATGTTCATTTGAAGTTGTTTTGAAATTATTTCCTTTGGGGGGAAATATTATTAATTACTGTTAGGTTATTGTTATTAATACTATTAACAAACAGTAATGAGTTATTGAAAGCTTTAAAACTTACTTTTTCCCTAAGATTTCCCAGGACAGTTCAACAGAACTGATCACTAAATTGCAAGTGTTAAAATTGACTATGTCACATATTTCTGTGCAGAAGATACCAGCTGCAAATGTTCTGCCCATTCTTTGCCAATGGTTATTGGCTCAAATGTCATGCAAGGCCATGTGAAACTGTTTAGTTCCACGAAGATGTGATTTCATCTGGATAGATTATCTTGTAGCTTTACCAAAAAAGCACCGTTCTAACCACATTGTGCTGTCTTGGTTTATGAACTATGTGGCTTTCACCCCATGTCCCAGAATAGCCCCAGCTGGCACTGATGGCTATGAACTCCATATATTTATAGTGGTGCTGCTTGGTCCCAGAAATAGTGACCAAGGTGTGGCTATCAGCCAATGACTGCTGAATGCCCTGAGTGTAATTAATTGAAAAGCTCATGTACCTCCTTGAGGGGAAAATACAATCAGCTTGTCTCTAATTATGACCCCAGATAATGATGGAGCAATCCAGAAATAGCACAGCATGGGCAGTGAACTTCCTTGATATGAGACAAACCTGGATGGGTCTGATATTGGATCCTTCTTTTTTGCTGAAAGACATATTGGACTGTCAGCTCTGTTCTTGGAGGGGCTAATTACAGCTACATGAGGCAATAAATCAGCTCCTGCTCCTCTGGAAAAGAAACCCCTTGGCTCTTAGCTCAACCCATGCTGGCAAAAAAGCATGGGGATGGAGAGCCAGAGTTTCACACAGCTGTGCCAAGTTCAATACACCAGTTTTTACATCACCTGGGTTTAGCCCCTATGCCTGTACTCCATAAAGAAAGAATGGCTACAGAACTCTGTTTCGTGGAGTTACTGTGCATGGGGCCTCTGACTTTGGCTCTGGACTTAAGTGTGAGGCTGTCTGGACAGTACATGTTGATGCTCTGGGGTTGAGGTCTTCATTACCTTATCTAGGAGTAGTATTAGGAACCTAATATGGCTTTAGTGTCAGATCAGTGCTGATCTGAGACCTTGCCTGGGTAGCATTTACAATTTGTGAGTGGCTGGATCCAGCTCTTGATGTTGGCCAGAGATCCCAGGGAGCTTTGGAAAAACCATCTTTATGGTCATAAGGAAGAGGACAGTACAGAGCAGCAGGACTCCTGGGTTAAATCCTACCTCTGAATTTTAAGTGCTGGAGTTGCTTTTAAATCTTCTGTGCTGTTCAGTGGAATGAAGAGGGGTTGGTAATGCAGCCCTGAAACCAGGGCACTGATGTTTTGTTTTCTCCTGCTAATCTAAAAGGTGTTGAGCCATTATGCTACTAAAGCACATGTTCACCCCCAGCCTAGTGGGGTGATGTTAGCTTCCTTCTGTACCTTTTTCTGAAGTTCATAGCTCACAACTGTTCCCTGAAACATCTGAGATGAGTTTAAACTGGAGAGATGCATCCCATGCCAGCTGCCATCATGACTAGCAAAATTGAAGTTTACTAGTTATTTTTTGGGTGATGAATCCCAATAGCTTTTCACCACTTCAGCAACAAACAGAGCAGCAGTGTTTAGTAACTGTAAGATCATAGTGTTGGGCCTGGAGGCATTGCCTTAGTGCTGCAGCAGCCTAGATGGTGGCTGAAGATTGTAGAAGGATCAAAGTGCATCTGTCTTGTTTTAGACAAGGACACGAGGAAACCTCGGTTCTGTTTTTTTTTTTTCTTCCAGGTGATCACTGTTGTAGCATCTTGTGTTCTTTAGCATCTTCAGCTTGTTTGTTAGCTGTTGTCAAGGCCTGTATGTTTAGGCAGTCATCTGACATGGGTCTCATAGGGGTGGTAATGTCCCTGCTGTGCCTTGGCCCTAATCTTGTCCCTACTAAAGATGGTGATGCAGAGGCACTAGGAAAACATGGGGTCTGAGAAGTGTTCCTGTAAGTTTGCTGTGTTCTCTAGGCTGATCAGGGCTCTCACAGAAGGACACCCTTACAGAAACACAGATGAAGGGACAGAAGTAGCAGTCTACATAATTGTCCCATTTCTGTTACAATTGCTAATCACCTGGCATTTCATAACATCTTTTTCCCCTCCTGTGCTGTCAGCTCCAATAGCTGCTGTACAATCTTGCAGTCGTTGGGATGGCAGAAGATTGCAGTCCCATAATTGCTTTATAGTTGGTTTGCTGCGAGCCCAGTGGATGAAAATTCCCTTGAATGGTAAATGGAGTTACGAGTGCATGTGATCGAACGCCTGCGTGCGTCACTGCCCTCTTCACGTTTTCTCCTGCACGTGTAATGTTTCCATTAACCAGGACTGAAGGACTTTCATTTGTTTGCACCATTTTGCAGGGTACACTTCTGTGTAAAAGATATTGCTAATGTTTTTCCTACTAGAAAGAGCTGACTGATAGGCCCTTCCTGGTGGGATGGAATCGTTCAGCATAAGAGAGCATTCCTTTTACATACAACATTTAATACTTTAAAATATCAGAGAATTTTTATAGAGCTATGAAAATGTTATGGATTGTATATAGTCACTTAATTTCGCAATCTACATGTTTTATGAAATTATTATAGTGACCATATTTTAAGTTTAAAATGGTGTAGTTGGTTTGGCTTAATAATCTGTAAAGGTTACATGCACAGTAAATCTAATTTTTCATGCAGAAAATAGATCTTCAAAGACAAATATTTGCAGTAATAGAAAAGTTAATGTAGAGAAGTGATGTGGAAGAACTTTATTCTTTGAGTAATTGTTTTGTTTCTTATGGCTCTTTGCTGGAGCTAAATAACCAGGGCTCTGTGTGGGTGTGTGTGCTTCTAACAGGTGGCTAGTTTTAATCACCTTTCTATGAAGGAAGGGGAAGGAGAGTTGTGCTGTTTTAATTTTCAGGTGTCTCAGGTACTGGTTGGCTATTTCTGTGAGTGGTGAATGTATTTGGGACTGTTCAGAGAGGTCAGTGAGTCCATCTCACCAAACCCTGACAGGGGCACAGCACTAATAGTTACATAGAAGTGTACATTTGCCATTGAGAGGCCCAAATCAATAAGCACCTGTACCAGTGGGTGCTTTTCCTGTATTTGTCTTGTTGTGCTCCCTTTGACTTCTGCAGTCACACCTGTCCTGGCACTCCCACCTGTGCCTGCAATAGAACTGGCACATCTCAAGAGTCTCAGGCTCTTAAGCATCTTATGCTGCTGGTGCTTAAGCAAAGGTACTGTAATGCTCCATACCTGATACTGTCTGTTTGAATAATGTTGCTATTTCACCAATACAGGGTAGAACCCAAAGAACCCAAAATCTTTTTCTGAAAATGGTCCATTTTGTTCTGTTGCAAAGCCTGGTCTGGAACAAGCAATGACAGCTCCTTATGGTGGCAGTGCAGCTCACCTTGTAACTGTCCTGGGAGTTAAGTAGAAATATTGGCAAAGGCAACGCCTTTCTGCTCTGGTATAGACTTGAATAACTTTTGATATACCTATTTCCTAAAAAGTTCAAATATTTCAATACTGGCACTTGCCCAGACTAAGAAAAGATGGAATGAGGAATTTGTGGGACTTGAAGTCACTTCATCAGTATGGAATGGCTTTGTTTTGATTCTTCTGTTTAAACCTAGATCAGCATCTCAAGGATGTTCAGGTGACACATGTTCATGTGACATTTCGTGTTTGTCAAATGAGCCCAAAACTTCATTCTCATCAGTTTCATTATTTTTCCTAATGCCACATGGCTTCTGGAGCTGAGTCTGGCAGCTGGACTGCATTCTTTCCTCCCCTCAAATCAGTCTGCCTGGTGAAATGCCAGCCTGTGTGACATACAACACTAAACTGTTGTGTAGCTCTTTGCATTTGTGGGTACTGTGGTGCAAAAAGGAAGCCAAGCTCTTTATCAGTGTTACAACAGAAAATGAGGCCCAGAGTAGAGCCACTTACTCAAGGTCACCCTTGAAAGTGCTAGGAAAACTCATTCTAGCACAGTTAGGAGTAAACCACCTTTTCTATGATCCTCTGGGCTAGAACATCAGAAAATTCATATCTCTAATGAACGACAGGGAGACTCCTTATTGCAGTGTGAAAGATGTAGTTCTCCAGGGACTTTCCCTTAATAAGAGAATGGGGGTGTGAACCACAAGTTGGAAGCAGTGTGTTAGTAGGGAAAGGCAGCTGAACTTATTAAAAATATTCTTCAACTATTTTTGGGTTAGTTGAAGATGGCAGAACATTTTTATTTGGCCCTGTATGATACTTCACTGCAGTCACCCTGATGAGACTGTCTCATTGCTGGAAAATGCAGAGTTGTTCTTGCATAATTGGAGGGGTGGGGTAGGGGTAGAAATCCAAGAGACAGTTCTCAATAGTGGTAATAAAGAAAGCCAGGGGGCTTGTTGAGGAAGCATCTGTGGCCCTGGTTCATATGCAGATGACCTCTCTGAGTGAGGATATTATTGCCCTCCTTTGGTGTAAAGAAATGGGGCAGCAGTAAGTCAGCACAGTAATTATGCTTGCTTTTAGCATGTATCATTCCCAGATTCAGGGATTTTAAGGAAACTTGATATTTTCTGCTATTTACCCATATGTAGATATCTAAGTGGATATACAGAGATTAAAGGATGCAGTTTTTAGTCTTAAATGGAGACTTCTGTAGAGTTAAGAGAAAGCTAGATCTCTATGGTGTTCACTTTCTTCCTCCACCTGCCAGCATCCTGACCATTCCCATAGGAGTATTGTGGTCCTTATAAATTGGAGTTCAGTACCTGCAAAGGTTTTGACTGCCTCCAAGCATCAGGCTCCCTGAAGGAGTAAGGCTGACTCAGAAGAGGGCTGCTCTGAGGACAGAGCAATGCCTTTGCTTGGGGTGGCAAGCATGGAGGTTGTGCTTTTGGAGGCATAGCCTATCCTTCAAAGATAGCCTTTGAACTGCAACTTCAAAAACAAGTTACCTGCTGGAAAATCAGGGAGTACAGGGAAGTGGTTACATAATACAGATTTAAAGGTGTGTTTTGCCAGAGATGGGTGTGAACTGCTCAGAGATGGAGAGGTGAGTACACATTCATTAAGATGTGCCTTTCAGTAAGTAGGACCTTGGATCCTAAGAAATTAGTAGAAATGGAAGTATGCAGAAGTATCTATGTGTAGGTGATTCTCTTGCTGGTTATGGAAAAGGAGATATCAAATCACAGTGTTTATTTCTGTAGCCTACACACAAGGATACTTTGTAAAAAGATAATACAGCTTTGCTGCTCCTCCAGTTTTTATGAAGTGTAATTTATTAGAAAGCCTACACTTAATTTAGAAAATAACAGATATATCTGGGCAGATTTAGTTTTTGCTTTTACTCTAAATTGAAACTGTTCACTCTCAGTGGTTCAGTGTCTCATGGTTGATTGCTCTGTATGGAAGATGGATACTTCTCAAAGATCTATGCACAGTGTTCACAACATCAGCTGCTGTCTAATCTCTGCTCAGATAGTATTGAAAAGCAACAAACAAATACTAAGACACATCTCAAAACCTGAAGGAAAAGGCTCAAGATAAGAACTGTTTTATAGTGTGTGCTTTCTTCAAAAAGCAGCGTATGCCATAAGAAATGATTTCTTAGATTTGTGTAGATCTGTGCTGCTGGCTAGTTATCTTCAGGGGTTTTACCTGGGAGACAGGCTACTTCTTGTATAAGCCAAAAAACCCCATGTTTTGTTAAATTCCACCTGGAAACCAATCAGAAGCTCAGGGCAGACATGAGAATGTTATTGTAGTACATTCCTGCATGGACTGTAGGTTGTCAGGGCCATGGAGTATTAGTTTAAACCCTGGATACTTTCTTCATTATGGTGTCTTAAAAGCAAAGGGTTGTGCTTCAGTCTGAGTGGGGGTAGTGGTCCTTGCTCCACGGGGGCAGCTGAAAAGCAAGTTTATTCTGGGCTACAAAGTGAGCTACCTGAGTCAGTGCAGAGCTTCTACTGCTGCAAAACCAATCATACAGCTGGTGCAATCTCACTTTTATTCTGGGCTTTTCCCAGGCCAAGGTCTCAGGGAACAGTGGTCTGTACTGAGCTGCCCTGGAGGTGTATTGCAGTGAGGCAGCTGCCCATTGCTTGTGGGAGTACCTGGTTGGGAGCCCCTGCAGCAAAGGTTGGGGTGTGCAGGTGCAGGCTGGGATGCTGGCCTGGTTCTGGAGTTGTTCTCACTCTTGGCTGTGTGAGAGTTGCATGTAGGGCTGTGCTGGGAGGGTTTGCCTGCTCCCAGATCTGCAGTCCTGGTGGGGCTAACTCTGGCTGCTGCACAGAGCTGTGAGAGAAAAGCTATCCAAAGTGTCAGCTCTGTGACATGTGCTGTGGGACAGCAGAGTCCTGCTTCCACTGCTGCCTTGCCCCATGGCAGCATTACTTCTGGAAAGCTGTTTAACCGTGTAGACACTGACTTAATATCTGGCCCTGTGTGAATGACAGAAAAGTGTGCCTGCACTCCAAGTCACTGGGCACCAGCCTTACAGATTAGTTTGCCTTTGCACTTTGTTCTTGTTCCTGTATTTGAATAGGAAACACTATGTATAGCTGTCTATAGATTTGCCAGGCCTTTTCTGAAGCTCAACCAACAAGGTGTTAATGGATGTTTCTGTCATCAAGAAATTCCTTCCTCTGTTGGTTAACTGGGTTTATTGATTTATTTTGAACTATACTTATTAGCATATTACATGGAAGGATTATATTGAAAAGTATCTGATAGATCTAGAGTTTCTTTCTTTTCAGTCTCTGCATAGTAATTTGAGAAAACAGGTGTGTCAGCCCAAACCTTCACTCATTTGTAGGCCATCCTGCTTGTCAGGCAGTAACAGGGATGCCCAGTGGGATGCAGACACAGACGTTTGGTATCCTTATCTGTCCAGTGCAGGGTGGTTTCTTCCCAGTTCTATCTTTATCAAAGTGTGGGGACAGCCAGAGCCCTTGGGATGGACGCTTGAGAGGGACCTGCAAATCCCTGACCAAAGCCGAGCTGAGGGCTTGGTTGTAGTCAGTAGAAGGGACATTTCCTCTTGCTGAGACTCTGCAGCCCCTCAGAGTAGCAGCGTTTTGTGTGTGTGTGGCTTTCCTTCCTACCTCTGCCTAAGAGAGGAAAAGGAACCACAGGAGATGCACCAGAGTGTTCCAAGGCATTCCCAGTGAGCTGCTGTTAAAATGCACTTGGTCTGGGGGCAGCAAGAGGGGTCAGGTTTGGTTGCAAGGAGCACAAATTACTGCAATTTTATTGCAGGGATTTAGGGGTGAGAAGGTCAAGCAGATGAGACCTAATGGCACACAAGTCATTGCAGTTAGTGGCAGACTGGACAAATTAAAAACCCCCAAGCATTTGATGCTGCTCTTGGGTGCCTTTAGCAAGCAGAGTTTTACTGGAGAGAGAACAGCACCAGATCCCTGCCCTGAGTTTGAATTGCCCGTAAGATCTGTATGTCTTGAATCCTCCTTGGGTGCCTCAGAGGAGCTAAATGAATAATGTACAGCCTTGAGGAGAGTGGCACTAATTGTTTAGGAATAACCTTTGCTAAGGCAAATATATTTTAAGTAGAGTCTCAAATGTCTGCCTCAGCCAGCAGTTTGCCTAAGACACCCTGATGGGCAGGTGCTGAGCACCAGCAATTCTTTTGTGTGATTATCATGAGGTTGCTTAGGTCTGCTTCAATATGCAGTATGGTGTGGTCAAAGAAATTACAAAATCATTGTTTGTCATACAGAATATGGATCTGTGAAAGCCTATTTTCCAGCTGGGCACTTTGGAGAAGTTTTAATGTGGATCTAAACACTGCCTTGGCATTGTATGTATGTTTGTGTTTTTGCACCCCACCGAGTCTCATTTGTCGAACAAATTAGTGTCTCACAGATGACTCTTTAGAAAGTGAAGTCATCCTTAGTGGTCAATACCAGCCAAATCTGCCCTGAAATAGGAAAAAAATCTTTCCTTCTTGGATGCTTCTGAGTTGCTTCTCCTCAAGCCTTTTGTGCTCTTCTGGAAAATCCTAGAGACTAGGATACAGCATTATTGATGGTGGCAGCTTGTTTATTGTCAGAAGAAGGGAAAATAATTTTTTTAATTGATTTGTTAATTGCAGATCAGGGTCAAACATTGTGGAAAAGTAATTGCCTTATGTTGATCTGATTTCATGTTGGATAAGTGGTGCTGTTCTAGCATTCAGTAGCTCTAGTACCCCTGTGCTATGCAATGGAGCAGTGGCTTGGGGGAATGAAACAAGCTGGGAGTGTGTGTGGGCAGTGCCCATTGCTGGTGGAGCACATGGTTCCTGCCCTGGCAGAAGGTCATGAGCTTCAGTCTGGGGTGGCTGCTGCTCAGACAGGCTTTGGCAGCACAGGATTCACAGGTTTCCAAGGTGTTGGTGGAGTTTGATTATCAGGCATAGGTGTTGCTAAGCCTGGGCTGCTCTGATGTCAAGGCAGGCAGTAGCTGTAGAGAGAAATATCAGGGGGATGGGGAAAGGTGATCAACTGATTCCCCGGTCTGAACTCCCAAAATAACCCTGAAATGTATTTTATTCTGCTCTGAAAGAATAATTTCCTTGCCTGGGAATTAACATAGCTGTGATGCTATTCTAGCACCATAAATGGGATTGAGAATGTGATGTTCCCTGCCCTGGAGAGTCACTGCCTCAGAAATTTGCTGGGGCTCTGCAGTTGTCACTTCCACATTGTATCAGCATCCTCAGCCTCATCAGCATTTCAGTTTGAAGCTGCACGGGCTTTTGATCATAAACCATTTTACTTTTGGGACAGCATGAAGGGAAAGTGTTATGCTTTGCTCAGAGAAGGGGAGGGAGAGGTCTGTGGCTTTCTATGTGTATTTTTGCAGCACATTGAGCCAAAACCTTCTAATTTAATGGGACAGATTTGCAAATTCACACCTGCAGAGTTTGCCTTCACAAGGTTTTCATGCGCAAGCTTTTTATTCATGCCCTGGAGAGCAGCCTGCACCTGCTTCATCTCGCCTGTGAGACGAGCAGCTCAGATCTATTGACAGTTTACTCTCTCTGGTAATAAAAAAGTGCCCCATCCTGCAGCCTGGACTCCCTTTAGAGGGTAGTAAGGCTCTTCCAGGTGATCAAGGGCCAGAAACACAGCTCTGCCCATCTGTACTGCAGATGCTGTCACAGCTCAAATGCAGTGGAACACATATGATGCTGCTGTCTAAGCCTGTCCAGCCTGTCAAGAAAGTTGTTTGGTTGGTTTTTTGGGCTGGTGCCCACATGTAAAACATCAAGGAGCTGTTCTACACAGCTGCCCAGAAGTCTGGCCTTGTTTCTGCTGCTTCCTAACAGTGGTTCGTGCATTGCATTTTTCCCTGAGATGAGTAGCTCAGGCTCCCATAACCATGGAAACCTGGTTTGTCTTCCCGAGTAGCTTCAGCTGAACTCAACATCTGTTTGCCTGGGAGAGGGAAGGCTGCAAGCTACAGGTTAGTTGTGCACACCTCTGGGGGTGCTAAAACCCTTGAGCACCTCCAGCAGCATCCCAGTGCACCAGCATGGAGCAACAATGCTGAGATGATGCTTGAGGGGCTTATAAAAGATACGCCAGGCAGGAGGGGAAAACAGGGAGTGAAAGAAGCCTCTGAGGCAGGAAGGTATTATGAAGCTGCCTGAGAAGATACTGCATTATGGTTGTCTTACTCCGTGTGTGTTGGCTTGACATGCTGGGCGTGTGGAGCATTCTGTTGTGACTTTTAAGCTTTAAAAAAGCCATTTCCCGTTTTAAGTTAGAAACCCTTTAAACAGCTTGCTTGTAGCAGAGAAGGAAATCTGGGTATAAGCTCACGAGCATAAAATAAGCTTTGAGATGGGGTAAGTGCCTCTCTGTGGTAACAGCAGGGTTCCATACAGCTTTTTACTTAGTTATTGGAAGAATGGTTGCTGATAAATGTATCTTATAGCTCTAACTTGGTGCTGGTAATGTTGCTGGGCTAGTTAACATCAGGAAAAGTGGAGAAGAGAGTTTTAAAAAAAGCTTAAAAACTAATTCACGAGGATTCATTCTGCTGCCTGTCTGTATAGATACACATGAATTTCCTATGGGCTGCAGTTTAACTTTCCTCTTTGAAGCACAGTTGCAGCCCTGAACTTCAGACTTCCAGGAGAAGCCCTGAAGGTTGCCAGCCTCTCAGAAAGTCATTGTGGGAGCTGCCAAAGCTGTGCTCCTTTCTTGATGTGCCAATCCTGTGTCTTTGTTAAATTAGGAGCAGGCCTGGTGCAAGCTTTTGGAAGTGTGTGGAGAAGTTCTGCCCACACCAGGGAGGTGCTTGATGCAGGAACCTGTGCCAGGATGCTCTGTGAGCTGGAGCCAGAAGCAGAAATAGAAATAACATTGTCCACTGGCAAGTTGCAACCTCAGTGTGTCCATCTGTGAAAGGGAGGTCATAATATTTCACTGTGGATGCCTTAAGGCTTGGTTAGTGTTTATGAAATGTTCTGAACTTTGGGATGGTGCCTGCTGTAGAGGGCACTTAAAATGGTCCCCAGATGTCTTTGTTGACACAGCAGGCACATAAAAACTGACATCTTCCTAGTGGATAAAACAGACAGATGCTGGAATTACTCTCATGTAAAAATCAGACACTTCTAAACCAAACATTTAATATTAATCTGACACTTATCACCTGCATGTGTTGTGAGAATGAAAAAGAAAATAGCAGGTAGTACCTAGTAAAATTCTGGGTTGAGATTAGTGCCTGAACAATAAAAGCTGTTTGGGAAGTTCTTCATTATTCTTAATATATATTCTTAATATATATATGGCTGTTGATGTTCTACATCTAAGCACAGAGCCATCACACTTTCTTTGTGGACATGACAAGCATAAATCTCTGCTCTCTCCATAGCAGCCTGGGAGGAGGTTTTCATGCCAGTTGCTGCAGTGTTGGAAGACTGGGCCAGATCAGGGAGCCAGTTCTCCAAAGTCGCCCTCTCAGTGGGGACTCTGGCCAGCACAGCCGTGCAAGATGCAGCTTTGCAATAACAATATGCTTCACAGAAACAGTTCTTAGTTTTCTGGCTCCTCGAGTGTTTGGTGAGCAGGGAATCAGATGCTGGTCTCTTGTCTGCTAAATCCAAGTTAAGATCTTGGGAATTATCTTGCCTTTGTGCAACCACATATACAGCAACTGCTGCAGGTTATGTTACTGGCAGTTTAGATTGAGTATTTTTTTTCTCTGCTGCTTTTTCTTGGTAATAGATGCTTTCCCACACCTTTTTTTACATGGAGTGAAATGGTTTGGATACCTGGATAGCCCATCTGTTCAGAGTACTAGTCTCTATTTCTAACCTGGACCTGAGAAACCTTTCCCTCAAGTACATTTAATCAAGATTGCTTCTTCTAATTAAGCTTCAATTAAAATGCATTTATGACCAAAATACTTCTTTAAGAGCCAGCTGGGAGCACTTTTCCCCCTCGGAGCTCCTGGGAGTCAGCATTTCCAGATGTTGTCTGTGTCAAATGTCGGAAGTGCACCAGAAGAACACTGAGCTGCTTCAGTACTGTTGGATGGTACCATGAATTGGTCCAGGTCTGTAGTTTTGTCCTCTTGTGTTAGGGTTTTCTCTGGTAGTACTGAACAGCAGCTCGATTTGACCAGTGACTGTGGATGAGAACATATGCACTCTGCATTTTCATGTTTGTGTCTACACTCGAGTACAAAAAATACCCGTGCTTATTAGCTACAACAGCAGCTGTTTATCACAGTCTATGCCACTGATAGAAGTAGTGATGGCAAATGTTACCTGAACTCTGATAGCAAATTAGCTTATTTAGAGCAACACTGCAAAAATTGGTTTTTGGCTTTTTCTTAAGTCGCTTCTAGCATTTATAAAGTTACACAAGTAAATTCAATGCTAATCTCTCTGTCAGCACTTCAGAACTGAGAGTGCAGCTCCAACAACCTTCAGTAGATCTAGCATAGACATTGTGGGGGTGTAAGAAATAACCTGACTTGGAAGTGGAAACAAAGTTGGACCTTCTGCGTTGTGCTAGAAAATAACTATTCTGTCTGTAGTTGAGATCTGGACAATGACTTTGAGTTGGGTCTCAACAATGGAGATAGGAAAATGAATGGAAGTGTGTTTATGATGATCAAGCTGGCATCAGGAACTGGGCTGGTTATTCTTGTGCACTCATTGATTTGAAGTTGCCAGGGGTGACTTTGGTTTGCTGGGGGTACTGATAGCTGCTGATTCTGTCTGCTGAATTACATTTTCCCGGTGACCTGTTTCTTGCCAACCCAAGTCTATTTTTGGATTAAATGATGAATGAATGACTACTGTTTGGACTGTTTGTGGAGTTGAGCACCCAAAATGAATGTTGATGCAGAAGTGACAAATCCTCCTGTGGCTGCTGAGAAGAATATCTGATGATGACTGCAGCTGTGGTGCAGGTCCACTTACTGTTTACATTTCTGCATCAGTAAGCTAGGTCTACAAAGAAGTTACAGCCAAGGGTCAAGTTCAGCAGGTTGGCAGGTGGGCAGGGAAGAAGAAGCTGCTGGAAGTGTTTCAAAACACAGTGGTGATAATCTTACCTGTCCACTTACTTGCTCTGATGCCTTGATCAAGTTTTGTCCCTTTACCATGCTTTTGATGTTCAGTTTTTTATTCACCCGTTAAACTGCAAATGCTTGACAAGTGCTGTCCCTTTTGTGTGTCTGTGTCTGATACCTGGTGCTTTCAGTCCAGGTTCCAGTCATTCCTTCAGGGCATTCTTGCTGAAAAAGATCAAGTAGCAGTTATGGTCCATAAAGGAGCTGAATGTGACTATCTAGGGAAATTTTTGCTCCTTTAGGGAATATGTCTTCAGAGAGTTCAAAAATGGTTTATATGTTTCTGCAATGTCTAATAACAAGCTCTCTAAAGCTGAGGAAAATCTGGAGGTGGTAGTTTGATCTTACTGATGCATGAAATAGGGGACCATAGAAAGCAATGGGAAAAACTTGAACACCTTTAACTTCCAGAACGGCTGCAAGCTCAGGCCTCTTCATCCCTGTAGCCTGAGGCCAGGCAGAGGCAGCTGTGGCTTGTTCCAAGCAGCTCGAAGCAGAAGTGGTTTGTGAAGCTCTGCACGGGGCTCAGCTCCCCTTGCAGATGTGCTGCCTCCCTTTGGTGCAGTTAGAGCTGCAGCACATGATCACGCTGTGCTCAAGGATTTCTGGCTGTCTTGAGTTACTGCCTGCTGCATCTCACTAAGAACTTCTGGTGTAGTTACAGATGCTAAAGCAGGTGTGTCACATCTGAGCCCCAAGCATGCAGGTACAGCCATATGCAGGGCAAGGTGAACTTGATGCTGCCCACATTAGAGGGTGAGGACTGCAGAGAGCTAAGCAGGCATTAACTTTGCTTGGGGAGAAGGTAGTGCTGATCTCAGGCTAATAAGATCCAAACACAGCTTTCCTTCAGTATTTCCTACCCAGACATGCAGTGCTATGCTTTGTAGTGCAGGTTAAACCCAATTACTGCAGCAGCTTCTCTTGGACTCTCAGGCTAGGAAGCGATTATGGCTTGGCTTCTGGTGTGTCATAGCATGCCCTGTTAGAGCAGCATGTGTGCAGGAACTTTGTGCAAACATGCTGTGATAAAGGAGCATCTCTGGTTTACCAGGAGACCTTTAGCTGGATTCAGGATCTAGGTTTTCAAATCATGATGTAGTCTTGATTGCAGAAGATCCAGGGACAGCTTAGCTGGTACAAAGCACACAGAGAAAAGGCTAGGAGCTTCTCTAGTCTTGCTGTTGGTTATCTGTTCCCCCATAGTTTGGAGCTCAGCTGGACCTGAAGCTGTGCCTTTCCCAGGAGTGAGATGCCACTCATGGGCTGCTTGCCACGGGCAGGGGCGTGTGGCTCCTGGCTCTGGCAGCATGGCAAGGTTGCATGTGCTGAGCAGATGCAAAAAACTGCTTGTGTGAGCAGAGGGAGTCAGGGAGGGAACCAAATGGATCTGAGCTGTAATCCCAAATTTTTGGCTGTTCTCAGGTTTGAATTTTGTGTAGGTTCCAAATGTAGAGATCCTTTTTTTAAGGAACAAGTCTGATGCACCTTGTTTTTAAAAGTATTGTGGATGTTCCCATGGGATTACTTCTGGCGTTGCTGCCCTGGGTGTGAAAATGTACATTGAAAAGGTGGTAAGGTATGGGCAGGAATTTTTTGGTGGTTGGGAACTGTAGTGCCTCTTTGAAGAAATGAAGTTGACGATGCTTTGAAAGGTAACAGATTTGATAAATGATTGCACACTCTTTTAAATGCAATTAAAAGCAGTATGAAGAGTCTCAAAGTCTCAATTTAAAGCATCCTCAATCACCAGTCATTTCTGGAAAGTAAGTAATATTTAATTTCTTTAGAAGTGCATACAGAGCTAGAGCTATGTAACTGAATCTGGAAAAGAGTCTGATAAAAATCTCTATCACTCCCTCCCCAAATTCAAAACAGACAGAAAAACATCTCTAATTAAAAAATTAAAAGGTTCCTTGGCTGGCTGGCTGCTTATTTGTTCTTTAAAATAATGTATTATTTCCATCTTCTTTTCTGACAGATCTCTCACTGCATGCTCTGAGTACCTCCCTTGCTTTACTCGCCAAGATTCTTAATATAGGAGAGCCAAACCCTCATTTTCTTGTTTGAGAAGGCTTCTACAGCAGCTGAAGTTAATAAAAGTGAAGATGATGTAAACCTAAGCCCATAGAGCTTCCACAGCTGGATAAAAGCTTTGAGTCTGTGAATTTTGAAGTCTGTTTTGACTGTGTGTTTTTAGCTTCTAGCAGTTGCACTGCACAAGGCAAAACAGCCACTGCAAGTCCTGGATGTCCATGGTTAGTGTGGAGGGTCCTGCTCAGAGCAGCCCAGAGGTGACAAGCATCCCTTGCAGGAAGGAGCTGTCTTCCATGTTCTGTCCAGCCCTGTGGGATGTGATAAGGTGCTGCTGACCTGCATGGAGCTTGGGGACAGTAGCAAGTGGGGTGGGCTCCACGCTGCAGCTCTGCTCATCAGACCCTCATTTAATTGGAGTAATTTCTTCAAGCCAGGCTGGGACTAGGAGTTGGTCTTTACTCCAGTATAAAGGGGGAGAAAGAATTGGCTCCAGCTGATCCAACAGAGCTTTCCTTGTCCATGAAGAGCTGAGGGTTGTGCTGTTTCAGATGACTAAAGGCTCACATGGACTGACTGCAGAAGCCAGAGCTCATGTGAGCGTCTAGTGATGATGCTCCAGTTTTGTTTCTAGTTATTTATGTCTGCTTGTGCTTTGGAAACTTCTTTGTGGGTCTCAGCTACTATGGAGCCTTATCAAGGAGACAGATTTAAGTCTAAAAATTCAAGGGCTCTAGAGACTGAAATCAGCCTCTAAGGGGAAATGCAGTTTTCCTCAGCCTAAAATAACTTTATAATGTCCTTTACTCTCCAAGGTCTCTTTCAAGGCTCTGCCTAGGTTCGATTTTGACTTGTGCGGAGTCAGGCTCCTGTGAGAAAGAAGGGCCAGGAAATTCAGAAAAGGCAGTTGGGGAGGAGAAGGGAAGGGGGAAGTGCTGATAAGGGTGACGAACAGTTTCACCTTCAGGAGTGATGAACTGTGGGAGAGTTGGCTGCGTTGAGGGCCTGGCACAGCTTCAGCACGCGCACGTGGGGATGGATCAGCTGAGAGAAATGACTGCATTTATTCAATGAATTTACATGAGGTGCCTGCGTTGCCAGAAAGGGACGGGCTCCCGCCCTCTCCAAACATCAGTGGCTCTGTGCAGGAACAAAGAGTGGTGGAGCAGCAGGGACAGGGCTGGGAATTTTTCAGCAGAGCCTTTGCTGTGAAGGCTGCTGCACGATTGCACCTACATGCAGAGAGGAGTTCAACTCTGCTCTGGGCTGTGGCTCTTATGAACTGAATTAATAAATGGTTACACGTAGCCAGCCTGCTGCTGGTTGTCATATAGGCTGCTTTTGCCTCTAGCCAAACTCTCTCCCATTCTCCCCTAGGCCCTCATTCCTAGAAATCCACCAGCAGCTTTTTGTACTTCTGATTTGAGGTATGAGGTTCAGTTCTGTAGTTGTTTCCCTTAAAAACAGTGCCTGAATGCCATGTGTAGGGCAGGAAACATTGATTTTTACTTAAACATAAGGGACAGAAGAGGAGGAGTAGGTTATTACCAAAAGGTTGGAGCTGCAAATGCTTTCATAGCATGTGGTGAGAGACTGGGGCTTAACATAGGGAGTCCAAGGCCCCTCATGCATCCTTAGGGCTTCCTCATAGTGTAGGACACTGCAGTGCAAGCCCTGAGGAAACAAACCTCTGGCACCCAGGAGTCAAAGAACTTGTTTAGAAAACATGCTGAAGAGCTTACAGTACCAGAGAGGTGGTGGACTCCCCACCTGTGGGTGTGTTCAAGATCAGGCTGGATGGAGTTCTGAGTAACCTGGTCTAGAGGAAGGTGTTGCTTGGAACATCTTCCACTGAACTAGATGATCTTTAAGGTCCCTTACAACCCAAGCCCTTCTGTAGTTCTACTTATTCCTTAACACTGCTGGGTAATTAGCAAGTTGACTGTTGAACAGGCTGCCCAGGCCTGTGACCTGGGGTGTTTTTATACTAAAGGCTCTTCTCAGTAAAACCTATTCAACCAGCAGCAACTGAAGGTCCTGCAGCTGATGCTCTGCTCCCTCAGCTTCCAGAGCCAAAGAACATTTGAAAGAACAGCACATCCCCCAGTCCTTCTAGAAACAGCCCACAGTAAGCAATGAATATTTAATTTTAAAATGGGATTAAATAAGGATTGGATTCTTCACTTTATGCCTGTTAGATCTTCTACCTTTCTGCATGGCTCAGGGTGCTGCAGGATGTGACCTGGGCTGAAGGTCTGTGGAATTCAGGCTCCATCTGACTGTGCATGTTCTATCCCAAACACTCACATTTTGTGGGGGATGCTGAGGGATGAGGTACCATGATAAATACCAGCTTGGTGTGGGAATGTTGGCCAGCTCATGGTACAGCAGAGAAGCTTCAGTCTTAAAACTTTAATTCCTGATAGATGCTGGAATGACAGAGCCTGTCCCTGGTGCACATCTCAGTCCCTACCTTGGAGTGATGCTCCTGCTGTAGGGGCCTCATGGGGCACACAGGGCTGCTCCTGTAAGGTCTGTGCTGTAAAATTCCCTGGCTGATCTAAATTATTTTTATCTAGAAAGTTGCCTCTGAGTGGGGTGGGGGGGGAAATCGTGCCATCATGTTTTTAATGTGTGATTGAAAATCCATGACAGCTTTTACTGTCCTGCATTCAGCTTTACTGACAGGTATCCATACTGGTAATACTGTCAACGTCAGCTTTAACTGGTTAACCATCATAAACATATCTTTGTTTGGGCCTGAGTTTTTCTGAATTTTGTAGTACCTCTTGTTAGACCAGATTTGCTAAAGGACAGAGCTCTTTGATCAAATTTCTGTTCCTTACGTAGGAACTTGCAAACTGTGATCAGATTGTCCTATTAACCTTCTCCCGTCATTAAGGAGAACAGATGGTACTTCTGGAGCCTCTCTCTAAGCTGAGCTTTTGGTCCTTTAATCATCCTCTTGGAGGTTCTTTGCACTGGATTCAGTTTTTCAATATTATTCTTGAATTGCAGGCATTAAAACTCACTATGGTTTTGACAGTGCTAATACCACATGCTGATTTATTTTTTGAGCATCCCACATCTAAAGTTCTCTAAGCCTCCCTTGAGCAGAGGACCATTCCAGCACAGTTTGCTCAGCTTCTCTAATGGCATGTTGACCGTGAAGTTCCTGCCAAAATCAGTGGCTTCACGGGACGCTGCCCCGTGTGTGTGTGGCAGTACTCAAGTCCATGCTGTGCTCTTTGGTGGAGGTTATTTAGCCACGTGGATCTGTTGTTCCCTTCTCACTTATTTAGCAGTCCTACAATGTTTGCCATCCTCAGGCTTGACAAGTAAAGATTTTAGATTCTCTTCCACTCATTTATACCACAGAGCCAAGGAACAGTGTCTGCCAAGTCCTCCGTAGGAACATGCATGTATACCTGTGACTATTCAGTCACCACTGCATGAAATGTTTTCCATCCATTAATACATGTCATATTATTTCCTCATCTCAATCAAATCATTGTGCAGCATGAAGCTAAATTCTGTATGGAAAGTACATAGTGTCATTTTATTGACTAAAGTAATGTTAAAATATATTATTTTATAATTTTCAAAAAAATCTATAATACTAGGTACTGTGCATTCTGGAGAATTTTCAATTGATACAGATTAATTTTATCATACTCATTTATTGGAGCTTATTCTTAGGGTTTTCTATTTAATTCTTAAAATACTTGGCACATCAGCAGGTTTTTTTTCCAGCTACTGTGACTTCCATGTACCCAACTTATTTAAAATTGATATCAATAATAGAGTGTTTCAGGATGTTCTTTTAAAACTGTGGTACAAGTCATCCAAACCTGCTGAATTTAGGTTCTGTTTAATTAGCTGCACTTTCAGATTCTGCTTAGTTGGTAGTAGAATAAGGAATGTAGAACTGATGATGTAACACATGCAGACGCCGCTTAACTACTGCCACTCTGCAATGAAAAGCATTAAAAGTATCTTAAAATTTTTTTGACCCCTACCATGTGGAACTGATTGAAACAGCAGTGGAATAATCTTCAATTGCATTAAACCCCACCTACATGGTTCTTAATTTTCCTAGCTAAGTTTGCCTCTGAGCCTTTCTTTATTAAACTTACAGTAGCTAGTTTTTGGTCCCTTGTCATCATATTTCCCTTTCTCCAGGGTTATGTGTTTAGTCCTGTGCTTCCAAGTGGCTGATTGTTGGACACAGCATTTTTGAATTAGTGCATTGTCATCTGGGTGGTGGTGATAATGTTTGGAGGGCATTTCGGTGGCACCCATGTGGGACCTCCAGTTTTTCTGTGCTGAAATCCCCTGCAGCATCTCAGGTCTTATTCTCTATCCATTCTTGATGATTGTTAACGAACGAGTAAAATTTCAACTTTCTTTTATCTGAGCTATCACTGACTTAAGGAAATACTGAGTTGTTACATTTCTTCTCTATTTGCCATTCACAAATACATTAAAGCCAACTATTTCTCCACATTCCATGTTTGCCAGCATGCAGCTCCGTTGAGGAGTGGAGTTTCAGAAATGAGCAATTCTGGCTTCTCTGGTGTGTTGTAGTCTTCTGCTGCCTAAACAGATACAACAAATTAACCATATGAGAGACAGAGAGGAAACAAATCTCAGGTTTATTTGCTTCAAGTTTTTTCCTTGGGTATCTGTGCTTTGCTGTTGGTTTCCAGTGAGAAACCCCGAAGAAAACCTTTCATGTACTAAATTGTTCATCTGACTGTAACAGTTGGTGGAGTATCATTGCACAAAGTGGATGTTCTCTGTGCCCCCCAGGGTTCCCTGGTGGAGCACTTGTTAGCTGAGAAAGATAGGTATGTTTGAAAAAGAGAGGTGTTACCTTCCAGTGAATTGCTCAGATGTGGGTGTATGCAGTAAAGCACTATTAGGCCCTTGGGATATTTGCCAGCAAGCCTCAGCGGCCCTGAAATTTTCCTCTTGTCCTGGATCTGGTAGGACAGCAGGCTGTTCTGCTGAGTGAAGAACACTCCATGCAAGGTTTGAAAGCTGTTAGTGTAGAGGGCTTGTGGGAATGAAAATTCCTCCCAAGTACATGCATTATGAAAGCACCATGCATAGTTAATACCTAGAGACAGATTTCACATGGACAGAATAGTGCATTATTTCCAAAATACGTAACTTGAGCTCACCTGTATGCACAAGTCAGCGTAGTGCATAGTGAGAAAATCAGCTAATCCGTAGCATCTGAGTGCAGGGCCTTGGGGCAGGGGAGCAAATGCAGAGCAACTCAGGCATGCTCAGCTTGTTTTCACTGAAAGCTGAAATTATTCAAGTCCTTTTGTGTTGGGCTTGAGCTTAGGGTTTCCTCAGCTTGGTATAAACAGGGTTCCTTGTTTGTCTTGTGCCTCATTTGTCTTATTCTTTAAACAGTGAGGGAATTCTTTGATGATTTGTGTGGCACTCAGTTAATGGGATTTTTATAACAAGAATCAGCTGATTTGTAGAAACAAACAGAAAATATTTTTAAAAGGCTTCCTTTGTGAAAACCACGTCTAAGCGTTATGAATGACCTTGATATCGAAACAACAGACACATCACACAGCTTCTAAGTTAGCCTTTCTGAAATCTCATCCATACTCTACCTTTGAAGCAGTTCTTATAAGGATTATCTCCTCTACCCTCAGCCTCCATCCTCCATAATTGAAAGTTTATACAGCAGCCATGTGATTTCAATATGGGTTGCTGGCAAATGTGATTTCTTTAATTCTTTCCCTGTACCATGATGTGATGGGAATGACGATAGGAGTTATTAAACTTGATAACTGCCAGTACTGTTAATGTTGTTGCCAGACAAAAAGTGTTCAAAATTGTATGGATTTTCCCCCCCCCTTTAATTTTGACCCTCCCTTCTCAATTGGGCAGAATTGGGATGTGATGAACTCACTACTTAGACCTACCTGCTTGGTGCTGCAGAAGATTCTCTGTAAGTCTGAATGTCCCACAGTGGGCAGGTCTGTTAGTTCTATATTATTGGTATGTTCTGTATTATTGGATATTCTGTATTATGGGTATGTCTGCCTTCTGCACTCTGCTGTAATGTAGCTGTTAATCAGTAAAAACACACAGAATGAAATATGGCCCTTGTCAATGCTACTACTGAGGTGCACTCGCAAGTCGGAACCCTTGAGAGCAGCTGCAGGTGTTGCCAAGCACACACTGTACCTGCAAAAGGGGAGATGTCCTTTGGAAAACACAGTCTCAGGTTGTGGGTGGTTAGGAACTGATGCTTTAAATTGAAGTTTTGTGCAGATGCCAGTCACAAACAACATTTTTTTACCCTTTTGCTTTATAGTGTTTTTACTGTGCTGTAAGTCTGCTTCATCTGAATGTGCCCTAAACTTCCAAAGCAGTAGTTGGAGAGGGCAGCCTCAATTGTCCATTTGGCCATGGGCTGGAGATACTGGGTCTCTATTAATGAGAGCAGTGTGGCAGAATCTCTTCATTCCCTGAATAGTGGCGTGCACAGTAGCACGCTGTTGGAAAATTTTCTTCTACCAAAGACACATCTACGTGCTTTAAACTTAATGTAGCAAACCCAAGACGTTAAAGATGCCTCAGAGGTCTCATTTGTTATTGCAGATGGTGCGTCTGGTGTGTGATGATTTATGAGAGATGGCTCCTGTCTGCTTCAGAGAAAGTACTCCGTGCCCATAAGCAAGTCTCTCTGACACCCTGTTGGCAGTGGGGTGTGAATTCATTGCAGGGGAGATGTTATTTGAGTCACCTCAGAAGGGACTTACGGTAAATGATCCAGGTCGCCTTCAAGAGCTGTATTTTCACTATGCTTAATGCTCAAGGCTTGAGATCAGATTTTTGGGACGTTTCCTGCTGGAGCAGGATGGAGGCTGAGTGTTGTGTACAAGACATGCTCAGGGGCTGGTCAGACACAGTTGACACTGGGATTCTGCCTGTCTCCAGCAGGAAGCTGGAGCATTTAGTCTGGGGTTCGGTCTCAAAGCTATTGTGTGCTTGATGTCACAAAGCCACCCAGCACTGAGGTGGAAGGAACTCTTGTTGCTGGAGCAGCTGTTGGCACCAAGGATGTGTGTCCTGTCAGCAGAGCAGGTGACTTTGGGTGATGCAGGTTCGTAGTCCCCCAGACAGAGTGGGTGTCTCTGAGCATCATCTGGATCTTGACTGGCCAGAACCTTCACTCCTGTGTCCCACATCTCTGCTGTGCTTCGAAATCCTTGATACTACTACAGGTGATTTTGGAGATGAGATTGTGGCCTGAGATTGTTCTGGGAAATGGCTCGGGAAGGAAATTATGCTGAGCTACCCTGCAAGGGGTGTGGGCTTTGCTGTGGGAGGTGATGGGGAGGTGGCTGCGTCCATCCCAGGGCAGATGCACTTGTCAAAGGAGAGGTGAATGGGATTAGTGAACACTGAGTTCCTTGAGTGTAATCAAATCACAGAATCACTGGTTCAGGAAACTAAAAAAAGTGTAAAATCATCAGTGAATATAAGGATATGGGGCAGCAGCTAATACTTGGTGTGTACCTAGATACCTCTCCCTCTCTCTGTAGAAACAGGATACTGATCTGTTCAGCCCATTTTTATGCTGAGAGTGGAGAAATCTAAACAAACTGGAGTTGTTTGTGACACTTCACATTTCATGTTAAGTTTCATGTTCATCATGCGCTAAACATTAAATCAAATACCATGATGCCAGCTATGTATTTTTATTTTAAGCATATGAATATCTCAGCTGCTTCTTTGCCATTCTCTCTTGTTCAGAAAGACAGTTCTTGGCGTAGAAGATACAATGTATTTGTTTTCACCGTTAATAAACATCCAGTTACATTCATGGACAGGACAATGAATCAGTGCAGCAATATGCCAAGTCTGCTGAGGCCACTTCAGGAATGTGGTGCTGCAGTTCCCTGCAGACCAAGCACAAGGTTCTGTTTTCTGCTGTCCACCTCAGAGAAAATTAATTGCAGAACATGGGAACTTTTTCACATGCTGCATGTGCTGTGAGCAGAGGTGAATGGAAAAGGATTTTGAAAATACCTGAGTCCTCATTTTGGAAAAGGTGGAAAAATGGTCTGTTTTAATTCATCCTTGGTGGGATTCTGCCAGTGTGGAGTAAATCACAAGACAGATTTGTTGTCCTTAGAGTGTTATCTTTCTCTAACAGCACAAACTTGCTTATTTGGTAGATAGAAAAGGCTTTACAGCTTAGTTATTAAAGAAGTGAGAACCGATCTGGCTGCACTATGAAAGAGATGTGCTAATGTGATTTCAGTGTGAAATGGTCCCAGACGCTGTGCTCCTTGAAAAGCTTTTAATGTTTGGAAATAGTTTCTAGTTTTAGGACTTGGGAGGAAAAGGTGATTTGATTTTTCTTTTTTTCACTTAGCTTCTCCTTTCTTTCTTTTTTTTTCACTTTACATTTGAACTAGAATATTGGCGAAATTAAACATTTTTGCTTTAGTTGACAAAGACACAAATTTCCCTTCTGTTTTGTAATAGATTTTTTTTTGTTGTTTGGTATAATTATATTAATTTAGTTTTGTCTCCAGACTAACAATATTTTCCTGTCCTCATCACTGTAGTTGAACATAGGTCTTAGAGTCTGTCTCTTGGGTTTTTCAGGTTTTTTCCTGTGGGCAGGCTTTAGCATCAATAGGGCTTTTTTCCACCAAGCTACTTTGATCTACAACACAGGTAATGATATCCAGGGCTCACCTCCCTTCTAAACTGGAGGATCTCCCTTCACAGGAAAGAATGGAAAGAATTACTTCTAGCAAGGAAATAAATTCAGTGTGGAAGTGGAGTTTCATATCTGATTTCAGCTGTGCAAACTGTTATCTTGGCTAAAGGGAATACACTTTGTCCTTAAAAACAATTACTTCAATTACTTTTTGCTATGCTGCACTCTGCTGATGGCATGTGTGGCCAGTGGGACTTACTTAAAATATGTATGTTCTTAATATCAGCTCAGAAAGAAAGCCATCTCAGCTGGAGAAAAAATTAATGTAACGTAAAAAATTAGATTATTTTTTCCATCTGACCTTGCTTCTATTTAGTTATCTCAGCTTTTGATGTTGAATTTACAGATTAATAATAGTAGCTGCTTGAGCAAAGTCAGGGCAGAGAACAATTACAACTGTAAACAAATCCCTCTTCAACTCTGCCTTTCCCTCATTCAGAGCCAGTGTCTACAGCAGTGCTGTAACTGTGCATACAATTACTCACTTTCATATTAACTCTGGGAAAACTAATTACTTTTTCAGAGCCATTTGTGGCCAAAGGAGGGTTTTCTGCTGCTGGTGCAGCTGAGGGTCTGGGTTTACCCTGCATCATGATGCCACAGCTCAGTTTATTCCATCACGGCTTGTAGCAGCAGCAGCTCAGAGGTCTGGTTAGGGCCACAAAGGGTTTTTCAGGCTGGTTTTGTTAAGTCTGTGCTGAGTCTCGCTCCGTCCTTGCTTAACCTGTTATGTGTCCCTGGCTCAGTGCTTTGAGGCTCGCTTGTCTGGCTCTGATGCTTCCCCAGGCAGGTGTTTGGTGCTGTGGGAGGGCACATCTCGCTGTGCCTGGGGTGCTCCAGTTGTGTGAGTCAGTCACTGTTGCAGGTGCTGAGCTTTGCTTTGGCTACTTCGTAGATAATGTTTAGAGACTGGAGTCAGAGATGCTGCAGTGGCTGTGGCCATGTAAGAGCTGTGAAGGTCAGGTCCCTCAGCCCCACAGCAGCTGATGGCATGTGACTGCAGGTGTGGCTCCCTGAAGGTGCTGTGGCACCTTGCAGTGTGCAGCGTGTCTCCAGAGTACACGCTGTTCTTGGAAACCAGACCTGAAACTGGCTTTGCCTTCAGGGGTTTGCAGTTGGAACAGCCTGTTACAGCGTAACTACCTGAGCTTTGGACTTGGAAAGCCTCTTAATCATCTCATAAATCTAATCAGTGCTGTAATTTTTGGAAAACTCAGGATTCAGCTTGGAGTTGAAGCCAAGTGTTCTTGGAGAAGATCTAAATCTGTTGGAGAAGGTGGATCCTTGAGCTAGAAGCGTGATACAGAACAGACACCTGTCCTCACTGTTGCTGTCAGAATTGAAGTGCTGGTGTCCATGCTAAGCAGATTTTATTTTGCATCTGTAGGTTTGAGGGTGCTTTTAACCCAGAGCACTGCTCACCAGATCAAAAACCTGATTAGAAAATTAGATGTTTAATTATTGTCTGATTAGATATATGGACCTGCTGTACAGAGCCTCTCTGTCCTGCCCCTGAAGTTGTTTCTAAAGCTTAAACCTTTAAATATAGGGGTGTTCTGTCTAAGGCATTTTTTAGCATCAAAGACCAATTGATTTGCCTGTAATTTGTAGCCCAGCTCTCTGTTTGATGCTAGTGGAGTTGGAGAGCTGACAGGGTGCTAGCTTCTGTCCAAGCAGGAATGAACCCCTCTCTGGGAAAGGGCAGTTCTCATGAGTTTCATGCCTGCCTCACTTCATCTCTGCCTGGATTTCCATGGCTGTGAAATGACTGATAAATAGTGGAGCTGTGAAGGTGCAAATAACTGCAGTGCTCTGGGAACCTTTCCTGTGAAGTGGTAGTGAAAAGCAGTTTTATGGCTATTGCTCCTTTTGTGCTTTGTGCACACCAGCCACAATTACCACGACACCACAGGTATCTGCAGGGCTTCTATAATTAGCTGATGACATGGGGAGCACTGGTGAAAGAAACTTTCCTTGGGAATACACCAGCTACTTACCCAATCATATACTGGAACGGGCCTTTTGAGTCACAACTAGCACCATTTCACATGTTCTGTATGTGAAAGGAATTAAGTTTTCTAATCTAGTGTTATAGCCAACTAACTGCCTCACCAAGAGAGCAGAAGGGAATTAAAGTGCTGTATTTAAAGCAGCCTTTAAAATTATTTTTGTCTAATAGATCATTCCAGGAGCTGGATTTTGCCATATGCCCAGGTTCCTGTTCCCACCAGCAGCCTGTTTGATCTCACATGTGGTTTTGCGCCATGTCCTATCCTGTCACAAAGTTCTCCTTCCCCCTACCCAGCCCTATCACTGACTTCAGTGTTGCTTCATTCAAGTGTGAATGACTCAACATGGAGGAAGTCTTGGAGATGAGCAGAAGGATTCTCCCTCTCTTCTCTGTACTGCCAGCCCAGCCATCAGAGGAGATAAATCCATTTTTCTTTCCCTCCCTGTTTGCTTTGAGTTTGCCTGCAGTGTTTCATATGCTGAGCACTGCCTGCATCTCACCTTGTGCTGTTGGCTGTGTGGGGTTTTGGGCCCATAGAAATAACCAAGCTTGGATGCTGGAGGGAGGCTGGTGGTTCAGGAGGCTACAAAGGTAATGTCAGCCCTGAGCATCCCAGCACTGTGCTCCTTGGGGCCTGGGAGGCTTCCCCACAGCCCTGCCCTGTTGACCAAAGTGGGCTCCAGGCAGGGCAGCAGGAGCTGTGCCAGCCCCTTGACTGGGTCTGAGGGCAGAAGTAAGTGTGAGATTTTGGTGGGAAATCCCAGAAGTGCTTACAGTGTGGCAACTTGCACCCAAAAAATACTTAATATTTGTTTTGGTCTGCTTCAAAGGTTGTGTCAGGATATCTCCTGACATGAAATGTGGGGATTGAATTCCATCTCTGTCAGGAGCTGCTCAGTTCTGAGGTACCTGTTTCTGTAGCTTCCACAAGCCCCAGCAAAGGGAGGAGTGTGGGATGTAGGAGAGGTCCTTGTGTTGACAAGCTGGTGAAACACTTGAGTAAACACTTGTTCCTTTGTATGGTCCAGGGGAATCTCTAATTTGAATGCTGGTGGCTGCAGAAAAGATGCTAATGAACCAAACCTAGCAGCCTCATTTACCCATATGAAATCATTATCAGTGGGTAACTCATTCTCCTGGAAAACACAACAATAGTAATGTAGTATACAGAACACAATGCTGCCCTCTAATAAGGCTGACAGGCAGATTGCAGTATATATTTAGACTGTATTAGCCAGCCAGAGATTTCAAATGCTTTTATGTGCAGACCCTTGTTTCTCAACTCCTGCTCTTTGCTGGTTGAGCTAAACTAATTAAAGAAAAATGTACTATAGCTGAGAAGTCTGGAAAAGCCAAAAGCAGGCTTTCTAAACAAAATAAGCCTCCTAAATGAACAGCTTTTAGTACTATTGTGGAAATGAAAGTTTATTTGTTTTTCTTTGGGAATGGACATGGATATTATGCTATATTTTGTTCAGCATCTTGGGTTTATCAATACGTACTTTTTTGCAGACTATAAGCACTCAAAAAGACCTGCATTACATGGCTCCTTTGCTCTTACAACATGAAGTGACAGTGCTGTTCAGACAAAAGTAATTTAGTGCATGATATACGGCCTGTAGCCTCTGAACAGCAGCACTTCTGGTGTGTGTTTAAAGGTCTAAAGCTCATTGTGGCTGAAGTGTGCAGTGCCCGAGGGCTGCCTGCACAGACTTCGTGGAGCACGTAACCTGTGGAGGGCTCTGCTGCTTCTCCTTCGCTGTGCGTGCAGAGCGCTGCCCCTGTGCTTCGGCTGCTGCGAGCTGCCAGGCACAGGACATCCGTGCCCTTGATGGCTGCAGTGGGAATAGCTCCTGTCTCACTGCTGGAGGGCTGCTCAGCATCTGCTTTGCTCCGCCCATAAATGTGTCAGGGCTGTTGTGAGGAGGGTGTTACCAGTAAAATAGTTGCCAGGTGCTGCCGAGCTGTGTTTAAAGGGTGCTGGTGGGTTTGGAGGCCCTTCAGCTATGGGAGGTAAGTTCCACAGGACATCCTCTCCTCACTTTCACAGCTCCATAGGGACCAGATATGGGTGGGTTTGGGGTCTGTGCATTGAATTGCTCAGCAAAAGCACCATCTGGATCAGTCCATTGGTGAAAGATGGTCATGATCTCACTGGTGTACCCACGTACCTAAAGGAGTCCTTTCCATGTCCTGTGCTATTCCATGGATTGGAACAGAATCCAAAAATCCCAAGTTCATCTATTTTTATACAGATTGCTTGTTTCTTTTTGGGATATTGCGTTCTGAAGAGCAGATTAGCTTTCTGAAGCAGTGAACTTGTGCTTCTGTCTCTCCAGACTGCAAACACTGTGTGTAGCTGGGACTGGCCTGATGAGCGTTCATCTGCGTTAAACCATCGCAGAGAGGCTTGGGCAGGTTCAGGCTCCCTCTTGGTCTGTCTGAATTTGACTTGAGGAGCCTGTTCTTATCTTCTTGATGGTAAAAATTGGCCCAGAGTAGGAAAACTTTATCTGTGCATGTAATGCAGAGGCAATATCTGCCTTGAAGTTGAATGTAGAAGCGGCGGTGTTCAGGCTGTTCCCTCCGCAGCCGGGGTTCGGAGGATGGATCTGGCGTTCGAAGAAATACTGGCACGCTGTGCTGTTGAACGCTGGCCCGCTTCAACTGCTGATGGAAAGATAAAATACATTTTGCTCTTGGCTGGCTTCCTTGCTTGCTGATGCTAATAACATCACGAGCTAAGCATTTCAGGGGTCATCTTGAGAGAAGCAGAGACCTGCACCCCCCAGGTGGCACCTTCCTGATGTTGTTGCCGTTTCAGGGAAACATTGTCGGGTCAGAGATCAGTGTTTGCACGTCAGCACAGTGGGTGCCAGGTGACTCCAAGAGCTGCTGTGCAATGGGAGTCATGATCCAAAGCAGGATGGTGACTGACTGGCAGGTTTCTCCATGCCCACCTCTTAATTTTTGCACTTGTACAAAGGTCAGACTGAAGACCTGCAGAACTGCAGCTTTCTCAACCACCTTTATAGGATACAGGGCTGAGGAATACCTGGTCATGTATGTACATCTGTATTGTCCTCTAGTAGTCTCTTCAACATTTTGTAGCACCCCAGGGAGCTTTTCTGTCTCTGCCAATTAATTTGCTGTGGTTATTTCAATTTTGTTCACAACCTGTTCGACAAAAACTCCTTAAAGCTAGACTCTTCACATCGAGAGAGGAAAAACACAAAGCTGGTCTGGATCACAAGTAACAGTAGGAGACATAATGCTTAGCCATAAAAATTGCATACATGCTTATAAGCTGATGCATTGAAAATGCAAGTGCTTCCTCAGCTGCCTGCCACTATGAATTTTAAAGATGATAGAAATAAACTTTAATTTGTTCATTAGTGTGAAAATCAAACAACTGCAAAGCCAGCTTTTATTATAACTCGCTCAGAGGGGTTTTGTGACAACTACTTAATGCCAGTTATTCCTTGATCTGTCATTGTCCCAGATAGCCATCACTTTTCTTTCTTCTAGACCCATAGTGGGAATTTATGCTTTTAGCACCTGATTATGGAGACTTTGGTTTTGCCTGGAAACCCAAGAAGGATGAAAGAGAAGGGGAAACACATGGTGTCACCAGTCACTAGTTCTAAAAACATTTAATTGGGAAATGAACATGCAAAGTACCGTTTAAATGTTCCACTAGATATGTCCACTGTCTCCCTTTCCTCCACAAAAGGAGAAAAGGATTTCCAGGATTGCTTAGGATTTCCACGTGTACGCTGCTTCAGTGCAGGACTTGGCAGGTAGTGGAGGGCTGCTGTGCAGTGCTCTGGCTTAACTCGGGGAGGCTGTGCCATCTCCCCTGCTCATGCTGTCAGGCAAGCTTTGACTCATGGATGTTAATTAACCCCAAATCGTTTTTCAGCCTCTACTGTGGATTTTTTCTTTCTCAGCACATAGGCTTCTGCATGAAATTGGCTTATTTATCCCACATTCCCCCAGAGTGGAGAATTTTAATTCTGTAAGCACCAAATGTCTCTTTTTCTTCCTCTACACAAGACTTTTTATTGGCCTGCTGCTGCAGATCAGTAATTAGCTACAGAAGGGATGTTTGCAATTGTATTTTCTACCTGGGGAGGTTGCAGTAGGTGCAGGGTGGCAGCAGCTCAGCCAGTCCAAACGCAGACAACCTATTGCCAGCTCTGCTTCTGCTTGTGCTCAGTCTCCTGGCAGCTTTCTCTAAGGGTGCTGCATAATTGCTCTGCTGGAGGTATTTTCATTAATAATGGAATTTAACTTTTTAATGTGCTATTAGCTAGATTTCCCTCCCTTAGGGTGATATTAGCTGTGGTGGTTTATGGGGCTTTTCATGTGCACACAAATGGAATTGTGTGCACAATTTGGACCTGTCACTCAGGGTGATGGGTCCCAGGGCTGTCGGTGAAATTTGCCAACTGACCTGAGGTGAGGCACTTGAATCCTCTGAATGTGAGTTTTTCAGGAAGGCTTCATGTTACTGAACTTAAAAGTGTTGGAGGCTGCTCTGGGAAAGGGAGGATGTCCTGTACCTCAGTTTTGTCTTGTAATTTCAGTCTAGCTGATAAAATAACTCTGATTGCCTGGAGCCTTGACGTTTCAAGCAATTTAAAATGGTGTTGCATCTGTTGAAGATTTACTGCCATACAAACATCAGCAAGCTTATCTGCCCTCAAGAAAAGATGTCTCGATAAAGCTTCCCTTTGCAGACATGAGGAATGGTGAGGATGCCCTGAGAGTCCAGGGGGACTTCATGTCCCTTCCTGGGAGAGTGGCAATAGGGGCTGTCCATGTCCCATCTCAGCTGCTTGGCACAGTCCCGCGAGGGGCTTGGTGTTTTCTTGAAGAGCTAAAAGCCAAATCAGATATGCTTATCAGGAAAGGAATTTTGACTGGTTTCAGGTTCCTTATATTTATTAAAATCTTTTTTTCTTCTCCTGGTTATAAATTAAGGCAGAGCTTTCAAAACTCTTTAATTGGGGCTGTAACAAGGCTCATCATATCTGGCAATGATGAATAATGGGTTTGACTGGAGCATATGTTAATGCATAGAGAACAATGATGCTTACAATAAATGTCCCCAAAGTGCCATATTTGGCAGTGGCTGCAGGAAGTCTGTAGTAAACGATGCAGTGCTGCTGTGGTGTTTATGGGGGGACAACAGCAGTTTCTGGCTGGTTCAAGGATTTCATTCTGCTGAGCTCCTGTGTGGGCAGGGACCTGCAGTGAGTGTCTTGCAAGGAGGTTTTCAAAAGTAGCCACTGGTCTGAGCTGTGTGAGAGGTTTGTTGTCATTCTCTCTGCAAAAGGCTGTGAGAGTGCAAGGCACCTCCAGCACCAGATGCAGGAACTTTGGGGCTCTGGGGGCTCAGTGGGTTTGAAATACGGGCTGGAATTTGATTATTTATTTAAGGTCTCCAGGCTGCATGTAGTCAAGGCGCTGAGTGTGTATTTCTGGAATACAGATCTCTCTGCCTCTGCCACCTACCAAAAGGTGGCCCTGCATGTTTGTGTTTGTGCTATGTAGCTGAAATTGCTTGGACATAAGAACAAAGTGCCATTTGCACTAAGACCCAGCTTTTGCACAGGCCTAGTCTTTGTATCACAAGCAGAGCTATTTAAGCATAATTTAAGCCACTCTTTTGCAAAATCGATCTTTTTCCTCTTTTGCTCTTATGTTTACTGCCTTAGCATGTAACTGAAACAAAAAAAAGCACCTCTTATTTATCCCTTGCAAGGGTTTTAGTGGTGGCAGTATGATGGCCCTGGAAAGGCACGTATTAAAAAGCTTGGGGAGGTTGTAAGCTTTTTGATTACTAAGAGATTTATTTCTCATCTGTGGGCACAAAATTTGTTACACATCAATTCATTAAGCAGATTAAATAAAGCAAACCAAGTTGGCTGTGAGCTGTGAGCATCGTGGTGATTTCACATGAAACAGGAAGGGATGCAGAGACAATTCATTTACCATACATTAGGCAGCTCAGCTAAAGTTCAGCTCAAGGCTTATGCCTCCCACCACTGCTTTCATTTTAGGGGACAAAAAACCAAATCTGAAAGCACAGGTAAAGTCTGTAACCCTGCGTTTCCGGAAAGGGGGTTAATGCAGAGGACAGGGCAGCACAAGGTAGAGAATGAGGCTGATTGAGGAGTTCTGCTCCAAGAGGCTGCGGCCACCTTGCAGGCTTCCCAGTAATGCATCTGGAAGCAAGGCGAGGGGAAAGAGAGGGAAGCACTTGGACGTGGGTGGGGGTCCGTGTTTGCAGTCAGTTTTGCTGTTGCATAATGGTGTGTTTGCACCTGCAGTGTGACCCAGGCACGTGCTGGGCTGGCCATGGGCACTGGAGCAGCTCCAGCACACCCCTGGGAAGTGGCAGAGGGGACAGCGTGTCACTGGATGCTCTCACTCAGGGGGCTGTGGCTGGGCCGGGGTCCCACCCTCCCGGGGAAATAAACATTGCAAACTGCCTGCCGTGGCTTAAACTGAGCCTGCCCAGAGCCTGGCATTACAGGCAGGCTTTTAACCAGACCGTGCAGGGCCAGCCATGTTTTTCAAGCCAGCATATCCAAGCCCCGTGGCAGGAGCAAAAAGCCTGGCAGTTTTTTCTCTCTGGCAAAGAGGAGCTGCTGCAGATGCCACAGAGAAGATCAGTGTTAGCTTGTAGCAACACCCTTGCCACAGCTAGGAGTGGACTAGAGAAAGCTGGGTGGGAGAATTATCTGCATGCCTGTGCCAGGACGATCTTTTCCTTAAAGAAGTCAGGAGAATTTTTACCTGGAATGGCTACAGATATAAACTTACGGAGTTATGGAAACAATTTGTGTAATTGCCCTAAAGAACTGTTGTTGAGAGTAATGGGAATGTAGGATACTGTGAATAGTAGAAAGAAAAAAACCAAACCATTAAATAAAAAGCAACAAACGTCCACCAGAACCCCTTTCCAAGCAAAATCAAAGACCCTGGCTGCTAGAGGGTTTCCAAACCTCAGCTGGTTGTCTTTGCACTGTGTTTCTTGTTGTTTCATGTTCTGGGAGGGCTTATTAAATCAGCGCAGTGCTGAAGGTTTGGCTGGCAGGTCAGTTTTGTCCTGGACCTGCAAGGGAGGCCAAAAGTCATGACAGTTGTGACAAACCCTGCTAGATGTGAACTAGCCTCCCAAAAGGAGTTGGGGGTTGTGGTGCCACTGATCTGCGCCTGGGGAGCCTGCCCAGGGCAGAGCTTGGCTTTCTCTGGCAGAGCTGTGCAGACACCAAGGAGACAGAGGTGCTCTTACTGAAGATGATCTAGAAAAAGAGAGTTGTTTTCCTCTTTTCTGAAAACAGAACTTGCCTAAATAAACTCCTAGTTCTTTAAAGAACACCTGACAACCAGCCTGGCTTTTACAGCACACTGGGACTCAATGCTGAGTGAAGGCTTGGTTCACTTTCAGTGGTTGCTTTCTCATTAGAATTGTGCTAGGGAAATGCACTGTCAGTTCAGCAGGGAGGGAAATTAGACTAATCCTTTGGGGATTTTCTTGTTCTTACTCCAAGATATTGCTTCATTAATGAAACAGAGGAAAAGAGGGGATTTCAGACTTTTTTTCTTTACCAAAAAAAAGTGAAAAAACGAGCTTTTAACAACTTTTAAGTTTGAATGAAGAACTGATATGAATTATTCATATCATTATGGATCTACATCATGACCGGATATCTGAGCTAGAAAATCACCTTAAGACAAACCCAANAAATATTTCTTAAATAGTCTTGATTTTTGATCACTGTGGGAAAGGTAACAAGCATGGATCTACATCAAGACCGGAAATCTGAGCTAGAAAAATCACCTTAAGACAAACCCAATTTGCTCCTCAAGTTACAGCTTCCAACCCACCATGGCTACTTACACAGCAGAAGCATGAATTTGTGTTTGTCCTCACTCACCCAATTGCCACTCATCTGTAGGTATGACATCTGCTCCCAGTCACTGGAAGCCAAAATTTCCGCTTTTCCTCATGCTGTTTCTGTCACGTAGCTCTAAGCAGGCTTCACTGGAGATTAACATGTTTAAAAGCTTGTCCTGTAAATTATCTTCAGCTGTATTAATTGACAAGTTCTTTAGTTCTTGCTAGTGTTTCACTGAGCCTGAGCTGCCTAAGAGGGAAATAAATGTCACTGCCTTCTCTAGGACAGCGGGACTTCGTGAGCTTGCAGTTGAACTGAGACATCCCTTGGGATTGCCTTACAGGCAGAAAAAGTCCTGCAGACTGCATATTAAACTTCCTATTTTTAACTTTATGTCAGGTTTAGAGAGCATAGCAAGACAACCTGATTTTCCCCTGAGAATTGAAGCAGAAATATCACTGTCATTTCAGTTCACTACTTGGGGATAATTAATTACCGCTGAGGACAACTAATCGTTTTAAGGAGTTTTATTTTTTTTTTCTCGAGAAGGGCAGGAACAAACACAGGGTAAAAGTCTCTGGCTGACCCCACATTAGGCCAAGCCAAGGCACATGATACACAAAATATAGTAATTATTTGTAGCCTTGAGCCTTGGGTATTCAGAGTGGGTTTGGTGGTGTTTGGGTTCCTTGGTCCTGTCCTTGATGGATGAAACCATAACTCAGTTGATGTGGACAGTTTGTTGAGTACTGGTTCCTGATTTCAGGGGACTGTGGAGAAAGCTTTGCCTGTGGCAAGGGCCAGAAGGGCTCAAAACTAAATGAGTTGTTCATTCCATGCTGCTTGGGCAGTTGAGGGTGAAAGGGCCTTGAGCTTCCTGGCTTTCATCTCCATCAGACCAGCACCACAAGCCCATCCAGGAGGAGGTGTGACAGCAGCTGAAAATCTTTTGGTGTGGATGTGATGGCTCAGGACTGAAAAATCTCAGAGTGCTTAAACCTCTCTGATACCAGCTGCTGCTCTCCTACCTATCATCCCATCTCATACTGATTGCTGGATGCTCTCTGTGTTGCAGAGCCAGCCTCCTGATGACATGGTAAAAAAGGAGCTTGATATGAGCTGCCTTTTGCCAAGTTCAGCTGTGTTCCCTCTGTGGTCTTGGCAGGCCTCATTGCTGTGATAAACATGTCCACAACTTTATGAAAAAACAAGGGTGATTCTTCTTCCAGGACTCTCAGGCATGTCACTGGTTTACTGGATGAAAACACCAGCGTTCAGAGACCCTCTGCCCTTCTCCATACTATCCCTGAATGTATCTTGACAAAAGCTTCTTTCTGCTGGTGCTACTGGTACCAGTTTGGAGGCTTGTGGTGGCAGACTTGTTATAATCTGATGGTAGTTTCAAGCCTTGACAGTCCTCCTGAATGTCACATGTGAACTTCTAGATCATGTTGGCAGAGCAGGGGCACACTGAACCAGAGGGCACACATGTTCTTAGCTTCAGGGTTTTTCCTGTGAGCTCAGGACTACCTGCTCAGGTCCTGATGCTGTTGGGCATCAGCAGAGTTTTCTCCCTGTTGTTCTTTCAAACACCTCCCAGGGTTTTTGAATATACTGGCCATTACTTCTGTACTGACTGGTAGGGAAGTTTGGAAAAATTGCCTGAAGGAGGAGAAGCAAGAGTCCCTTCCTAATGAAGCCAAAGAGACTTTTATGTTGCAAGAGGTAAAAGAAGAAACAGATGGAAGGTTTTCCTGAACTCTGATAACTCTAGCTCTCCAGCAGGATGTTAGAAGGCATCTATTTTCCTGTTTAATTGTTGCATTTTATGAGCCCATGAAAACCACAGAAGTATTTAGGGTTTCTCAAGCTCCGTTTCACAAAACGGTGTGACCACCAGAGGTGGTGCAGTTGCAGATGTTGGGTGATGTGACAATCCTTTCCTGCCAGTACAGGTAGCCAGGGCCAGCACTGCTGGTGAGCCTGAGGATGAGGAAGGGAGGAAGATAGACAGGCATGTTTAGTGTGCCCAGAGAGGCCTGTCAGGGTCAGATACTGCCCTTGAGTCATCAGGGTGCCCATCCTAGGCAATCTCACTAGTCTTATGGAGGATTTACTCAAGGGTGATGCAAACCCAGGCATTTTTCCTCACTGCATATCCATCTTCTCTGACCTACTTGTTCTTACAGCATCAAGAGCCATGGTGTGTGCACAGGACAATGGGGAAAAGCAAAGGGTCAGTGAAGCCAATCGTATAATGACTTGTTTTGTAAAGTAATACTGTAATTATATAATGTTTAGATAACTGGCCCAGTTGAGGATGGGTCTGATCCAGCACTGCATGTACAGCCTTTCAGTGCCTGGCTGAACCATACATATTGTGAACTCATCCCAGGGCTCCTGCTGAGGAAAAACATCATGCCCCTCAGGTGGGAGAAACCAGGTACTGCTGGTACTTACCCAACAGGCTTATCATGCCTGTAGTAGCTTCTCTTTTTCTCCTTAGGCCAGGGTGTAGGTGTTACTGTAAAGCCACAAATCTCTCAATGTGTGTGATATCGTGACTTCCATAGATATGTACAGGGCAATTATATGAATTGATTTCCAATAAACAGACACTTCAGAGCTAAGTGGAACATATTCTGGTAATGTGTCAGATCAAGAATGCTTTATAAATAAGTCATAGCTGTGACACGTGGTGTGAGAGTATCTTATGAATAAGTTAGACTGCCTGGGGTCAAGCATGCTTTCTTTAGGTCATTGTAAATGTGACAGAAAAGTCAGTTTTCTGCTTATACTGTAACTTGCCTAGAGAAGTGGGACAGACTGGATGGTGGGAAGGAACAGGGGCTAGTGGTAGAAAAACCAAACAATGTTGCCTTGACACTCTTCCAGAAAAATTTCTCTCTAGACTGAATAGGTGATACTTTAGTTTCTCAGTACAAATCCTAAATACACTTCTTTCTTGGTTTACTGTGTCCCCAGTTAACCTGGTTTTGTCCCAGTCTGGCTTCTCTGAAGGAGAGTCATGATGGAGTAACTCGGTGGTTTGAAACATTCTCTGCAAGTGCAGCCAGTTGTGCAGTAAGCTCACCTGCAATGGATACTTGGGATTTTGAGATCCAGGTGTTTGGAATTGTTTCCTGAGGAAGTGCAGAAAATAATCCTAGCATGAAAGTGTCTCCAAGTGGAAGATCCCTTGTTTTGCAGGCACTTAAGTAGAAAATATGACCGCCTGTGCACCCAGACGTGTCACGTACCATCCAGCTGGTGTCCTCTCCTGCCTGGGGAGTTCTTGCTAGACTGAAGTGGTGCTTTAGAATTTGACCTGAGTTAGAGGTGAAGTGCGCCATGGGCACGGACAGTGTCATGGCTGGCTCTTTGCTTCATTCATGCAGCAAAAGGCTGTTGCAGGTGCTTTTGCTGCAGATGACTTCCTCAGTCGTGGCTGCTTTGCTGCTGGCTGCCTGAATTTTGTCCAGAGTCTGCAAATACTGCCAACAGATGCAGTAGCTATTTTTTTTTTTTTCCTGCACAGGATTGAGGACAGCAGAGCTTTTACATAAGTAAAGCTTATTCCTGCATGTATGCATGCAAGTCTCCAGTGCTGGCTTGTACTTGCAGCTGGTTCTAGACCTCCATTAAACAAATTCCTGAGTTCCTTGGTTGGTCTTTTTCTGATCAAACCTGTGCTGAGCTGACTGAGCATTTAGCAAGAGTAAATCTGTAAGAAACACTAATAGAGAGCAGCTGTTATTATCTTGAGAGAAACATCAACGTGAATCTTCCCTCAAGGTATTTGTATTTCAAAACCAAGAGAAAATGTTTAGACAGTGGATGGGCCATAGAGGGAAAAAGGGAAGACATTTATAAAGAAGGGTCTGATTAAAATCCCCCTCCATCTTCACAACCTGCCATTATGCCAGCCAAGGAGGGGCAAAGACCTCCCTGGCCAGCTGCCCTTTCTTCCTCTGCTTGCTGAAAATCTTATTGTACACCATGTTCATGAACTTCAAGTGCCCTCTTAAAATCCATATTCCTGCTGGGAACCTGCTTTGAAGCCTTCTTGTGCCGGTCAAACCTTGCTAATTTCTAGGTTATGTGTATTCTTGGCTGTATTTATCTGCACTGGGCTCCAATGCTGTCCTATAAATACCTCGGGGAGGATCATATTCCCTCTTGCATTCTTCTTTGCTGGGTTTAAGTGGGCCAAGCTGCTTTAGTCTCTGTTGTGCAGAGCTCTGCTTGCAGCTGACCCTGCTCCAGATGGGCTCCATCTCGAACGCTGCAACGCAAGAAAGCTGCTTCTTTAAATATGAAAGTCTTCCAGGTTGATAGGCTTAAAGATCAACATCTTGTCTGGCATAAGGCCGGAGTCTGCAAGTTCAGCATTTGGACTTAAATAGTTTTTCATTTTTCACACATTTAAAAAAAATTGCAGTATACACAGTAAACAGATGATGCTCAGCAGGGCACAGCATAAGCGGCTTTCTGTTGTTATTGCTCTCAGTGATGGATGAATTTAGGCTTCAAGAGTTACTGGCAACCCTTTCCCAGATCTGTGGCAGGGGACGTTTTTTGGTGGTTTCATTTTCAACTCTTGTGCCATCACTTCTTAAAGTGCTCATTTAGCTGTGCCAACCTTCACAGAAGCTCAGGAATGTAGAAACACTTGGATCCAAATACCTTAAAGGGTTTATGAAGTTCAGATCCAGCTATGAGTCTGGCAAGTGACAACTAATGGAAGCTGTCACAGTAGCTGAGATTTATGGTTGGTTTTGTCCATTATCTCTCTGACCATGTCCAAGGGCCAATGCCTCACCACACCTCTCACAAAGCAGCCACAGATCAATGCCTCTGTAGGAAAAGTGTCTTCCCAACCTCCAATATTTGGCTTATTCCCTAGAGCAGGAGCGTTATTCATCATAAAATGTGTCAGCCAGTACCTTTGGATGCTTTTCCTTATAAATAGATGATCCTTTGTGGATTTGTGCCAGTCTCTTCCAATATAAGGCACTATTACATTGAGTTTCAAAGGTTGTTATAGCTGAATCGTGCAAGGAGAAAATAGGGTGAATTTTGGAAATGCTGTGATCCAATTATAAGTCAGATTTCTTTAAATTTATGAATTTATATTGAAAAACATAATTGCACATAGTATTGTGCAACACATTCAGTGAAGGCTGAGATTTTTGTAATACAAGTTTTTCTTTGGTCATTTAATAGACAATCAGAATTACACGAATTTATTAAGACTCGTGTTAATACCCCTAGTTCCACTTTGTAACTGAATCTTAAATTAAGCTTAAATAATTGGTAGAATAAAAGATTTACCAGGAACATGGGAGTTAAATGTTTTCTGATACTTGTATGGAATGAGTAACTGTGAATGAAGCAGCAGAGCAGCAGTTTTGAGGTGACTGCTTTCCCAAGCTGGTGTAAGCATGCTGTTAATTAACATTTTGCAGTGCTTTGAAAATGTAAATTGCTCCAGGAATGTTAAGTATCATTATTATGGCAGTCTTGAAGAGTAATAGCTTAATCTATGAAATTGAGTCCATTCTTTAGAATTACAAGTGGGACCATGATGTGGCTGCTAGAGTAGAAACTCCAATTCAGGACATTTCAGCTCTTGGGGTTTTTTAGTGGGGTCTGTCTGAGGGCAGCTCGTGGCTGTTTACTGCTCCGTATGAGTGACCTGGAGGAAGGTGAGGAAGATGAGGACAGGTCTTTCATGGAGAGCCATCGAGTTGCTCAGTGAATTAGCAGGAGGAGTGGTATGAAGAGTGTTACTTGCAAAAGCAGGCACTCGGACACAGAGAACTGAGAGGTGGCGTATTTATGGGAAGCAGAAGGTATGCAAAGGCACAGTGCCACTCACTCACTGGTCAGGTGAAGCAGAGCCCTCAGGACTTGACCTGAGGACTGTGTTCCCATCCCTTGTGCCTCTGGTAGGGGAGTGATGGGGCAACTGCTGCCCCAGCAGCCGAGTCCAGCCCAGGGAGCTTTGTGCTGGGAACTGAGCACAGCAAATGCTGTCTGTGGGAGGGCAGGCAGAGAAATCTGGAGAAGTAGGAAGGTGAATATGTTTTCTCTGAAATTAGCACTGGTGAGATCTCTTGTAAAATACCTGAGGCATTTTCTGATACCTGTAATTAGAAAAAAGATATTGGGGGGAAAAACATATCAGAGGTAAGTCAGAGAATAGCATGCGAATGATTATAAGGCATGACTTATAATGAGAAGCTGCAGGAATTTGATTAATTGAAGACTGATTTGATCTGTCTGGTATGTAGATGGAGAACAGTTTTTAATGTACTGCAAGATCCAGTGGTTTAAATGAAAGGTGGGCACATTCTGACCAGAAATAAAATGAGGTTTAACTGTGAAGCTAATTAGCCATGGAAACTGTATCTGATGCTGAGGATTATGGTGACCTCTTCATCTCTAGAAATGTTAAAATTAAGGTTTAAAGCTTTTCTACTTCAGCTTTCATCAAAATTGATTCAGGACTATGTCTTGGCCTGTGTAAGGTACAGGACCCAAACAGATTACAACAGTGGCTTTATTAATTCACTTTGTTGCTTTGAGCAGGTTTAATGGGGGATGTTGTCATTTTAAGTACTATTAATGAAGTTGAAGCTCTATGGGTTGTTCAAAGGCAAAATTGACTGAAATTGCCATGGTCAAGGTTTCTTCGATGCTGACTTTTAAGAGTATTGAATCCTCCAAAGTCTCTTCATTTCAACTGGAGTTTGCTCAGCAGCTGTGAAAATACAGCAGTCAGCTGGAAAAATGAGTGTTTCCAGAACTGGAGGTCAAGAAGAACCGTGCCTTCAAACCCACATCCACACATTTTACCTTACCCTTGCTGTGAGGACAAGTTTAGGTTGCTGTGAAATGAGAGTTAATGTTGACCATTGTCTCCCAAGGACACCTATGTGACCTCATGAGCTTTTGGAGCAGGTCTCACAGAAGGGTGGCTGCACTTGTGCCCGTGCCCCAGCCTCGGGCGCTCGCAGTGCAGCCTGACGCAGAGCTGCTGAGCTGACCTGCTGTCTGGCCAGGAAACACGAGGGCTGTCTTGCAAAAAGAGAAAGAAACGGTCAGGATTTGGTGCGTGTTGTCTGTAAACGCTTTTGTGTAAAATCCCGAGGAGAGGATGTGAGTGTTGCATCCGAGCACTGCTCCAAGCTGGGCAGAGCAGGACTCTGAACATGCAGTGCTGCAGGAGGAGACTCAAGCATCGCTTCTTCCTATTTTCTTGGAATTTTTTTGTTTGATTTGATTTTGATTTTTTTTGTTTGTTCCTTTTTTTTTTTAATATTTGCTTGTTGTGGCTTTTTGTATGAGTGTGGTTTGGTTGTTCTGCAGTGTTTTGTTTAAACCCTAAGCTCTGTTTCTAACAGCAATTCCACTGAAACAGTTTAGTCTGAATGAGCTAGTGTTTTGCCACAGTGGCATTTTTACCTGAGTGAGTCTTGGTAATACCAGAATGGTCCCTGGTCAAGGGGGGGACCTTTGAAGTCTGCAGCCTCTCACAGGGAGGGAGATGGTCTGAAGCAGGTCAGCTGCGTAGGGATGGGAGGGTGCTCCTTGCTTTAGTGTGCGTGTTCCCTGTGCACAGTGAGGGGATAAAGGAGATTTGTGTTCTTGAGATTTCCCTGTTTTGTCTGAACTCGCCTCTCTCATCAGGGTATCTGCTAAGTGAGGGACAGGGCTGTTAGTGCTCTCTGCTGTGGTGCAGCAGACAAAGAACTTGTTGTCACCAGAAGGTGACAGTTTCAAAATGAGACCCTGTGTGCACCAAGTGCTTTTATTTGCATACAAACTGCCTAACCCAGTATTAATGGATACATCTTGCATATATGGGAACCTAAGCATGACCAGTCACTCGAAATGTACAGGCATCAAAATTTGACCTATTCAAAGTCACACATTGAAGCGGGAAGCAAAAGCCAAGAATAGATTCAGGGTCCTGAACTTCCCCAACCTCTAAAATGGGAGCCAAATTTCATCTCTCACTTGTAATTATGGTCAAAGCCTGGGCTGGAAATGAGAAGCACTGATTTCTGTTTCTGCTCTGCAGTAGATTTACTGTATGACCTTGGAGGAAAATATGTCCTGTGTCTCAGTTTACCTCCCACTAATGGCAACAATTGTACACAGTAAGCTTTAATGGACTCTGTTGCTGCACCTACTGAACTTAATGGCTCTCCTTGCAATGGAAGGAAGGCCAGATGCACTGTTTGAAGTGTCTGCATGAAAGGACATTGCAGAAGGGAGACAGATACTATTTGTTTTAACATATGGGCCCAGGTACAAGCCATATATGCTCAAGAGTGGATGGCTCACGTGGACAGTAAGGGATCACAATTCAGCTGGAGAACAGCAGCTGTCTTGACCCTCCTTGAGCTGCTGCTGTGTGTGTATGTGGTCTCACCTGGTCCAGGTGCTGCTGCAGCACCTGGGGAAAGGTGGGAGCAGGAGAGTGGAATTTGTAAGAAATCCAAGACCCAAATTCATTAAAAATTCACTGAGACAGGTGAGTGCTACACCCTGACACCATGTGTGGTTGAGCAAATATAGTATGTGGAGAGTTCTGGCTGAGCAGGGTTCTGTCCTGTGCCTTGTTTTCCTCATGCATTCCTCCAAGCTAGCTGTTTGCTAAGTATGCAGAAACTACTTGCAAAGATAAAGCTGAACATTGACTCACCATGGTTCATAATGCTGAGCTAGAGGAGTTATCAGTCCCAGAACCATGGAAATGAGTGCAGCACCTCTGGCTGCTCTGCATTGCCTCCTGTGCATTGCAGTGGTCTGGCTGGCGCTTCTGAAAAGGTAAGCTGATGTTGCAAAGTTTATCTGATGTGTTTTGTGGTAACTGGTGTCACCAAGTGGAGTATTTCTGGCAAATGGAATAATGTTTCTCTGTTCTGTTAGTAGATTAGGTCTAAGCACTACTATCAGTTTACACCTTTTGTGCTGATTCTTTGTTTCATAGGCCAAGGGGTAATAAATCACCATCTGATCTGCTGACCAAGAAAAAGTTTGTTCGAGTAAATGATCCTGCAAAGACTATTGCTGTGCATTTTACTTTTCAGTCTTTCTAAACCTGATTAAGAAGTCCCTATTTTGGAGTATCGAGGCTGGTCAGGTCTCAGTGCATCAATACCTCCTCACTTCTAGCACTGGGGTCTCTAGAGCCTTCACTTATTGATGAATTGTTGGTCTCCATGCTCAGCAGGGGACTGTGGTGCCTGACAGAGACATGCAGCTACATCCAAACCCGTGTTACTGCTCTGGTTTGTCAGAAACTGAAATAGACTCCATTGATTTTACCAGGTGCATAATTGCATGCTCAAGACATCCTTCATTCCAAAAGGCTTATGACTTGGAGAGGGCTAGGGGAGGTTGAAGCCTCCAAAGTTCCTGTGTCAGGTAGCAGTTAACGTGTTCTAATCCTCCTTTCCAGGAGGAAGGATGGGATTGTTCCTTTGCCATTGTGAGGCTTTACACGTTCTCATACACCCTCAGCACCACTTTTTTTTATTCTAAAATTATTTTCTCATAAAATTGCCCTTGATCTCCAGCCTTGAGACACTGATGCACATTTATAACCCTTCCTCTGTACTTTCTTCTCCCTTGACTTAACCAAATCCCAGTCCTTGTGTGAGTTGGGGATACAAAGCACAAGCTGCAGCCTGAGTGGGGTTGAGGACTGGAAGGACTCTCTTGCTCTGCTTTTACTCTGTTGTACTTTGAGCTCCAGATGTATACAGGGGCACTGTTTTGTTGCCTGCTAATGAAGACATTCAGTGGGATGTAACCTTTCCCAAAAAGGGAATCCCTCTGACTCCAGGACACCTGGCTGACTGTCACTGCACAGTTATGAGGTCCTCTGAGGCAAACAATAAATGGCCAAGTCCCCCATCAGAGGGGGGGCTGCCTCCACACTCCTTCCAGAGGTATACTCCTAAGATATTGCAGAGCAGAGGCCAACTCTCAGCCAGTGTTGACTGTCACAGCTCCACCACCTGATTCAGTTGCACTCACAAAGGACTCATGCTCACTCTTTGGCAATGAATGAGAAATTGGGGTTTGTCAGACAGCTCCCAGTCTCTGCATCTCACTGGGGAAGTTGGAATCGTGCACCCCCAAGCAGTGTCTGACGCTCAGGCTGTGGCAGTGAGGGTGCTGACAGCCTCACTGCTTCCTCTGGAAGGGTCCCTCTTCTCCCTGAGAAGCAGAGCACAAAGCAGGACAGCATCCCAAAGCCAAGCCTTGGGTTATAATTCAGCAATTCCTGCACATAATCCCAGGGACTACTAAAACTGTGCATTGGGTTGGTGGGAAGGTGTTAGGAAGAGCTGTAAAAGCATGTTTTACACTCTGCCCTTGGATGCAAAATACATATTCTGAGGGTAGTGAACATTTGTATTCAGATGATTTCCCAAGCTCTGGTGTTGAATGCTGTGGAAGAAAGTGATTGCTGTTGTTTTTTCAGGCAGAGACAAAGTGCAGGGTGGTCTAGTGAGCTGCTTTCTGAAAGCTGCTCCTGGAGATGTGTTTATTGGGTTCTTTTGCTTGTTCTCTGCTTGTTTAGAGACAGAGCATTCTGCTTTCTTTCACCTGCTGTTGGTGCAAGACAAAACCTGATTCTCTGCACAGGTCTCCGCAAAAGGCCTGGTTATGGTTTGGCAGGTGGATTTCTACCTGCTGGTCTTTGTAAACTCTTCTGGTGTCTGCTAGATACGAAGCATATTCACACAGAGAAACTCTTCCTGCCTTCAAGAGTGCCTGTGTTTTGGGTTTTTTTTGGTGGTGTTTTTTGCTGCTGTTCCTTTTGGTTTTTTTATCTGCAAGACAGGGGTTTGCTGTGGCTTGGACAGAGCCATGCCTTTTCCTTTTCTATCTGACCTGTCCGTGTCAGGGCCTTGGCTTCCTGTCTTGTGGAGATGAAAGAAAAATGTCGCTCATGAGCTGTGCTGCAGAGCTGTCATCCAGGAGTTGCTGCACAGGTGTCTTCTCCTCTGCAACTTTGCTTTGCACTGTGATGGTGCTACAGAGGAGCTTCCCTTCCTGGCTTCTCAAGAGGTGCTGAAAGGGCAGGGTGGCCTCTGAAGGCATGGAGGGCTTTGCAGCATGGGCTTCATCCATTAACACAGCACACCTTTTGAAGGTGCAGTGATGGTTGAGGTCTGGTGCTGAATGGGACGCTCCAGCTGGTGCCACGGATCAGCTGTTGAGTGCTGGCTGAGCACACTTAGGGCCATCCCACTGAGCTCACCAGCTGTGCCAGTTAAATGACGGCTGCACGCTTCGTCAGGAGCCACTGCCTTCTGGAAGCCATAGAAGTGATCATCTCCACTGGGAAGAGAATTTCTCAGCTTCTCCTGTGGAGCAGGTGTGAATTGTGTAGAAGTGGGGTCATCTTTAGTTAAGTGCCCTCAGCATCAATCAGTTACCAATATTTCATCTCCCTTCCCTGGTGCCTTTGGAGGCATCTGACATCCATCAAATAAAGCAGTCTCCAGATGGCCCCAACATATGGCCCATGTCTCGGAATAGCTGAAATCTAAATGCTTGCCTCCTTGGGAAGCTGCAGCCCCTTGCTGAGTCTCAGCATCCAAGGGAGATGCCTGCTGCTTTAATCAATGTGCGTTCCATTTTTTTTTTCTGCTTTGTCATAGTCATAATAATAAGCAAGTCTTGCTTCAGCATCCCTGGCTGCAAGAACCTTTCTGTGCTTGAAATACTGAATGCATGTCAGTCTCTTTCTTTACTCTTGTCTTTTCCCTGATCACTAGGACCCTAGTGATCTTCTGAATCCTCACAGCACTAATTACCCTCCTCTTCCCTCCTGCTACTGCTGCTCTTCCTGCCTTCCTTTTTCTAATCTCTTATTTGTATAAATCACCAAGGGTGAAGGCAGAGTAAATATCAATAAAGCAATTCAAGCCACTCATGATGTTTCTAAGGGCTGCCCAAGGGGAATGGCAATTAGTGACAGCTGTTATTGGTCTGTCCCACTTCACACCAAAGTTTGTCTCAGTCTGTTATCTCTTCATTCCTTTGTCCTCCCTCTGTTTAGCACTGTGAAATGGCAAACCAATTCTTGAGCCTCCTGGGATAGGCCTCCAAATCTGTACTTTTTTATATATTCTGTCTGATTTGATGCTGTAGTCCTACTGTGTCTAGGATTACTACCAGCTTAAGTACTGGGAGTTGGGCAGCGCCCATGGCAAAGTAATCTTGAGCCTATAATGACCATTTTCCTTGTCCCTGATGAAATCTGTTTGGAGGAAGAGCCTCCAGAGGAAGACACATTTCTGTAACTCCTGCTCCCTGTCAAAGCAACAAGTCTTTCAAAAATAATTCTAAAAAATAAGTTAACTTATTGGAGTTGGATGGAAAAAAGTCCCTGCACAAGAACTTCAGATGGAAATCTTCCACTAATTCAGTAAATACATCAGGAAAAAATAGGGTGTTCCTTTAAAAGTGGCACATGTGACTAAATATGTGATGATATTGCTGCATTTAGGGTATGTAAGTAGTTATGATTTGTATGTATTTGCTTTGTGTGCAGAAGTATTTGGTCAAGACTTACCTAAATTGAAACTTCAGTTAAAATTCCCATTGAAAAAGGGCCCATCTCTGCCAATACAAGCCCTGAAGAGTTGTTTGTGCTGCAGTAGATCTGTCATCCGGTGAGGCTCATAAACTTTGAGGTTTACCTTGTGAGTGATGTAACTCTGTGTTGCAGGTGTCAGAGGCTGAACAACTTGCCCAGGACTGGTGCCCTGGTCCCTAATGGCCTTGACCTGCTGAGCTCTGCACAGGTTTGTTATTGCAGAGCTGAGTTCACACACCCCCCAGATGCTGATACTGCACTCACACAGTGCAATCTCCTGGTATGAGATCTGGCCTTGCGTACTCGTCTGTGTAATCTGTGGCTCAATTAACTTACCCTGTGGCATCCACTCAGAAGCCCATTGCTTTTTATCTGGCTTGGTGGTAGTTCTCTGCCCTCTGTTTGGAATCAAGGCAGATGCTTCCTAGACTGTACCTGAGATTAAGGTTTTGAAAGTGGAGAGCAGAATGAGATTCTGCAGTGTGGGAAGGAGTTACTGATACCTTGGTTTCTATTTATTTTCTATGAAACTTCATGCTTTTTGGAGCCCCAAAGTCAAGGAAAACCATCTCACTTATTCCAGTTCAGGCTAGTCATGGCTGCACAGAGACATGGGTTGAAAGTCCTGAGGCTTCATGTCCCATCACTGTGACACTAGACTGTCAGAGGTGATGTGCAGCCTTTGTCTGGGCTATATTTTGGGCTGAGACCTTGCTTTATTATATCTGTTTGCTGATGCTTGTCCTCTCTCCTGCCCCTGCCAGCAGGGACTCCTGTTAGCACCCACTGCTTTGGTTGATTAAATTGGATCTATCCAGTTTGTTACCTGAGTCACCAAAGAGCCACCACATAGCAACAGCCTCCCAGCATGACCCTACAGCTGTCCCCATGTCACCTTCTCCCTTCCCCAGAGGTACCAACACATGCACGAGTGCTGTGGAGTGAGCAGTTCCTTTGTGTGCAGATGGCAGCGTATTCATGTCTCCTGTAAATTATTTACAAGTCTGGATGATTACGTGCAGGAGGTATTGTGTCAGTGTTGGGATTACATTAATGAATTTAGTCTTGAAGTTAGAAAAGAGTTCACGATGAGAAAAAGGGCAGGGCAGCCTCCTCCTTGGCTGTGTGGGGGGATTGGTGGGGGGGGAGGGGGCAGCAGCTGAAACAGGCCAGGAAAGTGTCTGGAGTGTCTCTGCATCCCCAATCCCATGTTTTTCCTCTGCCCACATCCCTGCTCACTTCCCTCTGCTGCTCCCAAAAACGCCATCCCTTCCATTTCCCCCCCTTCCCTTGCAGCTCAGTCACCTGTCTCTACCCCACATCTCACTGCCTGCAGCAGAGTTGCTTAAATAGATCCCTTGCCATGTGCTGGTGTCCTCAGTGAGCAGTGGCAATGGCAGGAGTCGCCGTCAGCCTGGAGCCTTCCCTGCACCTCCTCACAGCAGCTCCAGCTCTTTGTCACCAAAGGCAGATGCCTTCTATAACTGCTGCTGATAATGGTTGTAAGACACGTCCTCTGCAAGATGCGACGGGGTACTTAGCAGAAGGAGAGGAAAACCATATGGTTGTATCAGCACTTGTTTGATGCCAAGGTTGGCTCTTGGTTGGTTAAATTGGGATCCCACTTCGCATGCCTACATCTGCTGAAGGAAAAAAAGTTTGAGTTGGGGCCATGAAATAATTAACTTCTTTCATGTTTACTTCCATGCTCTCTTTCTACATGTAAAGCATACAGCTTAAAAAAAACAACTAGAGGTGTAATATTTTGGAATGTGGAACTGTACTGAGTCAATTCTGTCTCCACTGAGAAGTAGGAAGAAAACCTGTGGCTGTCATGCTCTATGACCTTTCCTAATTGCTTTGAACATACATTTCTGAAGATGCCCTCCCCATTGTCTCACACACTAAATGATTTATATTGTGCTTTGAAGACCACCACTGGTGTAAGGGAGTGCCTCTGGAAGGCACTCAGGAAGGTTTCATGGGTGGCAAGCTCCTTATTTCTGTGGTTATTCTCTGTGCATAGATTGGTATGTTGATGGGTATGAATAAAAGCTTGTGGTTTTTCATTGAGACCTTGTTTGGTCTGTTCAGGTAGATGATGCATTATGAAAGAGCAACTTTTGTTCTTTTAAGTTCACCCTTGAATAAGAAAACACAAGAAAATTGTTGCTTGTACAAACAGATACTGGAAAAAAAAAAACTGTTCTGGAAAACAGAAGTAAAACTGGGACCTAGGGAAAAGGAGTGGTGGGAGGTGTGAAAGGAATTTTGACACAGTTTATTCATGTAGATGTGAGGTCTGGGACTGTGAATACAGGAGGTGTTTTCTATGGGTGCTCTGGGTCAGTTTTATGCCCACTATGTGGTGAGCCAGACTAGTTTAGTGGCTTGGGTGGTTAGAGGTTCAACTGTAACTTACATTTCATGTGATGCAGAACCTTGTGCCTGTGTTTGAGTCTACATTAAACTGTATGGATGTAGCCAGTGTGTTTTGTCCCCAGATTTTTGATTTAAATCTTTTTCTATCCCACTTTCTCTTTAAAATGCTCATTTACAAAGCTTCATATCACAGTTTTACCAGTTCGAAAGTTATAATTAAATCAGCCAGAAAAAGAAGAGACTGAACACTCAGCATATCTGAGATGGGATCAATTTAAGACAAAAAGGTTTTAACGCATTAGAAGAGCTTTGGGTGTCATCTGTCTCAGCCTGTGCCTTCCCCACTGCCTGATGTGAATGCACTTGGAGCTGCTGTTGAAAGCACACTCAGCGTGATGTTATTGTGGAACCTGGAGTCACTGCACACTAAACTCGACAGATAGAATGGTGAATTGGATTTTTTTTTCCTTCTGATGTTTTATATCTTCGTTAAAAAATAGAATCATACCTAATATCCCCAAATGGAAAATGTGTGAATCAGAAGCTTACAGATATGACATTTTGAGGATAGTGCATTTCTTATGCAGCATTTAATCTGAAATACCATAAGAAAATCCTGTATTATCTCCTCTCAGAATTTGCAAGCAGGGCTTTGAACAGAAATAGAGTTTTAGCAGAGGCAAGTATCAGTTCTCCAGGTAATCTGATCAATCCTTTCCTGTTACACCCCATGCTCTGCAAGTGCTTTTTTCTCACACAGTTTTTCTTAGTGGAAAATGTGAACATGTTTCCCTAGCCAGCCAAACTACTTCTTCCAAGTTGGTGGGTGCGGGGAACCCAGGCCCAATGGCATATTTTTAGGGAATGTCATAATGAAACAAGCATTGTGAGGTCCTTAGCACTTCACTGTTCAGCCTTCACAAGGCTTTTAGCAGGAGCACAAGTGTTTGCTGGAAATGCTGGCAAAATGGCTTCAGTTGCAAGTTGACTGACTGAAGCAAAACCAGGCCTGTCCAGAAAGACTTCATGGTGAAGTTCAGTTGCCAAGCACTGATGTTTAGTGCCATTTAGTCTCCCCAAGAAAGGTAGGATGTTAAGTGTTGGCAGATGGAGCACCTGTGCAGGCAGGGCTAGTACAGCCTGCAGACTAACAAGGGTGAAAACTGAGCCTAGGGCTGGATATGAAGTTGGTGGTAGGAGTTTTACTTGGTGAATCTTTGTTAGTACAGTGATGCAAACGTGCAAGGACTAAAATAGCCGTAAAGGCTCTCTTGCTGTGTGTTTTGGGACTTTTCTGGCTGAGTGACTTCCATTACGATGAGCTCTTAGAAGTTCTGCAGGACTCCCACAGAGCTCACAGTGCCAGTCTCTGGCCCTCACGACTTGTCCAAGCCCGCTGGTCCACATGGGCAGAGCTGTGCTCCATTACAGGCCTTAGCTCTGTGTGCCACTCTGCAGGACAAGACAAAGGGTGAACGGGACAGGTACGATGTTGTGCAAGAGTGCTGTGTGTTGCACTGCTGCCAGTTTTTATCTTTACTAAGGCTTGTTCTAAACCCTCTTTGTTTAAAATCTTGCTCTCTGAGTCACCCAGACAGGCTCCATGAGAACACATGCAATCTAACCACTGTTAGCAGACTTTTGCTTTTATTATCCTTTGGTCCAGATTTCATATAGTTCTCACTAATTCAGATCTGAATATGAATGCCTTTGTCTTCCCACAGCACTTCTGTGCAACTTCTGTCATGCAAACTTGAGTTTAACTCTTCTCTTTCTGTTGATTTGATCATCTTTCCCTGCTTATTATTGATTATCCACTTTGACCCTGCAAGAACTAAAAAGACTAGGAAAAAACAGGCTTCTAAGGGTGGATGCTTCTTGAGTGAGAAACCACAGATAGCTTTTGTCTTTATAATTTTTTTGTGTATTAGAACGTTGTCACTCTCTTGTGTCATGTCTCTGTGCCCCCAGAAAGCCAGTCCAAGCTTGTTCTGTAAAATTGCCAGTCAGTTGCGCAACAACGTGCTCGATCTTCTACAGAAAGGGAGCGTTTTGCCAAGAAAGGGCATCTGCTGGGCAAGGAGGCCTTGTTAATGTGCAAGCACCTCCTGGCCTCTGTTCCTGCCTTCAGGGCTTGACGCAATGTCCTGAAGAAGTCCGGAGCAGCGATCTGGAAAAGGGCTCGGGACCTCCTAGCTAGGTTTCTTGTTCCCTGAGCAAAATGTTTGTTAGGCTGCTTTCCATCTCTGTGTTAATTGTATGTTTGTGCAGCCATGTCAGTATGGGGAAGGTCGTTACCCTAATTGTGTTCAGTCATTACATAAAAGACTGTCAATGAGGAGCTGTAACTACTCAGGAGTTTTAATTATGCCCTGACGTGACGTTATTGTCCTGGCCTTGCACACTTCTGTGGGTGTATTTCTGAAGGAGGTGGCTTTTGTTGCTCCAAGCTGATGACTCCTCTCAAGAAGTTGTTCTCTCCATCAAGGTGACATTCTGGAATGACAGCGTGACACGTCACTGAGGAGGAGGAGAAATGCTCAACAAGGAACTGCAACTTCGATGTGATGTTTCCCCATACTGCCAGTCTTTTGCAAAGGGCAAAGTTTGTGATTCTCCAGGGTTTCCTGTGGCATCACTCCTAATAACCATCCTTTTAATCATGAAGAGAAGCTGTATCCTCTTAACAGCTGTACCTTCAAACAGACTGAGAAAGGGCTTGTTTTAGCTCGCTGTCTTATCCCAGGATGTCTCAGACTGCAGGTCAAGGAGAACTTGGTTGAATGATTTGTAATAACAGATTAATTTATATTAAATGTCCAGACATATTAGACAGACAGGGAATCTCAAACTGAGATACCATGCTCTGACTACCCTATCAAGGATGCTCAATGCTTCCAAAATATGTTGTCCCTTTGAGATCTCCTGACCCCAGCTACAAGAGAATGAAAACACCTTTATATATTGGGTATATAAACTTCCTTTAAAAAGGTCTGTGAACAGATCTTGCCCAGACTGTGCTCTTGCACTGAGCATCTGCTGCTTCACATTTGTGATTCATGCAGAGGCTGTAATGGAGGAGTGAGCTGCTGGGCTGGATTTAAATGATGCCACAGATTTTTCATAGCACTACAAGAGGGTGATGCTTCTGGCATGTTTAGCTTTGGTTTCTGTTTTGAGGAGCCTGTGAGCAAAGGTGTCTGCTGTTGGTCGGGCAACACCTTGAAGTTCTCTACAGAGGCAGAAGCTTTTCCCCAGAACTGGAAGTCTGCAAGAACCTTTCCTCTACCTCCCATTGCTTCCTGACAATGTGGTAAAGGGCTGATCTCAGGTCTGGCATGGCACCTGGGCAGAGCAAGTGGGATAGTCCAATTAGGAGTTCAATTTGTGGAAAATGTATTTAGTGACTTTCATCTGTCTGTTATAGGGACTGAAAGCAGCTGCACTGAACAGATACAGCTTAATCAGTGCTAAGTGTCAGCTGCACTACAGTGTTAACCTGCTGGGTAAGACATACCTGTAAGAAATAAATAGGATAGATCAGGAAAGGTTAGTTTCTTGTATTTTTAGCAATGGGCAGATATGAAAGACTGTCATTTAGGGGCTGGAGGATTTCTTTGCACTAGGCCTAAGTGAACGGAAATTTTCAACTCTGCAAGTGCAGCTGGATGAATAATTTGTAGTGAATAATATATCTCAAGGCTTTCAGTGCATTTGGGATTGACAGAAAACACATCACAATTTTAATTATTGGGAATGATTTGCTGAAATATTCAGGAGCTATTTTTGGTTCCTGCAGACTGTGCTTGAAAAAGTTAGCTATTTAAAAGCCAGACTCTTGTCCCCCCCACCCCCTCCCCTGTGCTACCGTCTGGTCTCCTTTCCCCATATAAGCTTCCCAGAGCAGGGCAACAGGACTCCCTGCATCCTGGCTTGAGACTTAACATAAAAGAACCTTGAAATAAAATAATAAAAAAAGTTATTGGAAGTCCTCCTACTCTTACACTCCACAGAGGGCATGAGGGGGATCAGGATGAGGTTGGTTTATTGGCTTCTTCAGGTGCTTGTGGAGCTGAGGGCTTTCCATGTGACTGGAGGGGGAGTCTGCAAAGTGGAGAAGGGAGACTTTGGGAGAGGCAAGGAAAGCATTGCAAAAATATGATGTCTCTTCCTCTCCTGTACTTTTAGCAGTTTTGAAACAATCAAAACCTCAGGACTGGCCATCAACAATTCAGTTGTTCAGTTATCTGAGCACTGTGCTAGCAAGGATGTTGGGGTAATCAAGACTCTTAATGTGGGGAGCTACTGGTGTAACCAGTTTCCTGAAACTGCTGGAAACAGCTATTAGCCCTCCTGACCCTCTTCCCCTCCTCTTGCCTCCCCACAGGGTGGTACCCCACTGCTGAACCGTAGGTCATCCCCATAGGACACGGCGTGCTGCCCACTACTGCAGGGGAGAGTTGGCTGGGGAGGGATGTAGACACTACGAAGAAAATAAGGGAGAAACAAGCTTCTTTTGGGGCCAAGGATAGGAATAATTGAAATACAAACTTCCCTTCTCATCTGCAAAGAAATAAGGCAGCATTTTGAAAATGGAAAGGATAGGGATGAATAAAAATGTAGTCTTCCTGAATAACTGAAATAGCAACCAGAAGGTGAGGCGGGAGATGCAGGTACAGATCACGCCGCTTTGCCTGGGCTCCTGTCAGCTGCTGTCTAAAATGCTTTGCTACCCTCTGGTGGCTTCCTGAGGATCTGTGCAGTTTAGTTTCTATTCCTGGTACAGTCCTCTGCCAACCTTTTGAGCTGCATTGAGGAACCCAGATCTGCTAAGGGAGGTTTATATTTTCTCTGATTCAAAAGCAGAAGTACAAAAATAATGAAACAGCAGCTTTGTGGTTTTGTTTTTTATGTCAGATTTCTGGTTTGAGTTGGTTTGGTTTCTTTTTCCTGTGGTTTGTGTGCACTCTCTTTTGGTCTATAATTATAATCACAAAGGTAAGCTACCTTTGGTTGGGATGTTCAAATGAAAGAATAAAAGCTTTGTAGCTTGGTTGTCTGTGTAGTGGGGCTGTTCAGTGTTTGGGAGTGACACGGGTTTCGTAGTCCTGCAGAATGCTAACCCTTGTCCTCTACTTACCTGCAGAGGACACGAGTACCAGTGAAATCAGTAACAGCCAGCCTCCCATGATCTCCAGGAGCTCAGAACAGGTCCTTCTCAGCCTTGTGCAGGGGCAATGCTCAAGCCTCCATCATCCTTCACTGTGCCTTCATCAGTCAGTGGCTTCTTGTTTTTTCCCCTTTTCCATTTTCCCTGTTGTTTAATTGATTTTCCATTGTGGCCTCATAGCAGAGAAGCTGTAGGTAGGGATTTAAAGGGCAGTGGTTTGATAGATTTTACAAGAAACTCCTCCCAGGTATTAATTCCTGGGTTATGGGGTCAGAGAGGCTCTTGTGATCTTTCAGTCTGACTTCCTGTGGAGTGCAAGTCACAGGACTGCCCTCAATTGACTCCTGCCTGAAGTGCAGGGCTGAACAAAGAAAACATCCTCCCTTGCTTTAAAACCTTCCAGTGATGGAAGATTCACCTTGTTAAATTGTTCCAATGCTTTATCACCTTCAACATTAAATACTTCTGAACTTTGCTTTGTTTAGTTTCAGCTTCTAGCTTGGGGTTTTTTGTTGCTTTGTGCATTTGGGAAGCCATGTGTTGCCAGAACTCTGTCCTGTGTAGGACTCATGGTCTTGAGAGAGTTGCCAATCAGGTGGATCTCTGAGAGGTACCTTGGTTGTAAGAAGTGAAAAGCTGTTAATGTTATTGACTGGGTAGGTGTGGGGAGGGATGTGATATGAAATTACAAACTCATCACCCAGAAGGCATGCGAAAAAAGCAGTACAAGGGCATGATGGGGAGCGTGTGTGCTTTCCCCCAGTGTTTGTCTGCACTGGATATTTCAAGTGTTTACATACTTAAACACTTAGGGATGATTTATGCAGCTTTCAAATGAGATCTTACTGCAAAAGTCTTGCAGAGGTTGAGTTTTACGGGAAATTTCTTGAATTACAAAAACATTTGTTGTTTTGAGTGTGGTTTTTTTGGTAAATCAGCTGTGATGAGGTCCTTTGGGATGCAGGCTGCTACATTCAGCACAACAATTGCTGCTAGCTTCTTACGCTGTTCCAGTTTATGATATGTTTTATAAGCAGCTCCATCTATCTCACAACTTGGCAGAGGTTTGGAGTGGAGAGCAGCCAGTGCCTTTTTTGCTGGATTAGCCTAAAAAAGCCCTGAGAGAGAATATGACCACAAGCCTGGCGGGCAGTAAGCCCAGCTATAAGGCCATCTTAAAGGAAAACAGCTTTTTGTGGTTCAGGCAGAGGAAAGGGATGCAGTAGATTTGGGTTACTTTAACCACAGAATATGCTGTGACAGCAGATGGCCAAATTTTTCTGTGGCTTGACCTCCATCAAGCAAAACTTGCAGTTTTTAAAGCCACTCGAAACCCCAGAGGAGATGGTGGGAAGTCAGTCAGTGTGGAGGTGTGGGACAGGCTTTTAGGTTTCAGAGTCTTCCCTCTTCTTGGCAGGGCGCTGAGCCCAGCACATGGCACCAGCAGTCCTTGGTGCAAAGCCTCTTGCAATACAGCTCCTTCCATGGCCCTGTGGGATGCTGCTGTGAGGCTCTGGGAGCTGCTTATTGCAGTCCTGCTGCAATATCCCTGCCTGTGAAGTGGGGACAGAAGTGCCAACCTCAGCGTGTCTGCCAAGGCGGACTGTGAGGATTTGTCACCGTACACAGCTGTTGGGGGAACAGCTCTGCTGCTGATGTTCAGCATACCCAACCTATCTTCTGGCATTGGTGCTTTCTAAACCAAAGCAGTGTTTTGAGCTGATGCCAGTAGTCATGGGTATGTCTTACAAGATCTTTTGCAGCCAGATGCAAACTTGTTTGGGCTGTGTTTTGGGCTGGCTGGACTCAGTCTGCTTCAAGACTGCAGGCTGTGTAATTGCACAGCTGGGGTGTCTGAGCTGATAAATCCAGTCTCCCAGCAGACCTTAACAGCCAAGTGTGGTGCTTTGCTGACATGGTTACAAGGCTTTGGGACTGCAGACAGTTTACATCCCTCCCTCTTAGGGAAACTTCTCACTTGACAATAAGAGAGTGAGGACACTTCTGAAAAGAAAGCATGTGCCCCAGCCTTTGAAAGCCCTGTACCCTCTCCCCAGGAAGACTAAGGGGATGGCATAGAGTATGAAACTGAGAAGGCTTCAACTGAAGTGTTATACACTTTAAAATCACTTTTATTTTCAATGTCCATCTTGATCTTGTCAGACCACAGCTAGTTCTGGAGGAAGACAAGATGCAGACCGACAGCCTCTAAGTCAGGCAGTAAGGGAGGTCACAAGGTATGTCTGTGAGCACCTCTGCAGAGGGGACCCCAGGCTGCTGCATTCCCCCTTAGGCAGCCTGTCTGTGTAGTGACAGGAGATGATTTTCCTGCAGGAAATCATGAGTGTTTCAGGAAATTGGTATTTCTGGCAGTTCAGCAAGAAAGCACTTTGCAAGCTGAGGATGAGGGCATATCTGTGATCACTGGGACTTCCTGAAAGCTGTTTCTTCCTCAGCTGTCTGTATAAGAGGGCATCAGTAATGGAGGTGTGAAAAAGTAGATAAAGAAGCAATGAATCACCTACCACTCCAAAAGGATAGGGAAAAAGACAAAGGGAGAAGAGCCCTCCAAGTCATTAAAAAACAGTCTTTCTCATCAGTTTTAGAAACAAAACTGGCAATGGTTAGGAAAGAACAATCCCATCTACAAAATTGACCACTGGGTTTGGGCTTCTTTGTACTGAGGGGAGAAATGCACTTTGGAAGCTACATTCCTCCCTGTTTTCCAGGGCACTGCACCCTCTGGCTGCAAGTGCATCCGACAGCTTTCCCAAAAAGGCACTTTGGGGATGTAGCCTACATCTCTGGAAGGAGTTGAATGGGGAGTATGTCTCTGCTAATGAAAGCTGCAGCCAGAAATAAGAGTTCTGGAGGCTGAAAACTAGGTTAAAAGCAGCCAGCAACAGAAAGCAGCTGAAGTTGGAGTGGGTTAAAGAGCTCTTGAGCATTAGATGGTGGATGGTTTAGCTTCACACCCAACTCCTGGGTAGTGCAGTCCTGGCAGATTGACAGGGCTTCTGGGGTGAGTTGTCACAAGATGCTTCAGCTTGCCGGATTTTTTCCCTTAGATATTTATTTTTAGTTAAATTCTCCCACTTAACACACACTACAGTGACCCCTACTGCTGCCAGCAGTCAGAGACCCATCTCAGTACAATTACAAAAGTATGGGAAGGTATTGCCCGTAGTCTCAAAAACAGATAGTATCATTTATGACCCTTAAGTATGCAGAATGTCTGCTGCTAAACTCTACACCATCAAAGAGGAGAGCTTCTATAAACCCTTGTGATGCTTAGACTGTGAATACAGTGTTTGTGTAAAGAATAAGAATCAGCCGAAGCTGTCAGAATAAACCTGTTCTCCCTTTTGCAAGAAAGGCTGGGGAGGCATGCCAACCAGTTGAGCCTCTCACATGAAAAAACTGCTGTACTGCACCACATGCAGAAACAGCATCCTTGTGCTCCTGCTTGGTCCCAGCCACCAGAACTCTCTCCTGTTTTTCGAGAGCAGTTGTGGGGTAGGAAAATCCTGACAGCAATAAGAATATGAAAGAGTGTTCAAGGCTACTGTCCTTAGGAAAGTGGATGGCAGCTGCTCTGTCTTCTGTGTTAAGAGCCTCATACTGGTCTACACTCAACATTTAGTGTCTGTGTTAACTACCCTGACCCTGGGCTGAACCATCACCTGCTTATTTGAGCTCTCTTTTCAGCAGGATTTTTCTGGAGTGTAAAATCTTAACAGGGACATTAGGATCTTAACAGGACTTACAAAGAGGTAGTGAGGATTTATGAAACTTGTAACATGGAATAAAAGGAAGTTTGAAAAGTTAGAGTGTTAGATGTAAATAGCAGGGTCTCAGTAAAGTGCAGTGCAAACACAGCTGCTGTGTGGTAGGATGGCCAAGTGCCCATTTCCATCAATCCTAGTTGGTGTAAACACCCCCAAGAAAAATGATAATTGGCCTCAGCAGGCATCTTCCATGAAACCTTCCTTGGTGAGGGTGGCACTCTGGAACAAAAGTTATGGGGTACCAGAGGCATGGCCCAACAGATTCTACAAGGTGAGTACCTAGCTGGTAAAGCAAGTTGTGGAAGAGCAGAACAATACTTTAAAATGAGATTATCCAAGCACTGCTGCCTGCATCCCTGACAGACCAACGCAGGCTTTCCCCTGTGAGTTGTTCCCCAGGAATTGTTCTGTTCCAGTTTCAGCTGCTCAGAGTATCCCATAGGCTGGAGCAGATGCCAGCTCCAAGGCTGTACCTGGTTGTTAATTTGCTTTGTGTTAATGCAGGCCCATCACCAGACGCTTGCCCCAATGGTGTGCAAGTAAAGCTGTTGTCGGTTCTATCTCATCAAATGCACTGCATGTTTTACCTGGAGACTGGGGCTGCCAGGTGTTCTGTGCTTATTGAGAACTCTCCCCACTTCTGGTCTGGATAAATGGGCAAAGAGACAGCTCAGGTGCCCTGCCTGAGCCCAGGGGAGCTCTGCTAAGGGGACGGCTGGTGACCGTGGAGGTGGCCAAGCACCGGGAGGGATCCCTGGGTCTCCCCGTGAGTGATGCCTGCTCCTCTGCAGGAGGACATGACCCATGGCCATGCTGTGTCCAGTGCACATCCATGGGCTCTGGCAGCACAGCTCTTCTCCCCAGCTGCCAAATTTAGTGATGCCTCAGGTCTGGGGAAAGGCAGCTGAGTTATGGCAGCTGTGTGGAGACCCAGGAGTCCCACTTATGCGCTCTTTCAGAAGTTATCTTTGACCATCTGTCCTTTGAGAGCATCATCCTGACACGGATCCTTCTGCTTCTGCCTGCTTGCCCTCGTGTAGTTGGCTGTTGACATTAACCACCTTGGACATTTGTGGCCTTGCCTGACAGCTCTCGCTGTACCCAGGGTGGTGACTGAGGGAGCAGGAAGAGGAGCAAGGCTTTTCTCTGCCCTGCCTCGCTCTCACTTGCTATTGCTGCACTTCTGGGAGTGCAGCATATTGCTGCACTTCTGGGAGTGCAGCATATAAAAATGGGAAGCATTCTTGGTATCAGACTCTCCTCCCTGCATCTCTGCATGCTGTGCTGTACAGCTCTGCCGAGCTGAGCCAGAGTGCTTTTGTGCTCTGCTGAGTGCTGCTGGATTCCTTATGGCTTCATTATGGCTTGACATGGAGCACTGGGGAATGAAAAATAGATGATGTGGCCGTGACACTTGCTGTAACTCAGCAGGGAAAAATAAAAGACACCCCCTTGGGAGCCTGCCTTCCCATTCCTCACAGCTTCCAGTGTCGTGTGCTGCCTCGCAGAGAGCCTGGCACTGACCTCAGGAGCTCTGAGGCTCTGCTGTCATGAAAAGCAAATAGCTAAACTTGTGTTTTACAGCAAGCTGCTCCTGTGAGACTTAAGCAAGGACAAGTTGAGGCTGTGACAGAGGGGAGCAGCAGGAGGTCCCACAGAGTGGGTCTGTTTTTCCTCAGAAAGCAACCACTGCTTCCCTTTCCCTTGTGCAGAAGCCCCAGTCCTGACCCAAGGACCTTCTGGAGATAGGCAGTGATTGCTCTATAGCAGGAAAATGTTGAGCTGTCATTCCCTGGTTCTGAGTCATCCTGCTAAATCTGTGCACAGCAGCTGGCTGAGAAGGGGAGTGGGAGATGGAAAATCCCCTTTGGGATCAGGATAACAGTCAAGGAACCAAAGTGCTGGAGAAAAAAATAAGTCAAGCCTCTGAGTATAGGGATTTGAATGTGGGGCTGGCCTTCAAGATATCTAGATAGAGAAAAGGGAATCCTCACTGCTGGGATGTAACATCTAAGGAGGGTTTATGGGAACCTGAATGCTGCATAGTTGAGGTTGCCTCTGTGTTGGGGGTTTAAGCAAATACCAGCTGAAAGGAAATAATTTTGTCAGTGCTCTGAGGATATGGATGCATGACACATGAGAACTGGCTCAGAACAGCTGTGCTCTAATTGGACATTTTTCCCCATTGTAACTACTGTTTCACTACTGAGTTGCAGGACTCAGCTTTTTGGGAATGGAAGGTGATGGCTGTGGTTCCACTCACTTGTGAGCCCCCTGTACCTGGCAGGATCATTTGTGCAAGGACAGAAATGGTGTGTGGGGCTAAGGCAGCACTGGGGACTTGGGATGACTCAAACCTGCAGTTGTGTTTTTTGATTCTGCAGAATTTCTCATTTGAGGGAAATTCCTAAAATTTGTTGTTGTCATTGGGTGACACTTGTTTAGATAATGTCTGTGACTGTTCCAATGTAAACAGGCAGAGGGCTAATGCAGGTCTGGCTGGAGGTCAAACATGTCCTGTAGCAGAGCCAGTGCTGTGGCTCTGCCAATAGCCTGGCACACAGCACACTGTGACTGGTGACTTTTCTCAAGTAGCTGGAAAAGGCATCCTGGCCACATGCCATTCACAGGCTAAGGTGAGAATTAGAAAAGGTGTGTTTTAGTGACTCATAAATAGCTTAGCACATGCTGACAGAGCAGCAGCTCAGCTTTATAATTTCAGCTTTGCATCCCTAAAGTGTCTGTTAGAAAAAAACATAAAATATCAGTGCCTGAAATGTATGGGCTAAATTCAGACCTCCTGTAGCAGTATCAGTTATAGCAGGTCAGAATCCAGCCCCAGATCTCTAACATTATTGGAAAATGCTCTGCACCCACCCCTCTCTCCTCTAACCCTGCCTCAGTCCCTTCCATGGTTGCAGTTACAGCTTTAGCTTGTGCTGAGCTGCGTTTTGTGCTGAGCCAGGTCCATCACATGTGCCGTGTGTGGTGTGGTCCAGGTTTTGAACTTTGCCTGTGGGAAGCAGACAATCACTGCAGTGCTTGACCTTCAAGGCCTCTAGTAATGCCTGATAAATAGATGCCTGGCTGATTTATCTGCTCACACAGAAGCATTTTCCTCCTGTATTTTCCTCCTCTCTTGAAATTCTACCCATTGGTCATCCATCTTTTGTGATTGCCTCTTTCTTGCTGTGCTCCACAGCAATATTCACATAATAGTGCTTCATCTTTGACTTGAACACTTCTTATTCCTGCCTAATTTGCCAGGTTATGCATGTTTTGGAATGGAATTTGCTAGAATTTGTATTCCATCTTAAGTGAAATACCTTCAGCTGCTGAGGGAAGTAGGATTTTTACTTTCTCATAGGGGAGCAGAGTTCTCCAGGGGCTGATAATCACTCTGAGCTGCCTGTGGGCTGGCACTGCCGTGTTTTCAGCAAAAGCAGGGTAAGGCCATTACTGAGTATGTCACATGTCAGCAATGATTCCTGTCCCAGGGAGCCAGCCATGTTACCTGTCACTGGTGTGGTTATTGCAAACTGGTGTTGCTAACTTATAGAGGATTTCTGAAATCCCTGAACTATTATGTAAGAATGAGAACTTGGCATGTTTAGATTTCCTGCTTCTAATGGCTGCAGAGAAAAGCTAACAATAGAAACCTTTAAAGATGCTGGACCATGAGTCAAATGCAAAAAGGAACCTAAAATTTGTTACTCAGGTTTCGGTTTTCTCTTACAGCAGAGGGTGGACGAAGTGGTTCTGCCTTATAGCTGGCAGGGTCTGAGCCTGGTCATATCAACTGCCTTTACCATTTGTCCTGAACCTATGAACAGTAAAAAATCTTCTCTGTCCCATGAAGCTGGTGTGTGGTACGTGTATATCCACGTGCAGGGGGCTGCAGAGCAGTGGGGGACTTGTGGCCTAAAGGGGAACAAGTCAAGTTTGTTCACACCACTGTCAGCCAAACACTCCTGGTATTCCTCAGTTGTCTGACTTTGTTTGACAGTCTTACAGAAACGTTTTATTTTGATGAGGTCAAAGCCTTTCCTTGCAATATTTTCACAATATTGCTAAAATAGTTCAGCGAAGTTGAGATACTTTAGAAAAATACTATTTTAAGGAAAATAACATGTTAATTTTTAACCTTTTTTTTTACAACTGCCCCAAAGTAATAGGGAGAGAAAGAGAAAGAGACTGATTTTTTTTTTTCTTCGCTCTCTCGCATTCTGGTGAGGACTACACCACACGAGTCTCAATAAAGGAAATTTTCCAGACAAAAAGTCTTCTTAACTGAAGTTCACCTGGAAAAAATTGTACCCAGTAGGAAGTCCTGTCCTAACAACCCAGGATTTCAAGGGTGGCTCTTATAAAGGTTTTGTAAATCCCATCCTCAAATCTCTTGAAACATTAATTTTCCTTTACCTACACAGACCCTTTGTAACTGTGCTGTAATATTATTATTTAATACCTAGCTTTTGTAATTTTCTTCCTTTCAGAACCAGCAGGGACAAGTCTGTGTGTAGGTCTGATAAAGAACCTTAGCTGTGCTACACTGCAGGTACTGGGAATTTCATGCTCCAGAATAGTGGTCTTTCCAGAGAAATCTGTTTCAGATGTGTCTCTGTGCACTCTTCAGCCATAGTGGCTGCTTAATGAGTGAGGGTCTGAACTGTGGTGTCCTGATAGTGGCTTTTCTGTCATTGGAGCAGCTGTGAATTGGAGCAGAAAGCGTTTCTTGTACCATCATTCCCAAGGCAGGCAGTTAGGCAAATACTTGCTTGTCTTGATGAGGCTGTGCCACATGTGTTGTATTAGCATGCCAGAATAAATACACTTCAGGTCTAGACAACAGCAAAAGGCTCTGTAAGTGTCACTGGAAGTAGGCAGATGGGGAGGCTTGTGCTTCCACAGATGCTGCTCCCAACCTCAGATGCCCTCTGGAATATTAGGAGTGAGTTTGCTGGAGGGGGAGATGCCTTCTTGCATGGTTGGTCTATTGTACTTTTACCCTCAGAAAATCCCCTTTATTAAGCCTGACAACTTTTCCTTGTGAGGTGGTTGGATTGCTCACACTCCTAAATGAGGAAAGCAGCCTGCCAGTTGTTCATGTTTCATGCAGGGAACTGGAGGGAAAGCCAAGAGCACATCCTGGATGTGCTGGAGGCTGGAATTTGGAAGCTGCCCCTATTGCAGCTCTGGCTTTGCCTTGGTGGCTGCCTGCTGAAAGCAGAGGAGCCAAGGGGGCTGTCAGTGGGCAGAGCCCGGGAGCTCTGCTGGCCAGCACTGGCCTGCTGCCCACCTCCAAGCCCTGGCTCAACTGTGATCTGCTGCCCTCAAAACTTGGGTCATGACTCAGGCAGAGCCATCATTACCTACCGTGGATTAATAACCTCAATTACTGGAGCCCTGTGGGTCAGATCTTCCCCGTGCTGGCTGCATTACAGCTCTTTAATCTGCTTTCCTCTCTCATAACCTCTGAGCCTGGAGGGATTGGCAGGTGGGGGAGATCTGCCTTCCAGCGTGTTTTCCCTTGGGAGGGCTGAACATCTGAAACAGCAACCACAGATGGCAGGGGACTTGAACCCGCCTAAGAGGTGCACCTAGAAGGTGCTTCTGCAGCTCTTGGGTTCAAAGGACAAATGTGGCAACATCTGGAGGTTTGCCATGAACTACATCTGCAAAAAATCACAGCAGCCATGCTCTGGGGGACTGGAAGCCGGGTTTGGTCATCTGGGTAAGGGGCTGCATGGCTCTTAGGGGTAGAACATCACCCCAAATTCCTTAATGTTCCCTCTGAGTTTTCCCTTAAAGAAAAAAGGTCAGGTCTCATCAGTGGAGAAATTTCCAGTGAAGAGGGACTGAGCTGTGCAGTCCTGGACATGCTCCTAAATGATCTTGAAGAGTAGGGGGATGAAGAAGAGACAAAATCTTTGGAGTAAGAGAAACAGAAGTGGACGCAAGAGCTGGAGAAGGAGCATCTGATACCAGAGCATCTGCTGAACTAACAACAGTCTAAACTGGGCAGGAGTGCAGGGTAATGCACCCGTTGATGAAACCCAAATATATGGGGGAGGGTGGTGTGTGTATATAAATATTTCATATAAATATATATAAAAATTACGGTCACTCAGGGTAAGGGGTGCTACCAGGGTCCATTTCATCACTGGAAAAAGACCACAGAGAAAGTGAATCTCTCTGTAAGTGTCAGCTCAGCATATGCAAGCCGAAATTATTGGAAAAGGTACAGAAAGCAAATGGGAGCTATCATCCTGCTGTGCTAGAAATCCCCAGAGCACTCGCACCTTGAGTACTGTGTGCAGCTCCAGTTATCCTGTCTCAGAAAACGTGACAGAACTAGGAAGGCACAGGAAACAGTGACAAGGTCCGTGGAGCGTGAAGAGTAGCTGCTACCCAGGGAATGATGGAACAGATTAGGCATTTTCAGGTGCCTTCAAAAATTAAACAATTGAGGAAGAAAATACGACAGAGGTATATAAAACCATGACTGTTATGGAGAACATAAAGTTACTATTTCACAATATAATCTTATAATGCTCACCTTATAAGTTAAGGTGAGCATTAAATGGAGCAATTGAGGAGTTTTAAACTCATAAAAGCTTTTTCCTGCCACATGATTAACCTGTAGAACTTCTTGCCAAAAGATAATAAGGAGGCCAATGGATTACTGGTTTCCAAAAGTGAGTATAAAAAGTAGTTGGGGAGAAATCCATCAAGAGCTCTTAAACACACTGTGAGACATCCTGTAGGTGAGGGCATATGCTGGGCAGTGGAAGTGGGTGGAAGGAACAGTGTCTGGCTGCCTCATTTTCCAGAGTATCTGTTCTGAGCTGCTCATACTACTGCCAAAATATTTGGAGATGCCCTAGAAGTTCAGGTTCTGAGGAAGTGTGACTGTACTGAAAAACATTCAGAACAACCACTTTTCCCTAATTCAGACTGGAGACATTTGATACACAAAGCCTTCTTTACATGTAATATTAGATTTCTTCTTAGTGTCAGGAAATTCAGCTCCTGAGTCCTCATTACTATAAGCTTTTTATGTGTCTGAGGATAAACCTATTAAATGATCAAGGCTATGGGATATCTTTTCTTTTGCTCCAGAACCTGCTTTGGTGAGCTCAGAGGAGCTGAGATTTTACCAAGTCAGTCTCTCCAGCAGGACCTGGAGTCAGTGGTTTCTGTTCACTCTTGTTCAGAAAAGCAGCTAAGAAATTAATATTTCTTGTCTGATGTGCAAATTCAAGCGCTGTCTTTTTTTTTCATTCTGTTTGCTCTCAGAAGGTGTGTCGTATACTTTATCCATGGTAGAGTTTTCAGCAGAATCTTTGCCTTATAATGAGTGCAGTTTTATACTGACCAGGAAGAGGCTAATCCTCTCATTAAATCACCAGAATGAGGACTGACAGATGATTCCCTACTTGTGCAGAAATTTATTGTGTGACCGTCAGCAAACCTCTCAACTTTGTGCTGCAGTTCCCACCGTCTCTGGTGTGACTGTGCTGTGCTTTGGTGGAGCTGGGTGCAGTAGGAGCTGCACGTGGCTGGTATGTCCCTGAAGCAGGCCCCACCATCCCTCCTTGCCAGCAGTGCTCTGCTTCATAGAGAAGGGGAAAAGGGTAAGCAGAAATACCCAGAGAACACAATGGTGACAGTGGTTTCCACTGAAAAGGGCTTGGCCCGTTTTGGTAGATTTTGCTCGTGCAAGGAGAGGTGTTGTGGGGTCGTTCTCTGCCACCACTGAAGAATGTACAGTCACTGATCACACATGGACCCATGGAGGGGGCTTTGAGAAATGAGCACCAAGTGTAAGGAGTTTTGTAAATTTACAGAGAGAGGGACAAGGTCCAAGCTCTGCATCAGCACCAGCTTGGACAAAGCTCTTAAGGTTAATGGGCCCTTTCTCATCATATCCGCCTGTGTTTGGCCAGAAAATACAACGGGGCAGAGACTTGCAAAAAATCCTAAACCAACCAACCAGAAATAACACACCTGCACAAGCTGTTTGTCTATGTGCCCATCACAATGTTCAAAGAACTACCAGTCAGTATGGGTGAAAACAGAACAGCATAGACCCAGCACCCTGACAGATTATTACTGCCTTTGTATGAACACAAGGAAATTACCTTTCCTGGCTAGTCTCTTCTTGGAGCTTTTGTAGATTTTCTTTCTTTTTTGGCTTTTGTAATTCGTGAGCTCATACACATTATGCTGTTTTAATACCTAGCAAAGAGCCTTGTCGGCTAAATCACCTTATTTTTCTCTGATCAGAGTGGAGTACATTCCTCTTTTTAGCAGAAGGTATTAATTTAAATTCCATAATCCTAAACATATTCTCCTTTCTGTTCAGTGCTTCAGAAGGCCAATGGCATTTTAATTTAACAAGGGAGAAACACACATGACACTGTGTTCCCTGTAAATGTCTTCTGACCTCAATGAGGCTTTCACAGCTTTGTGTTCCAGCAAATGCAATCCCTGCTTTTATTCAAACACACTATCATTTCTAATACCTGTGTTCTACCAGTGGATAAAAATTTAAATATCTGTAGCATTTTCACAGTAACTTTTAAGATGTTATTTGCATTATTATTATTTAGTAGTGTGAGCTCATCAATGGAGCCATAGTGAGATTTATGCACCACTGTGTCCCACTGAAGTATTGTTTGGGTACATGCTGTCCCTTTGCACTGAAATAAATTTTATTTTGGTTTACCTTGTTTTCAGATTAACACATCTAGCAATGTCTCGATTTATGTCAGCTCCATTTATCTTTTCAAATTCTTTAAGCTTTGTTTACTGGGCTAAGATTTACCTAATTGGGTACATGATATTACTGAGTATTTTGTGGCATGTAAACACTTGAGTCATATGCATCACAGTTCTTCCTTTACCATTTTTATGCTTCCATTTTGCTGTCTATACTTAAACCTACTCAGTTTGAAAGAGCACGTGCTTATTGCAGTCCTTATGGCCCTTCTTTGGAAATGTCAGGTAATATTCACTCTTTTCACTGGTTTGAGTCTGCCCTCTTTTCCTCTAATGTGACTCAGGAAATGACCCCTTAGAGTGTGCCCCACAAAGGCTGGATTATCAGACTTGCTGCAAGGTGATGGAAACTCCCCAAAGAAATGGGGATTATTTTATTAGTGGTTTTTATGAGTTATTTTGAGTAGATTTTCCAGGAAAAACTGTGTTAGTTTAATGAACAGAGGTCTCAAAATTCAGCTACCTGTTGCATTTTCACTTTTTATTCTTACAAACATCTGTGCCATGTCCAAGACCCTTGCCCTTGCATGTTCATGGGATAAATCTGCCCATTCCCATGCTAGCTGGAGATGTGTAACCTCTAAGTGCAACTCTTCCCTCATACCTAGTGCTGCCCTTCAGTTCTGGCATCTCTAAATGGGAGCCCCTCATTTACAGCTCCATGTTGGCTGCTAAGCAAGGAGGACACCTTGACTTTGGATATCACTGAACTGTCCTTGATCGGCCAGATCCAGAATTGTTCTCATCTCAAACATGCTGCTGAAGCATTTGCAGAAAGAGGACTATTATTTTTTTTTGCTATTACTGAAGTACTGGAGAACCACCAGTTCTGTTTTAGGGCTTTACTGTGCACACTACTTCTGGCCTTGTTCCAGCAGGGCTACAGGCTTGCTGTCTGATGATCAGGTGTAGCAGGGGACTGAAGGACAACTCTGGGTGAAGGGGAGAGGTAACAGCTGTAGTCTCAGTTTGGTACATGCCCTGACATGGCACCGTAGCCTTTCATGTTGGCCGTGGAGCAGGGATTGCTGAGGAGTGCGAGGCAGCAATGATCCTGGTAACTGGGGATATGGAGAAGGGGCAGTCTCATTTAGCTTTTTGCTATGACTTGGTGCATGTGCAAGGTCCTGTCTGAAAGCTTATAAATTAAGACAGAGTGATCATTTTTCAGCCTAAGTCACAGCAGACAACAAAAACAGAGTTTAGCATGAATCCCAGGGATGTTAGTAATATCTTCTATCCTTCTAACAGTCCTGAACTGTACGCTACTGGCTTTGCTTCTAGCTAAGTGCTGGTTTTCAGCATATGAAGTAGAGTTGGCTGGAAAATAAGAGCTACCATTTCATGAAACATTTAGCATTTTAACTGTGGGTTGTTTTTTTTTATTATTCAAGAGTAAAACTGAAACTGTGGAGTATTTATTGAGGTCATGAAATACTCCAGATGCTCTCAAAAATATTAGTTTTGCCACACATGCTTGATAGATTCTCACATCTGAACAGCATTTCTTTTTTTAAGCCTGGTTTATGTGCCTTAGTACTCTGATCCAGTCTGTATCCCCACTGTTGCATCCCACTGAAGTGCTGGCCAGAAGCTTGTTACGTCCTAGAGTGCAGTCTCCAGAAAAATGTCCATCTCATGACCTGGTCAGAGACATCTGGTCACTTCTTTCAGGTATTAGGAGAAACAAAAGCACAGGTGGCTTTGAAAGGTGGTGTCTGAGTAGGTAACCCTGCTTGAGCACAAGGTAGTTCAGGTAGAAATTCACCCTTGTGCTGGGTTCCTATTTGGCCCAGAGGGAGCTGCTTTTTAGTGCGCTATTTCTCGGGTGAAAGAGTTCTTCTGAACGGCTTTTGTATATGATAGTACTGTTTTGTCAAAGGAGTTTTTCTGTGCTCCTGTGCTTTCCAGCCTTGAATTGTGGGTTTTGTGTAATTTCATGAATTGGAGACAGTTCTAAGGAGAGCATCTTTCCCTAACCATCCTTGCATGTGAAATATATGCCCTACCTTTCCCTGTGCAGCGCCAACACTGAGACTTGAGTCTGCAGCGCTGTAACAGTGATAGTTTAAAAAGGGGTAAAAAAGAAGGTACCTTGAGTTTCAGTGGAGCGCCCTTTGCGGGAGGCTGGTGCCTTAGGCTAGGTGGAAAGACGGACACCCCCTCGTTTACAGTGTGTTCATAAAGGAGCACCCCTGTCGGGGCACCCGCACCCACCGGTGATTTAAGACCAGAGGTGGCTCTTCCCGGCCACGTTGCCGGTCCCCTGGTTCCAGCCCCAGGGAGCCCGGGAAGGGCCGCACGTGGTGCCTTCCGTCGCGGGAACACCCGCGGGCACCGACCCTGCCCGGCCCCGCACCGCGGCCCCGGCGCTGGTGGGGCGGGCGGCGGGGCTGTCTCCTCCCTCCCTCCCTCCCTTCCTCCCTCCCCGCCGGGACTCGCAGAACTTGAGCGCGGCGGGCCCGGGCCCCCGGTGGCGGGGGGAAAGCAGCAGAGCCCCCGCCGCAGGAGCGAAGCGGAGCGGCCGAGCCC
>VZSE01004686.1:260620-299717 GCA_013398275.1 Promerops cafer
CTGGTCCCCAATCTACCCCACCCCACCCCACCCTGTGCTTAATCCCGCCTGGAGCCCCCGCCCGCACAGAACCCCTATGTGTGCCCTTTGTCCTCACAGAGATTCCTACCACACACGTGGTCCTCATTATTGTTCTCATCCCACCTACGGCCCACTCAGGTCCTTTTTCTTTGTATGGGACCCCTGTATTTCTCATCCCGCCTGGAACCCCCAACTGTGCCTTCCATTACCACCTGGCCAATATGGGGATATCCTTCCCCAGAGTGCCAATGGCCCCACACAGCTCTAGGGCTGACCCTACTGTAAGAGCTCTCTATACTTTGTGCTTCTGGTAGTAGTACTGTTGCAGTGGTTTTCTGGTGGAGGGTGTGGAATGTATTTTTGAATGGGAATGTACTTAAAAGCAAAGAGAAATCCTTGCCTGCTCCTGATGGGGGGCCTGAGGAGACTCCCAACTCCTCTCAGTTCCTAGCCTGTTGGGGAAAGAGCGTTTCACTAGGATGAGAAGGAAGTGCCGTGGGTTGAATTTCTGAACGATACTCGTGATACGAAATGCTTCCCTTGAACACTTTCTGAAGAGGGGAATAAGTGCATTAGTACCTTGGTTTGGTGTGGTACTACCTCTGAGTTTTAGGATGATCTTGTTGAAGCTTTTAAAGTGGTGTTTCTACAATTTCTTCTGTGGTACATGTGTTTCTTCCATGAATCTGACTTCCCCTCTTTAGAACAATGGGTAAATGCCCGTGGAATGAAATCCTGTGTTATTGTTGTTGTTATTACTAAGATCTGTAGAAGCTACTAATTGAATGCTTATGAGGATGTCTTTTAGAGTATTCTTTCCTAATGCTTGTGGTGAGTTTTTTTGTGAGATCTTGGTCATAGAAGAGAAAGATGTCCGTGCCTCTGGTGCAAATGCTCAGTGTTCTCTTGAAGAGAAAGGCTGTTCTTAGGGGAGCACTGTTGCTGAGGTAGCCTGGATTCCCTTATGGCCTTGCTAAGGAAAAGCTGTTAATGGTTATAGCCACCCGTTTCTGCCTCAGTAGCCTCTTCCCTCCCATGACACTCTTGTGTGCAAGTTACTGTCTGTGACAAGCTCATGGCAACAGGGGAATCTTTGGGAGAGAACGCTGGACCCCCTTCAAAGCATGTTCTGCCCTGCTTTGAAGAACAATATGATAAATAAATGGAATAAATTGTGGCTGCACGGGGAAGCCATACACATGCTAGTCTCTTTTGAGTGAAAAGCTATAATGGAGTTTTCACCATAGTGCTATGTGTGAATGTTTGTTTTGTGTCTTTTGTAAGAGGAGTAAAGAGAACAATAAGCTACTGGTAAAAGTGGGATGGTGCTCAGGCCATGGGGGATGCTAGGCTGTAACTTTAGTGAACTAGAAGTCAGTGATAGTGTCCTAATAGTTTCCTGGCTGAGCTGGTTTGGCTTTACAGGTGTATCCTGTGCTGGAGCGTGTTTGATGCATATGTGGTGCCTGAGTCTTTTCTTACCTCCCCCGTTCTGATGAATGATACTGAACAATGCGTAGTCATTGTATTTCCTGATGTTGTGCTGTCTATGGGAATGATCTCCTATTGTTATCTCAAACTGAGCTTATTTCCTAGGTACTAGCCCCATGCCACCACGAGCCTGAACACTCCAGATGGGGTCTCTTGCTTTGAATTGGGATGCTAAAATACGTTCCTTCTCCTTGGCTGTGTTTTTTCATTTTCCATTAAGGTTGGGGTTTATGTTCTTGAAAAATGCCCAGTAAAAATGAAAGCTTCCACCTATAAAAGGGTCACTGTGGGGTGGGCCTGCTGGAGGATAAATCTCCTGGCTACTTCTTCAAAAGGTGAGCATGCCCCAGGAGACAGCTGTCTATTCTGGCAGCAACCCTAAAGGTGTAGTGCTGTGCCCAGCGTGGCACTGCGGGGCCAAGCCGGTTAGAGATGTAAACCAGCAAAAGGATTATAAAATTATCCTGTGGGGTGGAAGGACTGTGGAAACATTGACTACAACAGCGGTGGCACGGAGTGTTGTGAGCTGCTTACATGTCCTTGACCCTCTGAACTGAAGTTATTCTGACAGATTGACCAAGCCTTTGCCTTCCTCATATCTGTGTTTCCTTTAATGCAAACAACTCATAAGGATGTAAGCACACGTTTAAAGTCAGATTCATATTTGTGTGTTGTGCTGACTCAGAGCCTTAGACCCCTCCTGATTCTGACAGAAGCTCTAATGCATGACGCTTCAAAGAGAAACAGTGAAATATTGAAGGTAATTGTATAGTACTGTACAGCTCTATTGTGATGTTAGCAAAAATATTAGCAAGATTTTTTTTATTGTTATGTGAAGACCTCTCACCTCTTTACTTTAGCTAACTAGCCTGTTGTTTTCTTATGCTCCACTTCCAAAGTGTGCAGACCTTGTCTTAGGGGCAGGCTTGTTTGAACAGCACCTTGCAAAGTGGGGCTTGATGGGTCTCCAAGCCACCACAAAAGTGCAAGTAACCACAGCAATACAGAGTAAGAGATTTATCCTCTTCCTTTGTGAATTTCTTTACAAGTAATTTTAGCACAGCAACATCCTGTATCATCTTTCAGGTGCTTCACTTGTTATCTTAGTTTCAGAGTTTGCAAGTTGACTGATTGTATTGCATGCGTAGAGATGGTTTGATGGTGTAACCACAGTTAATTTTGTTAAGTGTTTTTTTTTCTTTAATTTATTTTCTGTGCTAACACTCTTCCCCCCTTTGGTTAGGAGATGTGGTTTGCCAATCCAGATTTTTTTTTTTTTTTTGCTTTTGGCTTCCTAGCCAAAATTATGAAACAGGTAGCTACTAAACTGTAAAGTTCAAGGTAAAAATTAAATAATGACTGTATTGTTGTTGTAGCTGTGAATAGAGTTGTGAAAAAGTATTTTGGGTGACCTGTACCTGGTTTGCAGCCACTTTGATGTGAAAGGCCCTGTACCCATAGACTGCATAATAGCAGCATGGAGATTTCTGCTAGTGAGTGTGTTTCAGTCTTCCTCCATAAGGATTCCTTACTTGGCTCTATGAGTGGTTCTGTCTCATGCCTGTCCTCCCCTTGGCTCCTGCACAGACTCTCCTGTGGGATGCATCATTGCTAAAACCACAGATGCTTCTCACATCAACCAGCAACAGCATTCAGCAGCAATGCATTTTTCAGCAGTAGAGGTTTGGTTGTATCCAGAGACTGATCTATTCTCAAACATTCATAAGAGTACTTCTCAGTTTAAGTCCCTATTTTGCAAATTGATGCCTTTAGTACAAATTAAGCTCATATTGAAAGTAAATCCTGAATTTGGCTTCCATGGGAGTCTTACACTGGTGAAATTTGGAGATGCTCCTGGAAATATACTGATTGATGCTGGCTTTATGGCAAATTAAAATGATGTCTGGCACAGTAGGTCTTCATATTTCTCCAGGCATCACAACACTAAGTTGCATATTTGGGCTAATAGGAACAAGCATTCTGTCTAGGTAGGCAGGTTCAGGCTAGTTGCTGCCTAGTCTGTTGCTGCCCATATACATCTTTGCATTTTCCCTGAGACTATTTGGGGCACTGTCATAATGTGTCTGCACGTGCAAGACATCTTCAGATGCAAATGGAATACACACATAGGAGGTTCAATTGCATATTCAAGAATAGCATTTGGCTTATGAGCGGAACAGGCACTCCTTTGTTTGCTTGTGCAGTCATCTATGCATCCATCTACATTTTATTTACGTACACTAGTTCTTGAAAATTTTCCCATTGCTGTTTATTCAAGTAAACAGCAAGCTACAGTGTATAGCAAATACTGCCCAGTTCAGCTTCAAATTACTGGAAGCAGCAGCTCTGTGTATTTAAGCGATAGACAGTGAAACCTGCAGTTCCTTGCTGAGTTCAGGGAGCACAGAGAGGCTTTGATCTGTGCCAGCTCAGGGTGTGGATGTGCATTGCTGGTGGGAGATGGGGACAGTGCCTTAGTGGTGCTGAGCTGGAGCTGGGAGTGGGTCGCAAGGCTGAGAAGCACTGGGGTCTGACTGGGAGTCATCAGTACATTTTCCTTCCCACAGCAGGTGTCTTGCCTGCCATTCTCTGCCACTGTTATGGCACATATTTTGTTCAGGCTTCCTCTTCTTTTTTATGTTTTTGGAAAAGTAACACTTGCTGACCACTGGAAGTTAAGTACCTGTGCTGTTCTGGGATAATGCGTATTGTTGACACCCATATGCTAGTGGAAAGAATACCTTTGTCTGATTTAGTTTAATTCACCTGGGAAATGAATTAAACAAACCTCTGAAAAATCTTTTTTATTATAACAGGAGCACTCCTTTGGGGTATTATTCAAGAATAGCTATAGCATTTTAAATCCACACTTTCCTTTATTCTGAAGTAACCCTCTCATGCAGACATTGGCTATGCATCTTTCCTGGAAGCCCATAGTGCTTGTGCATCTTTGTAAAAAAATCTGTTCTGATTGAGCTAGAAATTATGAATTTTTTTAGCATTTTTATTTGGTGAAATTACTTGGTTCCTATCATACAAAAATTCCAGAGATATAAATGATAATGAACTTAGTTATATGCATATAACTTCTTTAAGCGCTTGCAGCCAGTTCTATGTAGTTATGCCAAGGAAAGTCTTTGATATTATGCAGGATTTTATTTTTCAGTTTGCAATAAAGTATTTCATAAATCTTCAAAAGAAATGCAGTTCCAGGAACTCCCTGGATGTAAAGTGGCTTAGCAATGCAGAGCTGTCAGCCAGACGTCTGAGGTTACAGAGCTGGGCATCTGGAATTGCTGGATCTTCACTCAGTCTTCTGAATATTGAGACTTGTCTGGGTCCTACCAGAGTGTCACTGATATTGAATCATATTTGGAAAATGTTTTGCTTTCTGTGAATGAGCAAATACAAGCAAAATAAGAGTAGTTTGAATTTTCTTAAGTAGCTGTAATCAGGATGATAAACAGTACTCTGAAGCAGAGGTTGGCTGGTTTATGGCACTTCCTACCTGAAGGTTTGCATGGTTTTGTAAAGGAATAAAGCTTAACTTCCTTTACTTCCCAGTCTCAGCCAAGAAAAGAGTAAGAGTTTGTCTGAGGTTAAACACCATGTGCAATTGTGATGCATTATAAACGGAAAGATTTATGGGTAATGTTAACTAACAATATAATGAAATAATTTTTCAGCTTTTCCATTGGTTTTCCTGACTGACCGTGTGTATAAAATTCTGTCTTCTGTGTTGCTGTCTTTCCACTTGAAGAGTACCAAAAGAATCTGGCGTCAAAGGGAGATATTTAAAGTTGATGACTTTCAGAGCAGATGCTTTAGCTTAAGAGCTGTGTGACTGTCATTAGGTCATGCCCATAGAAGACCAAGGAGTATTTCTGGAGACAGGTCTCAGCTCACTGAACCATCTGAGTGTGTATTTAACTCTGTGCATGCACCTACTCCCAACCACAGCCATTGTTTTAGATGAGTGGTATGTATCCCTAAAATTCTTCTTGTTTTCCCTGTCCACAGAGCACTGACAGTTGGCTTGCTTTCTGCTTCCAGCAGATCCCTCTGGAGGTATTTCACAGCCATCAGTTCCCAGATGCAAAGCCCTGTTCATTAAAGAAATTGAAATCTTCCTGCTTTGTTTGTGAGAGTGATCTACTTCTGGCTCACTGAACTTCATCTCAAAACCAAGCCACTTGTCTTCCCATAGCCCTTTCTGCTGCTTTTCAGAAGTAACCTGTTTAATTTTTTACCAAACTGATGCTAGTTTTAAATCTTTTAGTCCAGGTTGTACATATATCATCAAAAGTTCAGCATGGTCTGAAAACTAGATGAGGTTTCTTCTAGAATCTAGAAGTTTTTCAGTTGTAAAAGACCTCTAAGATTATTGGGTACAACTGTTAACCCAGCACTGCCAGATCTACCACTAAGTGCCACATCTGCATGTCTTAAATACCTCAAGAGATGGTGACTCCACCACTTCCCTGGGCAGTCTTTTCTAATGCTTAGGAACTCTTTCAGTGAAGACATTTTTCCTAATATACAATCTAAAGTTCCCCTGATGCAATTTGAGGCCATTTCCTCTTGTCCTGTCACTTGTTACGTAAAGAGACTGACCCTTACCTTGCTACAGCCTTCTGTTAGGGAGTTGTAGAGAGCAATAAGGTCCCCTCTGATTCTCTCTTTCTCCAGGTTAAACACTCCCAGTTCCCTCAGCCACTCCTCATAGGACTTGTTCTCTAGACTCTTCCCCAACTCTGTTCTGGAGCTGGATGGAGCCACTTCAGTGTTTTTCTTGAAATAAGGGGCCCAAAACTGGACACAGGAATTGAGCTGTGGCCTCATAAGCGTCCAGTACAGGGGACGATCACCTCCCCAGATGCAGTGGTAGTGCGCAAAGCTTTCAGTTGTGTGAATAAATGTTTGCTTAATAGGCTTTTAAATAATTCTTCTTCCCCTTGGAGGAAAAGAGATGTGTAACATTTAATAATAAAAATAGTGTTTCTTCCCATAGCCTGAAATGGCATGGAAGGAGGTAATCATGTTTTGTATGGCAAAGCATTTTTCTAAATGGCATGTTTATGCCTTTCTAGTATGGTGGCTGCAATTGGCTGCTGGGCCGATTTGCATGTGCTAAACTGCAGTCCTGGGGATCTGTAAAAACAACCCAGCAAAGCCAATCTCAGCTGGGAGCATGGAAGCTGCTGCTAAATTTGTGATGAGCCACCCCCAGGCCCAGCGTGAATCATTATCATTGTTTTGTTTTCCAGAAGCCGGTACCAAATGCTTCCAGGATCCAAAGCGTGGATTATCTCTGGAATTGTATTTGTTCCCTCAAAGCTTTGTTTGTTCCAGATAAGAGGAAAGAATAGGAGAAAAATCTGTTTTTAAAAAAATGAAATAATTGTTTCTTTATTAGTGTTCTCTTCCTGCTTTTAATGTGTACTCACAGCCATTTGTTCATGTGAAAACTCACTTATGCATGGCCCAGCAGTTGCTGCTCAGTCCTAATCAGTTTGCTTTGTGCTGCCAAGGTGTGGGGGGGGCAACAGTAAGTACAGTAGGATGAGGCAACTTGACTGAAGTCATTGTTTGGCTCTGGCAGAGCTGAGGTGGGGAGTTTCTGCTGTCCCTAATTCTATTTGCCTTGCTGGTTTCCCAGTGAGTGTTTTTATGAAGCCCCAGCTGTGTGTGGGACCAGCTGGGGCATCCATTTGCTGTAGGTCAGGAGTCTTTGATCTGAGGAGTGCACTGGCGTGATCCCCAGGGTCTTACACCTGATGCCCACTTTCTGGGGTTGCTGGTCCTTGGGGAGATAGGACAAGGTGTTGAGAGAACAAAAGCCCCTGCCCTGTACTGGGATTGTGACAGACAGGCAATTTGTTCCCAACTTTTCGCCCTTGTTTCAGGTTGTCTTCTGAAATAGTCGTCTTTGATTGCCGTGGACCATGCAAGTGTACCTGCAGGGACTGGGAGTGGGATGCAGAGGAAATGCTGGGTCCTGCAGAGGAAAGGTCCAGGAGTAGGAAAATGCATGTGTGTGGGCATACAGAAGCACAGAGAAGTAATTAAAATTCAAAACTTCAACATACAGTGGGTGGGAAAGACATGGACACAGTGGGAGGCCTACATGAGCATGGGAGTGGAATAAAGAGCTGAGAGCCCCAAAAAAAAATAATGGAGAAAGGGGAACTTCTAGTGAAACTGGCTTAAAAATGTAGTCAAACATGCTGTGCTTGCTTTGTGGACAGGAGTACCCAATCGTGTGTTCCCTCCTCTGCCTTACTGATTTTCAGGATGGGGAAGTCTGCTGGGAGGATCTAAAGTATGTCTGGAGGGAGGGACAGGCAAAGCAATCTTCCTTATGGGGCCGAGGGTGTATCTAGACATACTTGCACAGAGCATTCACACTGGAAAAGCACAAGGATCACAAGTGTCCACAACACTCCACAATGCTCAAGCCTCTCTATGACGTTGGTGTGTCTACAGATAACCACTGGAATGGTATTGTAATGTTCTCCATGCTGCAAGTTCCTTCTCAAGTTCTGGATTTCCTCTTTTGTTGCAATGTGACATGAAAACCAAACCAAAGGAAATAATGATTCTAGTGCTGGTGGGACTGGGCAGCCTATGTGCTGCCACTACTTTTCTGGGTTCCTGTCACTTAGTGTTGCCATTGTTTATCCTCTTCTGTGGTTTTTTGGTGGTGGAGAGAGGGGCATGTGAGCCTTCGTCGAATCGCAGCAGTGAAATTCAAGCGCAGACCCTGACAGACTGGGACACTTTCCTGTGTCCTGGTGCGTGGTGCTCCCCTTGCTTCTGTGTGCCTAAGCCCTTTACTTCCCTGCTGCTTCAGTTTAGAAATAGCATAGGTCTGTCTTGGGTGGGGTATTTGTGAGGCTGGAGGGACTCTTAGGTGCTGTTTTTGAAAGGCTGATTTCCCCAGGTGTTTACGCTCAGTGCAGGCAGGGTATAATCTTTGTAGATATGCAGTTGGTTGATCAGACGAATATGTATATAAATATTCACATATGGCTTAATGTCCTGTGACCGTGCTTGGCTGTTCCTCTCGAATAACTGTAATTTTCCTTTAATGGATAAGACAAAGAAACCCGTTTTGCTTTTTCCTCCGTTTCTGCGTTTGCTGGCGTTTCTGTGATGATCCTTTACTGTGCTCACCCTTAACGTGAAGAGGCAGTTGTGGGAATATAAATCATGCTCCCAGATGCTTGCAGGCTGCTAAGTAATGAAATGCACTTTCCCTGCCCCACCTTCCCTGCTAAATGGCTGACACACATCTTAAAACATCTTGCTGGAGATCTGTTTCTGCCCTGCAGCTCATTTACAGCACCTTGGCTGAGAAGGTGATGCGACTGTGTTTTAGGGTTGGTTTGGGGCTTTGTTTTTGAGGTTAGAAAAGGTTAGAGTTAGAACAATCAAATTTCTTCAGATGGTGTGTGAAGCATGAATAAGGAGGGCAATTAAATGGGAGTATGCCCTTTCCTGAGGAAACACTTCAGTGAATGAATTTCGCACTTGTTTGGCGTTTCTGGCAGGTGGTGGGTCTTGCTGAGAGCGCTCCCATGAGAGCTTCTGTCTTACTCATCCACAGCTCGTGCCCTTTGGGTCGATACTTCTCTGTCTTACATGCTGTTTGGCAAGGGATGCTCCCACCTCCCAGAGAAGGTCAGGAAATACACTTTCTAAATAATAGTCTGCTAAATATAAAAATACCCAAACCAGCGGCTTTTCTTTGCTAGTAGTGAGAAAAAAAAACAACTCCAAACTGGCAGAAAGATCCAGACAGGCACATTGCTTTGTGAAATAGCCACGGGTGCCTCTTGGGGACTGTGCTAAGGGCTGTCCTGGCATATGGCTGTGTCTACTCGGTGGGAAGAGTTCATTGCTTATGTGCATGGCCAATGAAGAAAGGGTTTCAGTAAGAAAGTTGAGTTTTGACAAAGGACTGGCAGGGTGCAGAGAGAAATGCAGAGCCATGAAGTGTGCTGGGAAGACAGTTATGGATCTATTTCCCACCCAGAGCAGGGGCAAAGGACTGGTAAATCCTGTTCACTCAGCCCAAAGGCATCACTTCTCTTTCTCTCCTGTCCCCCTGCTCAGTTGTGTGAGCTCCAGACTCACTGCAAGTCTCAGACTCACATTTTCCCTGCTGCTTCTTTGCTCCCGGTCTGTAGAAGGGGAGGACAGCACAGTGTTGGAGAGGAGAAAAAGGCATTGAATCTCTATTATTTATGGGAATGTTGTTCATTTGGCTGGTAAAACACTGCTGGGATTAAATGTTAGAGGAATGATGTGCTTGCTACTCAGCGAGCACGTTGCCCCACTAACTGCCAAAGGACAGTTGTCTGTTTTAGCACTTCTAGAATCGCTTGTTAAGCTTTGAGACTAACAGTCAATATGCCTTACTCCCTACTTCATCTCTGCTTTATCCACACTGGTGGTGCGTTATAGAGACAGATCTTCACTGGGTTTAATGTAACCTGGAAAGAATTATTCGGAAAAAAATGAAAGAAAAAAATGAAAGAAACCTCTGAAAAAGTAGAAAAGATATAGGGAAGTAGCATAAATTAACAGAAAAATATGAGAGCAATTAATTTGGGCCAGAATAAAGTATCCATCTAGTCCAATAGCCTTCCTCCATCCACATCAAACAGTTTGTAAAAAGTAAGAAAACATGATCTGTCCCCCAAATGCTCTCCCAGCTGCTAGCTATTTTCAGCTTAGAAAATTATCTGAGTCAGACATGGTTCAATGTACGTAAGAATTCTCAGTGGATTTTTCTTCTGTGTACTTGACCAGTCTCCCCTTGAGTTCACGTACATTTTTAGCATCATAGCGTCCTGTGGAAAGGACTTCCCCAGACCTGTTACATGAAGAAGCCTCTCTTTTCCTTTGTTTTGAACTTCATTTCTGCTAGCTTGGGTTGATGCTTTCCAGAGACCAGTACTGGACGAGATAGCGAATAACAGACCCCATCTTCCTCTCATGCTGCTTGTGATTGCAGAGACCACAAGCACACTCCTGCTAAGCTGTCTCTCACAGTTTGAAGAGTCTTGGATCTTCTTGCTGCCTCTCTCTAGACCATTCCCAGTTCTACTAAATGCTTGTTGCAATGAGAGGAGCACAACATCACACACTTGCCTCAAGTAAGGCATTGCTTTCTTTATGCCCAGGGGCTCAAAACCAGTGGGGTCAATTCAGCTGGAGAGACAGCACTTGTCATGTGGGGTACAGAAAGGAAAGCAGGCTGGTGAGTAGGCTGTTATGGCCAAATGATGAGTTCTGTAGCTGTCAGTCCCTACAAGCTTGTGATTAAAGTGGCATCTCAAGCTGTGGGTGGACACAGCCTCAGTGAGCCGTTTAGCCGCGTCAGGAGATGAGGATGGCCGTGCCGGAAACTCTGTGTGTGACGAAGCGTGGGGGATCACCTTGAGACACGATTTCAGCTTTTGGATGCTTTGAGCTCTGTTCTGCCTGGTGAGCTGTGCTGGTAGCTGGCTGCCCAGGGACCAGAGCAAGAGTGGGGGAGCTGGTTCCACTTGATGTGAGATGCTGCCCCTCACATCCAGAGGAGAGAAACCAGGGGCATAATTGAGCTCCTTTCATCGAATATCCTGAGTTGGAAGGGACCCACAAGGACCATGGAAATCCAACTCCTGTTTTAGTATACATCTGCATGGTGAGAGGAGCTGCAGCTTAAACCCCATTGATTGCATTGACAAGATCTCCACTGAGTGTAGGGGAAGCCAGAGAAAGTTGCTCAGGCTGTGGGTGCCTGCACAAAACTCCACCCTGGGTGCCACCACACCTTCCTCTGCCTTACTGCCTGTCTGTAGTGTGGAGACAATGCTGCCTTCTTTTCAAAGTACCTGTGGGACTAACCAGGATCTGTGGGGACAACTGAAGGACTGTAAGTCGCAAAGCTGTTTAATACTACTCTGTCTGTGCACTGGAACTGGAGAAAGGGGCTAGGAATTTAGGCATTTAAGAGAAGATGCACCATGAGAATTTTAGAGTACAGTTGAAATCCCTCATTTGTGCTTTAAGAGGCATTTGAGACTCCCAGCTGTTCAGTAAGCTCCCATTAAAAGCACATGCATTACAAATTTCTCATGTAAAAGTATTTAATGTTCAGTAGGAGTGCAACTTGCCAGGGAGAATATGCTGGCTGCCTATTAAGAGAAACAGATGAAGGCAGTTGCTTTCTAAGGGTTAAGTATGACCTGGTAAGCAAAGGCCTGCAGCGTTAGCAAGTGCCAGCCAGCAGCTGGAATAGCTCAGTGATGGATAACAAGTGCCCTGTCCTTCCATTCCTCCAAAGAGAGCCTTGCTCAGTGAAAGTTTCTAACGCTGAATCAGCAACAGCACAGAGGGCTCTCTAAAGGGCTCAGAGCTAATGGCTTCTGCACACTAAAGGTTAATAGTGGTATCTCAGGAGGTAGATTTCAGAGGAAAAAGGTTTTTTTCACCATTGTTTGGGGTTTGCTTATCCTCTCTTTATTACCTGCAGCAGTGTGCTACTGCATAGGCAAAGTGGGCTGTGACCTCAATCAGCTAGTTAATTTTAAGCCCGTGCTTAAGTGATTTGCTAAAACTGTGCTTATTCAGAGAAAGAAAGCTGATTGTATTTTCATTGCTCAAGCTAGGTGAATTATAACATCTAAGTGATTTTAATGATGAAGGGGCATACGATGCTTTGAAACAATTATTTACATTCCCATGAAGAGCATTAGTATCAGTCAGTATGTCTGATGATTGATAGCCATGTTCATACTTTGCTAATAACCCCCACAAAGCTACATGAAATACTGCATTGTGCACTTACATTTTTATCTCTGTAATTTTAAGATGAGCAGAGCTCATCAAACCGAAGTATTTTTATGTCATGTCAATAGAAAATGTTCTTTTAAATGTTCAGAAGGAATTGGTTACAGAAATATGGGAAAGAGAGGGAAAAGATTGTTTTCCTTTCGTGTTCATTCTTCATCCTTTTGCTTTTTGATGACTAAACTGTTCTGTATTTGCAATTGAAAACTGTTGATTGGAAACTCTTGTGAGACTAACATAAATGGGGCTTGATTTTGAAAAATACATTCATGATCGTTTGCCTAATTTGTGTGTGCAATTAGCGTGATTGCCACTGGAAATGGCCATCTGAGAACAGACTGTTGGAGACTTACATCTTTTTTTCATCTGTTTTCTCTCTCTCTCCCTTAAGGTGCCAACTTCTATGATGTCTAAATATTACCCATGGAAGTTTAATTTGGTAATATGTTTATTGATATCCTTTCATCTCTTACCTCTCCACTTTCAGGTGTTAAAAGGCTGAGAATGATTATTCCCTTCTGCTTCCTTCTCAAGTCCACTTGACGCAACGTAAAAGAGGTTCTTTCATCTAAGTTGTTGATCTTGCAATTTAGAGAGTCAGATCTCACTGGCAACTCTATAGACTCTTACATGGCCATAGTAATATTTAAGTAGTTTCCAGGTGTGCACAAAGGATTACAGCTCTCATCTGTCGGGTCTCTTACTCCCTCCTGAGGAAACTTGTGCTTCCAGGGGACATTTATTGGTGACAAGGTGGAATTGTTTCATTTTGCTTTGTTTTAAACATGTGATGAATTAAAAAGGAAGATAGATGAGTCTCTAGAGTATTCCCTTCAGAGAAACTGAGAAACCTGGTTCAGGCTAGTGATTTGAAGGGCATGTCAGCTCAAAACATCTTTGAGGTGACTTGGAGTCCTTTTTGTAGGAGCATGGTATCAAGGCTGCAGTTCCTCAGAGGCTTCACTGCTGGGTAAGAGAAGGGAATGAGCTTTTGAACCCAACCTCTGGGGGCAATATTTTTATTCCCTCCCGGTGCTGGGGCTGGGGATTAAGCCAGTGGGAAACTAACCTATTCTTACTATTGGTATTTTAAAAATGTATTGTTTTTAATCAAACCAGCCTTACCCAAGTGATGATGGGCTACACAAGTGCTGCTGCTGTTGGGAGGGAATCAGCAAAAAAGGTGCAGCCTGAGGCAGGGAGAGGAATGGGTAGAATTGCCCCTGTTTGCAGCTACTCACACGTACCTGGGTTTGAAGCAATGGGGCACTGCCCCACTGCTGGTGACATTCACATCACGTTCATTGCTCCTGAAATGTTTTCCATCCTGAGGTACAACTAAGTCAGATCTAAAGATTAGGTGTACCTTCCAGTCTGGGGTGTGACTCAGACCTACAGCTGCAGAGGTGGGAGAGCCATGGCAGTGTACAGAAGACAAATATCCCCTGGCTCATTAATGATGAGATGGAGAGCACATACTGCCTGATTGCTTATTGGCTGTGGCCTTTCATTAAGAGTAAACTCAATTTTCCCAGTATTGACAGCTGCCTGGTGGAGGGGTCGTGCTATATGTTTGTTGCCGAGAACAAACACCCAGATACAACAATATGTCAGGAATGATACTGGCAGTGTATTTTGCTCTTTTCTTCTGTGCTCTATCTCTTTGTTGAGAAGAAACAATTTCTAGGGATGAGACAAAATATGTCAATCCTGGCCTGTCTGCTAGCTAGGAAATGCTGGAAAGTTAATGAATTTAAGTGGGGAAGATGGTTCTTGTTTGTACTTGCTTGTTCCTGGCCTGGGTTGAGATTAATTTAATTAAAGGAATGTAGTATCCTTTCCAATAAGTCCCCCAAGCCAATCAAAACCTTTGTTTTTTTTCCTACCCAGTCTTTCTGATCCTTCACAAAGCACAAACATTTATTGTGCTGTGAGGGAGAACTTTGGAAAGGAACAAGCAGAACATGTTTTGCCAGGGAGCATCAGTTTCTGCTGGCCCTAGCACTGTTCTTCCCCCTGCTCTGTCCAACCAAAGGCCCTCTTCATTAGCACAGCTCACTCAAGCATCTTCCCTTCTCATTCTGAGACCTGCTCCAGCCCCTTCCAAACATATAATTATGGGCATGAAAGAAATAAATTTGTTCCTATTCAGCACCTGATAAAATGGTGACTCAGGCATTTTCATTTTCCATTGGAAATGCAAGTTCTCGTGCATTCGGAGTGCTCACCAGCACACAGCCTGAATCTTAAAGGGAACTCTCTGCCTCCTGGAAGGGCAAAATAGTTACGAAGGCAAAATGCCAGGTGGAGGCTCTCACAAGTAGCTTCATTTGGCCACATGGTGAAGCAAACCAAGGTCACTTACCTGTGTCTGCACTTATCCCTGCCATGTAGTTATCCCAGCAAAACCCCAGGCTACACCCAGCAGTGGGCTATGGAGACCTGGCAGCCTGGAGCTTTCTGGCCACTGGGGCTGCATGATCAGCCTGGCATTTGAGACAAACGGTGGAGCAAAGGCACCTGATCAGCTTTAGGATGGCCCTTGTGAAAAGGGTGACGACACTCTGTTCCTAAAATAAACATGTTTCTGTGCTGTGTCAGGAGATCGCTCATACACAGGCTGGAAGGAAGCAAGATACTTGCTGAAAGGTATAAATCTTTCTAACCACCTTCAGTGGTTATTTTTAAGCTCAGGGCATGCAGTGCTATGAATCTCATCCCATTAGGGCTGGAAAAGTGTTAGCCAGGAAGATGGGTGCTCTGGAGCATGAGAACCCTCTTCCTCCTGCCCACGTGACCTGTGCCTTGCAAAGAAAACCCTTGGGCTGTGACAAGACTGAAAGCATGTTGTTTGATTTTAGTTTAAAGTGAATTCATTACATGGTGTTTTATTGTATTCTTCTAGAGCAGCCAGAGTTGTAGGATAAATATTTATATAGAACAGCTGCTGAGTTAAGAAAAGATGCATCAGAAGTACACATACGTATTTTTGCCTTTGCTTCTACCCGAAGGTCCCTGAGGACTTGATTCAGTGATTCCTGTGGGTCCCTTCCATTCAAAATACTCCACAATTCTATGACTGTTGGAATCAATTATTTCTTATACCCCTTCTGGACATAAGGCTTTTTTTTTTCCCATATAATTCAGGAGACAAATGCATTGATGAGGAAAAAAAGTCCATGAGTGCTTCTCCTTTATTTTGTGGCCAACCTATGCCCAAACCCACCATGGCCTGGCAGCTTTTCACAGAAGTATACTGGACCAAACCCAAATTAGTGTCTAGTCTCTATTTCTCCAAGCATTTACACTTGCATCAATTGCTGATGTAGCTTAGTAAACAGGACCCCTTATGGGAAGGACTGTAACATCTCTGAACATGAGCCAAAATCCTTTAATCATAAAGAGATAATCCACTAAACAGTTTGAGCCCAGCAGTCTGCAGGACATGGAAGATGCTTTCTGGCTTTGCTCCCAAAGATTCAAAAAGTTCTTTAGAAACGGCTGCCCTAGTGCACAGTGCAGCAGGGAGAACTGGGAGAACACAACATTTCGATTTGGGTTTGGTTTTCTCCCCATGACAACATAACTTCCTAAATAAAAAAAAAGGGATCAACATCCTGGTCTGTTGGGGAAAAGGTGACATTTCTTCTGAAAAAAGAAAGATCTTTCCATGGGGTATTTTTCACATCTGACTCTCCTCTGGCAAAATGTGGGTGCATTCTTACTGATGGAAAAAGCCTTTCCCTAAATGTTTGAGGATGTAAGAGCAGTGGTGCTTTACAAATTGCACTCTGTCAGGAAATGAATAGCAGGCGAGTGTGTATGTATTTGTTCCTGTGTTCCCAGTGCCTGGGGTGAGCTCCCTCTGGCCGTGTCATAAGCCTGGTAGCATTAGCAGAAAGGCCTCCCCAGCTTGGGCAGGCGTGGGATATGTTTTGAAAAGACAGGAGTGCAGGATATCTGTTGTGTGGTGCAGTCCTTAGAACAGCACACAGAACAGAGGAGAGGTTTGTCAGTGTCCCAGGAGCAGGGTGTTTGTCAGACCTGCAGCTCTTGGCAACTGTCTGGAGTCCTCTGAACCACTGACAAGGGGCTGATAATGGGAGAAGAGATAGAGACCTGGGATGGTGCTGTGGTGGGGTAGGAACTCCTTTGACCCTGAGTGGTCCTGTTAGGAAAGCAGGCACGTTTGTTGCCTGAGGGCTACCTGGGAGTATTGGGCCCCTCGTGGTTATGAGAGACTTTGCTGTTGCCCCATCAGTTGTGGTGGTTGCATGTCTCTCTGTTTAAGTCTTGTTGCATTATGCTGCTTTGGATGATCATAGGTCAGCAATGACAGCTTCCTTGGAGTCTCAGACACTCGGACCTGACAAGTCCCTCACACTGCAGAGCTTGGAGCTCCCGCTTAGGGCTCTGCGTCACCTCTGTCCCCTCCTTGGTGAGTCAGCTTTGTGAGTAACATCTCCCAGTGATGCTGCCTCTTGGAGTGTGCATTAGCAGTCACTGGACTGGTACCTCTCCCTGCCTTTGTTGTAGTAGTAGTCTTTTCCGCTTTAGGATGTTTGCAGTGAATCTGGGGATTTGCAGAGCAGAGATTTGCATATTTTCTTTAATCTAGCTAGGTCCAGCAGCAGTAACAGCATTGGTTTGTCACATAAGCACATACCCAGAGCAGCCAGTGTGCTGGTATAAATGATTCTGCAGTTCAAGCATTTTGATTGTTTTTTTCTGCTATTTTTGTCATTCCAAAGAAATAGATCATAGTTAGATGTGCTGCCAATAGCTCAAATATACCTTCAATTAGGTTCAGTAACATTCCATCTCAACCCATACTCCATGGGACTTTCCAGGTAAACTTATATCCCATAAGAAACACAGGGATTACTCCTGTCTTGGACTATAGTCAGTATTCTTCCAGTTAATGTGATCATCCCTAGAATAGAAAAATTTTGAGCACCCAGCTATTTTCAGCCAAGCCCCTGACATGCCCAGCTTCTACCACTTGAAGGGAATGTCAGATATTTTCACATGACAGAAAAGCATGGCCAAATTCTGTTCTATAAAATATTCTTAACTTTGGGGTTACTGTTTCTTTACTGGATTTCAATTTGTATTTATTCTTGAAACTTGCAAGAGATACATATCCAAATCTGCTAGATAGTTTTACAAACTACAGCCTAGTTTAGATGCATGTGTGGGCCTTTTCCTTAAATGATAACTCTCAGCAAGCTTGAAAATTAGTGATACAGACTGACAGATACACCTGGAGGCATCCACAGCCTTAAAATATCAGCTCATGTTTTCCATCTTTTATTTACTTGTTGTTTTTCCTTTGTACTGTAATATTCATGGAGTGAAACAAAATAAGGAACTGAAAAGACCATTTTTATGTAATTTTGTGATCCTTGTTAAAGTGCTTTGTGTGTTTATCAGAATGAATCACATGTGCAAAATTCTGTGCTCTTTTTGCTTTTCCTGACACTGTGAAATATCTACATATCAGTGTAGGGAATGAAGGTACATAGAATATGGGGAGCAGAGATGCAGGTGGGGAGTATTTGCGGTGAATTCCTGTGATGATCAGGAAAGACAAGCCCATGAAGCCAGTTTTGAAGAATGTCCTGTGACAGCCAGACTGAACTTGAATGTGTCCTGGTATATTTCCATAACGAAACAAAATCCTGCAGCGAGGCAGTCGATCGAACGCTGCCGACGGCTCGCTCAGCCCATGCAGGAGCAGCCTCCTCACCTCCCGCCTGCAAACGGGCTCTGAGCAGGGTGCGAGCAGCCATGGCTTTAGGACATTCCTTGCCATACGTCACAGTGCTACCTGAGCTCGCCAGCATGACCTGCAGCCATGTGCAACACAAAATCCGTGTCCAAAAGATGTGTGCCAGGCAGAACATGTGTTCCTTTTCTCTGCTCCCCAGAACAGTTGCTGCACTTTCTGCCTCTGTAGTTTGCAGTTTTTCATCACCTGCAAGTCACTGGTGCTTTCTGAAGGCTGGAAGTTGAGAAAGAAGCATACCATTCACCTTCTGACTGCTGTCTGTGCTGTGTCTGCCAGCACCACGCAGGTCCCCTGTGGGCATTAAGGCCAGTGCCACCCACATCATTACCCAGCTGGGAGGCAGCTGCTGGCAGGGACAGCCACTTGCCGCAGAAGCAGGGAAAGACTGAGGCTTCTCAGAGTGCACAGATGCTTTCCACGAACATATGCTTAATTAAGAGGCAAACTCACCACCTGCTCTGCAGTGTGGGTATCCAGGCTCCTTTCAGGCAGGTATTTGCTTTGCTTTGTGCTTATGCTTTTAAGGGGTCTGGAAGTGCTTTTGGTAGTGTTTGCGCAGCTGCGCCTGAAAACCCAGGCGTCAGGTGCTGTTAGCATGCAGCGCTGCCAGCTTCATTAAGGTAATTGTGCCCAAGGCCTTTCCTTCCTTCTCCTGGTTTAATGAGGAGCCACAGCATCCCCTCCATGCTTCCGTGGCTGCAGGGAGCTGCACGTGGGTGGGAACTGGAGTGGGTTTGCCCTCTGCCCCTACAGCCTCTGGGGCTGCTGCCATCACCCACAAAGCCCAGCACTGGGCAGGGAAGGTAAGCTCCTAAGGCAGATTTTGCTGCTTAAATTAGTATCTTCTAAAGATGCAAAGAAATTCATTGCTCCCGGTTGAACACTTGCTTCTGCTAGAATAGCTGCACAGGTTTGGAGCCCCTCATCAGCCCTTCCCTAAGCCTCGGACTCTGAGTCTGCGGCCAAATCCCCGGCAGAGCTGGCAGCGCTGCGGCAGCCCGGGCAGGATAAATGGGCCATGCACTCTGCAGCGTTGGTGGCAGGGACAGATTAACCCTCTTCTGCAGAACCAGTGCAGTGATGGCAGCTGGTGGGTGGCTGAGAGTCCCCTCTCCCTGGGGTGCCCTGAAAATGGGCACATAGCTCAGGGAGCTCCAAATACCTGTGCTGAAACAGAAGTCACTTAATATTATCTTCCAAGCTCAGCCTGTTTTCTTTCTTTGGACTGTTCTCTCTGCACCCATCTCAGAAATGCCTTTTCCACAGGTGAATGCATTTTCTGTGCCCAGTTTCTGATGCATATGACATCTTCAGTGAAAAGGAACATTTCTTCTGCAGCATTTTCAGGTTTCTGGGTCCCAAGAGGAGATAATGCACAGGGATTTCAACCTGCAGCCACAGAATCTCTACCAAGGAGCATGTGCAGAAATGCAAACTGCACATCTGTGCTCCAATCATGGAGCCATGTTCTTGTGCCCAGCAGGTTTCCAGCCTTTTCATTCATTAAAGATGATTCAGAATGAAGACAATTAATTATTCACTAAGAGTCATTTTGAATTTTCACTGGCTGCAAGAAGGTGCCTGTGGGACTACAGGAAAATAACTATGGCAATGAGACAGGGGCTTGCTCCATGCTGGAAGATGAGGTCAGAGCCCCCCGAGAGCCTGTCAGACTGGCAGCTCCTGCCAGGCCAAGTACCCCACTCCCCACGGGGGAGGCAGCACTGGGGGGAGCTGGAGCACTGTGCCAGCCTGCCATGAGCTCGCAGAGGCAATGAGCAACGAGCACAGAGCATGAACCTCCAGGGATCCCCAGAGCCTGCCTGGGTTGCTGCACTGTGTTGCAAAAAGCAAAGCTGTCCTGGACCCAGGTTTTTCCAGCTGTGCAGACACACAGATGAACCAGGGGTTTATTGCTCTGCAGGACACGTTCTTCCCTGCTGTGAGACAGAAAGCATTGGCTCAGGTATTGTAAGGTGAGAGGAGGAGCGGGAAGCCCACAATCAGCTTGTATTCAAGATGGTGATAAAGATACTGCTGTGGTTCCTACCTGAATGAGTCCTGGGAAGGTTGGTTTGAGTCGTGCCTACAGTCCTGCTGCTGATGTGATGCTGGCCCATGGGGCCATGCCCAGCTGCAGGCTGGGTGCCTGGGCTGTCACTGGTCCTTGGCGAGTGCACAGGAGCTCACGGCACTGGGGCTGCCAGCACCAGACACAGCAGCAGCAGGAGAAATGTGAGTGGGGGTTGGCTTACTGCTGGCAGCCCCTCTCTAAGCCTGAGGTGATTGCCCACACTGCAGCCTGAGTAGGAGCAGCATCTGCACCTCTTGCTTTTGGTGGGGTATCGTGTGCCTGGGCCAGGGTCCAGGTCCAGCAAAAAGTGGCTGCACTTCATTCTGTTCACATTGGAGTAACAGGCATTGGCTGGGAATGCTTTGTAATTAGTACCAAGAAAATGGGAAGAATCTTCTAAAATGCAGCTATCCCATAGAAAGCTTCTTCTTCTGGCATAAAGAAGGCATAAAGCTTTTTCTTCTGGCATAAAGTAACAGGGTAGAACACTAGTGGTGTTCTTTTTGAGTCTTTTTTTTTTCCAAATGGAGTTAATCTTATACCTGTGCTGTGCCCAAGATTGTGCTGCAGGTACACAGGAGGCTGTTCTGGCTGTTCTGATAACTTGTTCAAAACAAAACCTACTGGAACAATTGCTAAGAGGAGAGTTTGGTGTTGGCCCACCGAGACTTTGCAGCATCCTGTGTGTACTTATTATTTGCTGTGATCAATGACACTGCAAAGGCCGTTTCCCAGGGTAAGGAAATGCTTTATTGTAAAAACAGGCTATACTGGGAAGGAAAATAGTACCCAGGAGAGAAAGCAGTGATGCATTAGAAGTAATGGGCTCTATCAGTGTGATTTTGTTGGGCAAGGTAACCTCAAAGATTTATTTAAATAGGGCAGAGATATGAGTGACTGCTACATTCTCACTTTGTAATGCATTTGCCAGTCAGAGAGCAGATAGCAGTAAAGGCATTGCTTTTTGCAACACAAGTTCATTTAAACTGAGGCTCTGTAGTACTTGTTCTGTGGTGAGCTAAAGCAATACCCAACACCTTTCTCTGAGCAGAAGTGGGTATTCAGACAGGAATAGCTGCATTTGTGAGTTTTTTTCTGTTCGTTTTCTGCAAGTTTTAAAGATCATCAGAAGAACAAATACTGAATAGATGTTTCCCGGGGGGGGTGGAAAAACAACTTAAAAGATTTTCACCTGTGATCTATTCTCTGTTCTTGCTGTGGGGTCAGGATGTGAGACCAAGGGAACCATAGAAATTTCCTTCTCTCAAGCGAGCAACTAGCCAGTACAGCAAAACCTATTTTATTCCGTTAAAATGGAATACAGTGCTTGACTTTAATGCTGTGGTGGAAAGCTGTATGCAGCCTCTTTCCTATGTTAATTTCCTGTTTTATAGGAGAAATTACAAATGTTGGGCTTGCATGACTGGCAGAGTGAGAACTGCTCAAGGCAACATAAACAAATAGCTATGAATAACAGATCTAGCAGTAGACAAATGAACACAACTTGCTTGCAGCCAAATGAACAAGCAGTACAGCTAAGGCCAAGCTAGTTAGCTAATGTTTTTCTTTGTAATCTGTGCACCTACATTACCCTTCAGGTGGCAATATCCAGAACTGGTGCATTAGTACATCAGTGTGATCGGTGTCCCTTACAGCTTGGCAGTATATCCAGAGACGCTCCCCAGATTTTGCTGGATGTATATTCAGGCAGCTTAAGTGCAGAACCTAAGCTTCCCCTCTCTCACCTTTCTGTAGGATGACTGTACTAAAACAGATGGGAAAGGGGCAAAAGTTGCCTCTCTTGTAAATTTTGTGTGTGCAGGTCCAGGTTTATGCAGCTGCCTCCTGCTTCTGAGTGAGTTCTGGCTTGCAGTGACCAGGACCAGGCAGGAGGGGAATGAAGTGTGTAAGGGGTGAGAAAAAGCACCGAACCCATTTGTTCTCTCTCATTACCTGTAGAGCAAGGCCAGGGTGTTTAATGACGCCCACTCCAAGGCTCTGGTCAGCTGCTGACTTGGCTGCCTCTGGCTGCTCGAAAGTCCCCATCTCCTTCGCAGAGCTGTCCCCTGGCCAGCGTGGCGGGCACACTGTGGGGTGCTGCTCTGCACTGTTACACAGGTGATTTGTTCTGCCCTGTTGCTGCTTGCATTTTCAGCAGGGAGTGAAGGTGACCTTAACGTGCACTCAGATTTTTGAGATCTGTAAGGCAGAGCAAGATCTGTGGAAGCAAGTGGGCATTTCCAGTGTCAGCTATAGACATTTACATTTATCAGCAAGCAATTCTAGCACTTGGATTTACTAGGTTCAGAGCACAGAGGCTGCATGGTGCAAAGGCGAAAGGCATTTTAATTTAGCACTGGGAGAACAGCATATCTGGGGGTTTGTGCAGTGCCAAAAAGTTTGGAGGGAAGGAACAAGATTTGTCACGCTTGGTCCAAAACTCCAACAGAAAAAAATATACTCTGTTTTTAACTTGTTAAAAAGACTTAGAATAAAGCTTTGTGAATAAAAGCACAGACAGGCTTTTGACTTGCAGAGAAATAAACTTTATTTTCAGTTCTTCCAAGTTTTTTTAAACTAGCACTGTAAAATGTCACAAATGCAACAGACTGGTCAAACTAAATGCAGACATATTTTTTTTTTTTTTTTTTTTTTAACGTGGAGATGATGAAACAGATCATTTCATTGACCTGTCACCTGCAGCACAGGGTACCTGTGCTTCTGTTACAGAGCTGCCACGAGTGCAAAGGCTTGTGACATGGAGGGGAGAGCCCTGCTAAGAACAACGCAGAGCTGTCACACTTCACTGGCAGCAAGCGGTGCCCTGGGCAAGGGGCAGAGCCGTGGTACAGCTGGGGAAACACTTGCCTTTGGAAACGGCCTTGGCGGGGTGTGAGCATGGGCCGGTGCCGGCCGCAAATGGGTGGCAGGACGGGCTGCTGTCGCCCGGGCGGCTGTGAGCGTGTCCCTGAGCACCAGGTGGCAGTGCTGCCGCGGGGACGCAGCGCGCCTGCGGAGTGATGGGCTCCGGCGGTGTCCTGCGCGGCCAAACGCCTTCGTCCCTTCCTCTCTGAGCGCTGAGCATCCCTCTCCTTTCACCGATTTCTAGGCCACGCGTGTTTTCCAAGTGGGAGCCGAAATTATATATTTCAAATTTCTGTTGAGCAGAGAGCTCCACCCTTGAGCCCGACCAGTTGTCCCTGTTTTGTCGCACAGGGGCGCCGGAGGCTGCGGATCTGCGGGCAGCGGGCGGGAGCTGCCCCGGCGGGTCCGGCCCCCTGCCTCTAAACGCTGGTGTTCAGAGGAGCATCTCGGGCTGCCAGCAGCTCCATTTCCCTCCAGCTGAGCCTCCAGCAAGTCCCGGCCCCTGGTACAATCTCCTGGGGCAGCTCTGGTGCGTGCGGGATCTCCAGCTCCCTGCCCTGCACGCAGCGGAGGGGTGCCCGGCTCAGCACCTGCGCAAGGGGAGCGCTCCCACTGTCCTTGTGAGAGGGCTGGTGGGTGCAGAATTCCTGCTTTATTAATACAGGTCCGTGTAAAGAAAAAAATTCCTCTGTGTTTATACTCTAGGGTTTGCTTTTTTATTTTTTCATGTTTAATTTCTTTTCCCTCTTTTCCTTCCCTCCCTTTTTTCACCCTTCCCCCCTTCCCCCTTGTTCTTTCCCCCTTATTTCTTCCCCCTTCCCCCATATTTCTTCTTTTCCTTCCTATTTTTTCTTCTTTTTCCTTCCTTTTTCCTTCCTCCCTTTTTCCTCCCTTTTCCCTCCCCTTTTTCTCCCTTCTTTTTTCTCCCTTCTTTTTTCTCCCTTCTTTTTTCTCCCCCTTTTCCTCCCTTTTTTCTTTCATTTTCTCTGCTTCTCTTTTTTTCTTTATTTTTCCTCCTTTTTTCTTCCCCTTTTCTCTTCTTTGTTTCTCCCTCTTTTTTTCCCTTCCTTTTATATATTTTCCTTTCCGCCCTTACCTTTCTTTGTTCTTTTTTTCTTTTTGTTTTCCGTTTTTCCCGCTCCCTCTCCCCCGGGGCGGGGGAGGACGGGGGTCGCTGGCGGTCCGGCGCCGCTGGGCGGCGCTGCCGCTCCGCAGCGGCCGGGCCCGTGAGGGGAGCGCCTGCCCGGGGCTCGTCTTCGCCGCTCGGGGTCTGCGGCCTTTGGGGCGAGCGCTCGCGGGCTTTGAAAATGACGGAAATAAGGAAAGGGAGGCAGGGCGGCGCTTCAGAAAGGCGTAGTTTAAGATAACAGTCGGGAGCGGTGTCCTTCCCATCTAAATTCAGGGGTGCACACCCAGTCTGGACTGATTTAAATAGGCAGTGAATTTTATCCTAATTTTCTTAAATCCCTGTGGGTTTGGTTGAGAACCTCCAGCGTCTCTTACAGCGCAAAGAGTGCACGTTCCTGCCTAGGGTATCACTAACTGTGGCTCAACGAAGATAGTCAGCCCCAGGGAGACAGCGTTGTAACTTGATGAAAAGAAACTCAAACTTGTTTTTTATTCCTAATTTCATTGGTGATTCTTGTATTGTTGCTCAGTTTCAGCAGCAATTCTGGTGTGGTCTGGTCACCTTGTGTGGCAGTGCTCTCTGTTTCCAGCTCCCATACTTGGCTGCCATCTCCCTCTGTTGTGTGTCAGTCTGGGATCCTTGTGCCCTGGGATTGTTCACCTTCATTCTAACAGGGATTGAGTCCCTTCCAATCTCAGTTGTAAATACCTCATCCAAACTATTGCACATTTCCTATTTTTCCATGAGAGACATATTCCAAGATATTTTGTAATTCCCCCCAATACCCAAAGACAGGGGAATGTTTACAGCTTTCTGAGGTTTCTTCAAGACTGACCATTCAAGTATTAAATAATGTAGGAAAGATACAAGATTAATTTAAAGTAAGATAAAATCGTTCTGTGACCCCGATATTGTTTTTGATTTTTAAAAAATTCATTGTAGGAAAAGAAGACAACTTGGTGCAATACTGTATTTTACTATTTTTCACTCTCCTCACATGCATAAAAAAAGCCTGGAAATTTTCTGAAATTGTGTGTGCTGAGAGCTGTAATCCTATAACCCTGTGAGGCACAGTCACTCTAGTCATGCTGCTGTAGTTGGATTCCTCGCTTATTTACGCAGGATGGAAAAGGAGCTGAGTGGGAAACATCTTTGTGAAGCCCTGGTGTTTCCCCAGAGCGGGCAGGAGGCTGCAGGACTAATCCCTGTTTTGCACACGGGAAAGACAGGGCTTCCTTGATGGATGTGAGTCTCTTACCAGTGAAAATGGTTTTGTTGGTGCAGCCCTGGGGAAGTGTGGGCTTGGGTGGGATTAGTGGGTCCCTACTGCTTGCCTGGTGGCACCTCCATCTCCCCTGCCTCTGGGCTGCTGAGCTCATGGTTTTGGGGGCAGAAGGACCGTGGGCCTGAAAAATAAAGTCCTGGTGAAGCAAGGTGGCAACCCTGTCATTTATTGCAGTGCGAATACAGGAATCCTGTACACATGCTGGAAGAGCTGGTGAGGGGGGCGAGAGTGGCTGGGGGGCCAAGGCTGCTCTGCAGCTTCTGTGCCAAGCTCTCTCCGCATGGCCTCACAGGGGGGAGCGAGATCTGATGGGGTCTCTGCTCGAGGTGCAGAGAAGTTGAGCTGCAAGCAGAGGGGATGCTGGCAGAGGTGTCAGCTGAAGAGTGTCAGTCCCTTCTGAAAGGGGAGCCCTTCCTGACAGCTCCATCTGTGCGAGCGTGGGAAAAGCCGGGGCCCCTCCATCAGCACCTCTTGCCTGCACTGCGTGAAAAATCCCACCCTGAAATCCATCTGCCCCCCAGGAAGTGTCTTTGCAAGCTTTCCCACGGGGAAGGCTCACAAAAGCAGTATCATCGCCCTGATTTCGTGGGTGGAGGAACCGGCAGTGTGGGAGGAGGGTACGCACCTGTGGTCACTCCGTGGTCTGGTGGCAGTCAGAGTGAAGTTGGTCAGGCTGGTGCTTTCTCTTGGCATAGAGGGTGATCTGCAGTGTTTGTGTCTCAAATGCTTCAGTGCTGTGCTTGTGAATCAAGCAGAAAGACTGCTTTAAAAGCATGCAGTCTAGTTTTAGAGCTGGCATAATCATAATTCCTACACCACTAGGAGCAGGGGGGAGGCGCAGATAAAAATCAGAAAATTTGAATTTATTACAAAAAAGCCAAAGTGCTAGAAGCCAAAACTGTCATTGTAATGTGAGCTCTTTTTTGATAGTGTCGTATTACATCGTATAAGAGGTTGAACACGCGTATGAGTATCTTGGTTGGTAATTATCTGATTTGTGATATGTAGCTAATGTGAATTTGTTGTTCTGTACATTATGCAGCAGCAATTCATTTCTGAACAACATTAACTGGCGCTATAGCAGTTCAGTGCAGAAATTACAGGCATAAACATATGTTTCACTTAGGCTGAGTAGTAGCTAAGTCGAGACACCAGCAATCCTGGTCAGGGAAGATGTGGGGTGAAGAGCTGAGGGCACATCTGTTCCTAACTCACCCTGGCAACAGAATCCTCCTCTCCCAGATGATGCTGGGTATCCTCAAATTATCCAGCAAGCAGAAAAGACCTGTGCAGACAGATGTGGGTACCAGCTGGCCAGGGGACCCCACGTGTGGGAGCTGACATCTTCCCTGTTCTGGAATGAGTTTGTGGAGAGTGGTGTCTCTGCCGGCTGCACCAATCAATAGCAAAGATCTGCAGGAGTGCCTTTCAAATTAGATAAGCTTTGGAGCTGATGTCTGAATGATGGTAACAATATAAACACTTAACCAAATGCACTCCTGTCACTGCATCCTAACAACTCTTAGATAAGACCATTTGTATTTTATGGGATCTTATTTGCTTTTACTTTATTTAATGACACCACTAAATAAAAGCACTCAATAATTGTTGTTGCTTACTTCAATTCATCAATTAAATGTGCAAAGCTATTAGTATAGATATATTTTAAGATGAATCAATTAGTAAAGGTTAAATAAAACACGCTGCTGAATGCACATCAAATGTCTCCCCATTCTTAGAGTATTAAAAAGAGATTTTCTGGAAGACCAAAAGTATTGGTGCTACAGATGAGAGAAAGGGTCTCTTGGCTCACGTTATTGCAGGCTGTGTCACATAATTTTTTCACAAATGTGCACGAAACGCCTCCTTGGAACAGAAGGAGCAGAATGAGAGCAGCAATGTGCCCACTGGTCCTGTTGAAAGTCTCTTACTCCTCTGATCGCTAGAAACCATGTCTAATTTCTTGTCTAAATTTATTCTTGGCCAGTTTCTACCCGTTTCCTCTTGTGCCAGCATTGTCCTTCAGCTTATCTGTCCTCTGACTGCTGTTATTTATGCCCTGTTTACATTTCTTTCTGCCTGGGCAATGAAGATCTATGAAACATGTCCATTCTGCTTTAGTTTGTAGCCAGTTTCACTTTCCTAATTGCTTTAGTGCCAGAGTTTCAAACAACACAAGGGAGCATCCTTTGTTTTAAGAAGAAAAGCTTTCATTGAAGCTGCACAATATTATGGGCATATTTTCTGTTTGACCAAGGGTTTATGAATTCTCTAGATTTTTTTCAATTTTTATTTTCCCCATAAAACTGCAAAGCTCGGTCAAATTTAAGCTGGCAGGGTCCATGTCAAATGGTTAAACAAAAAAAGACTTTTCAGACCCTACATTGTTGCCAGGAGTCAAGGAAGAAAAGTGAGAGAATTGCAATAAATGCGGGAGCTATCCATGTGCAAATAATAAGGCTGGGAGTAGCATGTAGCCTTTTCTAGAACAAATGCCTGGTGTCTGCTTCCTTATGTGAACTGGTTTTTTTTCAAGAGGAACTTTGCAGGAGTCTGTCTGGCATGTTTAACTGGGGTGAGAGCTGGTGCCTGCTGCACAGGGATCTCTTGCACACCCCACACAGAGCATTGGTAGTGTAAGGGGTGGACGCTGGAGCGCACCTGTGGGGACATCCCTGGAGCATCAGTGAGATCTGGAAGTTTGTTTCATTTATGTAGATTTTGATAATCCTAGCCCACATTTTTTGGCTCACGACAGCTAAGACTTGCTGATAAATAAGCAAGGACCTCAAAGTTGTTGAAGGTAATGAAGTGTCTATGAATTACACTCTTTCACAAGGACATGTTTGTGTTGCATATGCTCCTTTTACTGCTACTGTCTTCAAGCTTCTTTACCTGCATCTTTAATGAGGAGACAGACACTGCCCTGGTAGCTACAGATCTACACACTTAATTTTCTAAGTGCCCGACTTCGTCAGTGCAGACTTAAAAGTAGCTCTGAGTCACTTTCCTGTCAAATCAGATTTTTCATCTGAGGGCACCTTCTTGCACCCCGCATTTTACTGCATTTGAGGTGGGCTGAAGTGGGTATTAGAGGTACTAGAAGTATTTAGTTTAGTATCTGAATTTCTAGAAGTATCTACTCTAATGGACTGAAGAAAGAATAGATTTGCCTCTTAACACTGCGAAGGGAACATGTATTATTGGCATTCTTTAGCAAACAGAAGGGCTCCCAAAGCCAAGCAAATGAGTGACAAAGCTTGCATCAGCCTTATGAAAACGAGCTAGGAGGGAGAGATCATCCTTGCAACCAGAGGCATAAGGCAACCCTCCTCCAGTCTGGAACTGCCCAGCATGTTTTGCTTCACTTCCTGTGTATGGGGAGGTTGCCCAGGAATACAGAGCCTCTGGAGCTGAAACAGGGCCTCTGGAAGACAGAAACACCAGTGGGGCCTAACTCTGCGGAAGAAGAGCTACCTCAGGAACTAGGCAGTTCCATGAAAATAATTTTGTGCCTCCTTTTCCCCGGTGCAGAAAATCTGAGACTGTGAGAGTATTAGGATTTCAGCCCCTTTGCTGCTCTGGCCTTCTTTCAAGACTTGAAGGATGCTTTTTGGGCAGAAAATCTCAACACACCTCTGCAGCTAATGGATAGCTGGTCATCTCTCCATGGAGTGCTGAGGATCTCTTGCCATATTGCCACCTGTACCCAGTACAAAGCCACGTTCACCTTAATTACTGACAAAAATGTCTCTTCAGAAGCCTCCCAATAATTACTCAAGTACCCACTTAAGTGGCTTTTAATTCAGGCTCTTCACCCCCACACTGTGCATTTTCCAATTGCCAAACACAGCTAGTCTTAAGTATAAGCTTCTGCCAAAAGAAAATGCTAATACCCTGCCCCCTGGTTTGTTCTACCTTGCATGAACTTCAGTGAGCCCATAGCATCTCAGGAGATGGTAGTTCCAACACGCTAGAGCAGGAGAATTCAATCATAATGAAAGATGAAAGCTCTTATTGTGAGTTTCCCCACATCTGACAGCACTTGGCAGTTCTACAGCATCTCTTGTTGGGTTGCTGCTGGCTGCCTTGCCAGCTCCTCTCGTTATTGGAGGCTGCCCCTTGCCCCTGCACTGGGGCAGGAGTGCCCATGGGCTCCTGTAAAAGCTCTGGGAGCAGGTGGCAAGGATAAGCCATAGACATCATGCTGGGTGCCACAGGGGGCAGCTGACACTGCCCATGGGGTGGTGGGAGGGCAGTATTTCCAACTTTGCAGCCTTCTTTGTGGGAGTAGAAGGGGAAGCTCAGGGGATCCTGTCCTCTCATCCTGTAGGACCCAGCTGCATTCAATAGGGAATGCTTTAGATCATGACTTTATGGGTAAGCAGGGTCTGTTGCCTGTTTCTCCATGACTCATAGAAGGCATTGCTCTCTCTGCTTAATTCCACTGTTTTACTGGGGTAGTCTCCAGACACCAGGTCCAGTAAGTTACCTGTTCGTAGCAGGCTCCAGCAGCCCTTTAGCAGAATGCTTTTTTTCTGTTTGTGATGGAGACTGAAGGGACACTAACTGTCCCTGAAGTGAGAAAAGGAATGTGCATATGAAGGGGGAGGGCAGGCAAGGATGGCCAGAGAGGAAGAAAGAAATCACACTGTACAGGAATTCCTTGTCCAAGATACAAGCTGTAGAGGGGCCATGAATAAAGGATGCAAAGAAAAGGGGTTGCCCATATCCAAAAGCTGTTCTTGCAAAACCCTAGAAGAGCCATAGAAAGTGGTTAGAACAGCTGTTGCATCTTCTGCTTTAGGAACTTCAGGAGTTCAGCAGTCTGAGAGCAGAAGAGGCAGGAACTGTAATTCGTGTCAGAGAGACACGTGTGAGTGGTACAGGCTGGGAGGCTGTGATGGATGCATCCAGAAGGAGTAGCCAAACAATCACTAGAGGTGCTTTTTTCCCTTGAAAAATGCCACTTTATCAAAACTGTGCAAGGGAGAAAGGAAATAGTAGTTTCAGAAGAGCGTGTCGCACAGGGATTTCAGTGCCAAGTTTCATGCCACTGCTCTGCCTACTGCAAAAGCAGAGACTTGGTCTGGACAGTGGTGAGACCACCAATTCCACCATGTCAGTGTGCTTTCTTCTCTTCTGGCATTTCATAGTGAGCTCCAAAAGGTCTCATTTTCATTTCACGTGGGGAAGAAACATAACTTCGAATGCAAGATTTTCTGCAGAGTGGATTTCTGTTCATCTTAGCTCTAATACCGACTGAAGCTGGCTGAGTGTCAGAAGCCAGGCAGAAGGGACCAGTTGTGATTATGAGTCTGGTCTCCACTGTAACTCAAATCAGGACTGCACCAAGCAAGCCCAGTAAGTCCTGTGGGGCAGGCATAATCAATAGGGCAAGAAACTCGTAGCTCCATGGGATTTGGACTAGATGTTAGAAAGAGCCTTTCTCAGCTGAGGGTGGTAGAGAGCCATATTCCTAAGGAAGCTGTGGGATTTACAGTGCTGCAGGTACTGATCAGAGATCAGACCATCGGACCAGGCTTGTCAGTGATGATGAAGGTACTGCTGGCTCAGTACATGGGTGACTTCTCCAGGGTCCCTTGTACCTTGTGCACTGTGCTATCAGCTCATCTATTTTTGAAAGAGGTTGGCTCTTAGGGTGAAATGATAGCAAATCCATCACAACTCTTGCCATGTTGTTGTTCTCTTGATGAATTACCTTTGATATTAACAATAAACATGAGCCTTGCCTTGACTTACAGCCTCCAGATTTCACTCTGACTTTGCTGGATTGAGACAGTCCCTCCTTTCAAAAATGTTCTTACTGAGAGGTGAGAGATTTGTCAGTCAGGGCTAAGTTTTCTCTGTCATTTTCTTGGATACCGAGGCGCTCAACCATTTGTATTTTGTGGTCAGATTTTCAGCAACACCAAACTATCAGTGGCCACGGTATTAGCAGGCTAAATACAGATGAGAGAGAGAGCATTTTCAAGAGTGGCCCCATGTGAATCCCTGAAGATGTGCTATTACTGCAGCCAAGAGACCAAACTGCTTACGTCTTTCACTATTTCCATATTCTCCATAGTCCTCAAACCATCTCTGTTCTGCCATGTCTGAAGTGTGGTAACCAGACTTCATGACTTGTGATACTGGTGTTTGCTGCACTGGGTACAAATGTATTTCTACAACTTTGGTACAAAGGAGCGTTGCTCATTTTTCTCCCTATTGCTCCATCCATGTACGCATGGGCTTGGGCTTTCCTAGCTGCAGTTCTGTGCAGAAAGCTCCTCTTCCTATACCTCTCTCAAGGTTCCCAATTCCCAGAGTCACTGCTTTCTGAGGAAAAAAAAATTCCTATTCTTGAAGTAATACAGACTGCACAATTTATCCCCAGAGATTTGATCTGGCTGTGTTAAAAGGAAACTTGTTTCTATGAACCCAGTTTCCATGTCAGTTCAGTTTATTCTCTTCACCAGACTTACTGCGATCATTAATTACTATTGCATTAGTCTTTGTATCCTTTGCAAACTTAGATTTCCTTCCAGACCACTGATATCTTTATTGGTGTCTGGATTACAGCAGCTCTGAGAGTCTGGGGAAAGAGGACATGAGATTTCATTTTGCTGGAGAGATAGAGGAGTTGATTTATTGCTGGAGAGGGAAATAAATTACAATGCAAATAGCAAGAGGTGTGCTTGGAAGCCAGGGGTTTGTGAGGGAAGCAATGCATTCACCCAGATCCTTTTTACCCAGCACTTTAGGTCAGCGGGGGATGAGGGAGTCTTCAAACCTTGTCCTGGCTGCATGACAGCTGTAATCTCACATTTACTTTTAGTGTTGAATATGCCCTTGCAGTACGCAGGAGAAATAAGCAGATTTTGTTAAGTAAGATGCAATCTGAATGCATGTAACTTCAGATGCATCCTTAGGGCAGGATTAATGTCCCAGCACTCCTGGACTGCAGAGCTGGATGGCAGTGGGAGTACCAGCTCTTGTCAGAGTTGCTGCTTTTCTTTTGAGCTCTCCAAACTGGAAGGACCCTTTGCTGAGTGGCAGAGCAATGGGCTGCCCTAGTGAAGCATTGCTCTGCTGACCCCGCAGGATTTGAGACATGACCTAGCCCAGGGTGCACATCCCGGGCTTGTGGATTTGGAGGCTGGATGGAGGGACAAGCAAAGTTTGGTTAGGGAACTTTCCATGGCCTTTTTAGGTCTGTCGGAATCCATTATGGGCAGATAGATGGATTTACAGGTCTGGAGAAAGTTTGGTATTTCTCTTGACAGCTTCTGGCCCTTCCTTCCCCTCTTGACCCATGCCAGTGCCACAAAGGTCATTAAGGAGGTGGATGTCTTCAAGCCTTGACCTGCTTTGGAGCATATAGTCCTACAGCCCTGCTGGAAGAGCATGATAGGGGTTTTGCTCTCCCTCCCTCCTTTGTGTCATTCTCAATCACATAATCGGATTGGTTTGCCTCAGCCAAGATCTAATCAGGAAGGATCTCTGACTTTCAGCAAAGTCAGCTTGATAGAAACTTTAAATTGAAAGGCTTTTCCTGACACACTTGAAAATGGTTTTGTTTGAAATTGGTGTCTGGCTGCATGGTTACAACATGAGGAGTTTTCCTTACTCCCAGGGAGAGGGAAAAGTACAGGCAGCCTCTCAGACCTCCTGAGCACAGGGGCTTGGGGGCCCTGGGCCTGGAGCTGCACTGTGGGGTTACGCTCCCCTCTCTACCCAGACCACACCACCTTCATGCAGATGACATGTAAATCCAGTCACAACCATGTTCAGTGTCCATGGGCCCTGGGCATCTCTGGCATTATTGAAACTGTAGGCCAAAATGGGCTACAGGTTGTCATCGAATAGGATATAAAGAGAACAGTGGGGATGGCTGACCTCTCCTAGGGAGAAGAGTAGGAATTGTCTTGTTCCTAAAAGCGCCACCATCCTGAGGGACAGAGTCTCTGCTCTAGACAGAGGAGGGCATGATGTGTATGTATTCAGCCTCAGGCTCACAAGTGGGGTTGTTTGGTGGGGGCTATTCCACCTATTTCACTTGAAGCTTCTGCTCTGCATTAAAAGCACAAGGGATGTGGTCTTTTTCTAACTCACTGCAAATGCAGATGTAAGACCTGGAGTGAAATCTCAAGTCCATGCTTTCTTTCCTCTTTTGGGTTCCTGAGACTTAAGGCTGTTTGACAGGTAGCCATGGGTGAAAAATCCCTAAGGAAGTGGATGATGGAGGGAGTTGTTGGGCACTGGGAGAAGCCCAGCGAGGAAGAGGAGGTAGAGGGAGGAAGAAAGGCAGCTGTCTGTCCTGTCTTTTAAATTCAGCAGCTCTAGTACAGGCAAGAAGATATTTGAGTTTTCTTTCCAGATGCATAGCTGGGTGTTTCTAAGCCTGGAGCAGCTGGTAGTCAGCAAGGATGGGCTCTTGGCTCTGCCTTGCACAAGGTGACCTGCAAGCAGAGTGTTCATCCTTTCTTTACTCCTCGATGGGAGATCCTTCAGCGAGGCCTCGTCCCTGCACTGCCCTTATGGCTGAAGTGCTGTGTGGGAGCTGGCCCTGGGCAGGTGTTTGCAGGCCCTTTCTCTTGGACTCCTGCCACTTAGGGAGCCACAGCTGAAGTGTATCACTGTAAGGACAGCAGCTTTTCATGTCCTGATCCCATTGGGAAAGGTAACGACAGAATGGCTGATGAACAGGACTGTTGGGCTGAGGTGATAAAAACAGATTTGCGATGAGCCCACCTTCGACAAGCCCCAGGTCTGGCATGTGGGAAAGGCATTGACCTGTCTGCAGGGAGGTCTCTCTTTATATGTGGGAACAGTTTGAGATGTTCCCTGCTACTGCTCCTTTTCAGCCTTCATTTCAGGGAAACGATCCCAGCAGGTGCTTCCAGAACCCTGGAGACAAAAGTCTATTCATCCATACAGGAGGCTTCTTGAGGAAAAATGCTTCACAATGCTTTCATTTCTAGACAGCCACAGTTCCCTTCAGTGAGGCGAAGCTTTCTTGTGTTGCCCTGCCTCCACCTCATATAGGCGACAAGTCAACAAGGAGAAATAAAAGCTCCTGCTAAGTAGAAAATCTTTTCTTAAAAAGGAAAAGAAATATATGTGAATGTATAAAATCCTAGCAGAATTATTTCTTTTTCTAGGCTGCAGTTGGTTTTGTTGTGCTGGTACTGCTTGTGGCCTGCTTTTTGCAATAGTGGTTTCATTCTGCAGTCTGCCTGCCAACTGCCTCACTTTAACACCTAGACAGGCCCAGCTTCTCCCCAGGCTGGAGCTGGATTGAAAGACACCAGCTAAACTAATAAATACTTCTTGTGGTGAGTTGCAAATTTTATTTAATTGAATCTTTGAAGGCAAAAAGGGGAGTGAAGGGCCCATTAAATGAATTATTTCAATATAGCAATCAGGTGATGCAGACTTTTCTGTGTTTATTAAAAGGCCAAGTCAGCTCTAAGCTCAGCTGTGCGAGAACAGCCCAGAAAGCCGGCCAGTTCTTGTACTCTGCTGCTGTTTTAGGGCCAGATCTTTCTCCCTGAATAGCATATTTTAAAGTGGCCATGTGAATTCTTATTAGGCATCCAACCATAGATACAAACTCATGCAGTATAAACAGAATTACCCTGCACAGAAACCGAGAAAAATGCAGCAAGGTCTTGTCTTTTCTTTATCAGGTACCCAGGCATGTTTTTTTTTCAAAAAGTCCGCCCACGCAAGAGACTGGGGAATGCCAAAGCTGCATGAATTTTAATTACACTAGACATGCAACAAGGGCCTACCTTTTAAAGAATAAAGTTAATAAAGCATGGATATGGGCTTAATTCTGCTTAATAAGTAGCCCTGGCTATGCACATTTTAGATGTAATTTACACAGCGTGGAAATTTGGTACAATTCTTAAGAGGTGTCTGCATGCAGACTTTCAAACTCAACAGTGCCTTCCTATTGGAAGAGATTTGTTGCTATGCTGCTGTAAAATGGTGAATTAGGCCATTCATAATTATTGGCCAGAGATGGGTGTCTTTCTTTTTGCCATTCAACTACAGCAACGTGCACACACATTTTAAAGTGGTATTAAATGTAAATCTCTTCCTTAATTTTCATGTATGCATTTTCAGTAGCTCTGCAGATAAAACGGCAAAAAACCTGCATATGTTTGTATCTGTAGTTAGCTCTATGTGCACAGAATTAGTAAAGCAGAGATATGCTTAATGACTGAATCTACAGAACACAGGCCGTGGCTTTTGAAGGCTCTATGAAAAATAAACAGGATATTCTGTTAGCAACCCTGCGGGAATTATTGCACTTCACTAAGGAAAGATGCCAATAACCTCCGTTTTGACCTAGATAGATCATTCTGTTTAGGAAGGTAAGGGAATGCAATTCTAGATCTCTTCTCTGCTCAAGTCACCAAAGGCCTGAAATTCTGCCAGGCCTTCATTTTAAACCTCAGCACTAAGGACAGAAGAGTTTGTTTATCAAGAGAATGAAACTTCAAAAATGTCAGTGTCTTGAAATACTGATACTGGTCATGCAGAGGCTCCTGTATATTTGGGGTGGGGATATTTAGTGAGCACAGTGAGTCTGATCCTCCAACAGCCACATGGAGTCTGACCCTCTGCTGGTTCCTCTGTGCCAGATAGGGTCTTTCTTCACAAACTGCAGGAGGAGCAGTAGCATATCTCTCCAATGTCATCAAAACAGTCTGTCTTGGTTATTTAATGAATCGGTGCTACTCTTGCATTTGGTTTTTCATAGGGTGCACTGTGCAGCTTTGCAGGCTGGTACTGAAGTGAGGAGGAAGCCCGGAGAGAAGAGGCATTTAAGAAATATTGCCATAATAACTGTATAATACAGATATTATATAAAAACATATTTTAAAATTATGTTCTTTAAGGAAAAATGCCATACTGGCCCAGTTTGCTCAAACAATTCAGGTTCCATTGGTAGCAGTGAGGAAGGCAGCCTTTGAATCTCACAGGCGCTAGTTGGTTTGGAGCAGTGTAGGCTGCACAACCCCCAAAGAGCAGTAGCTGATACAGATGAAAATGGAAGATGTTTTGAGCCCTGCTTACCCAAATGGAAGTTGAAGGAGAGAACTTCCATTGTTAGAGATGAAAGCACACGGAGGCTTTTCTGTCTCACTTGGCAGCCCACCAGGTAACGTTTCATCGGTAAGAATGACAGTGCAGGAGCATGATGAGGCTGGCCTTCCATTCTCCAGCTCAAGACCACTCTGGGCTTGCTTGGCGTTTATAAAAGCTTGGGCTCTTCAGAAAGTTTTGTGAATTTGGGGCATGATCTGACCTGCGCAGATGCGCATGTCACTAATGTCACCAGGAGCTCATGGCACTGTGCCCGTGTTCAGAACCAAACCCCGTGGACTCCTTGGCCATCTATAGATAAAGGCAGACCTGCATGTTGGCAAATGCAACACTACATTCAGTTTCACAAGCTTTGGCTTAATTTAATTCAGTCACTGCAGAAGCAGGAAAGACCTGGGAGAAGCCTTTCTTCTTAAGAGTTGCAGCAACTCTCTTTTCAGATCCACAAATCATCAGGAAAAAAGAATACTTGTGACCGGCTTTATCACTGATTAGATAATTTTTAAGTGCAGAGCTGCTGCTCCAAATGTACAGCTACACAACAAAACAAATTAGTTGCACGTCAAAATAACTGGAACTTATCTAATATGGGGTGGATAAACCAGCATTTTTTCACCAGAGACTTAAAGACTACAGGCAAGAAAAGTATCTTTATATATAGATGGAAAACCTCTTTCTTGAGAAGATATGAAGATATGCTCACATCCTTTGAAGATGAAGCTTTGGATAATTCACCGGCAGTTCAGATGGTGATTCTCTGATTGCAAACAGCTTTCTTTAGGCCATGCCTGTACCTTGTACTGCAATAATTCTTTGATGTCAAGTGAAATAATCCGATAGAGAAAATTAAAATATGAAGCATTTTAGCTACAGGAAAAGGAAGGAAAATCTTTATTGATTGGGATGGTGAAATCTGCCCAGAAGAAGCTGGCAGCAGTTAAAAACAGCCTGGAGAACCTGATTACACCTTGTTTTGGTTTGCATAGAGACTAAGAGTAAAAATCAGGAAGAAATGCCAGGGTTTGGTTAATCTTTATGGACATAGTGGGTGGTTGTTTCAGTTGTCTTTTACCCCCAATACATTAAAATAATTTAGAGCTGAAGTCTAGAGGTGAAGAATTCAGAAAATTTTTAGAACTTAGTAGTTAAAAAGATTATTTTGTTAAAGCTGGTAATTCCTAGGGCGTGTTACCAACTGGTCTAAAATGCTCTCGTCAGCTGGAAACATACATCACCCGTACACCTTCAGGACTAGCTTAATCCCGTCCTGCCACTGCTACTCGCCGAAGTGTAGCAGTGTTCTCTCTTCCCAGCCGAGATCCCCCCTCCCTCCACTCCGACGCCTGTGCGCTCCCCCAGGTATCTTGCTTGTCATCTAACTAACCTGGCAGCTACCATCGCTACCTGTTACTTGAACCTGAAATCTGGAGAGCACCATCCTTGTGCAGCAGCAGTTACTTCTCTGGATAACCAGATACATCTATCTGCACCTTCAGTTTTTTTCGGTGCGGTTTTGTGGCTGGAGATAGGCGGGAGCCGGCCCAGCTCCTGCTGATGGCGGTGTGTCGTGGGACCTCTGTGGCCGGGGGCAGTCCATCAGTGCCCACCGCCGCTGGAGCCGCCCGCACGCTCCCCGGCCGAGGACCGGGCCCCCGGCAGAGCAGCCCTCGGGCTGCCGGCGTTGTCCCTTCTCTCTGCTTCCACGGAGAAGCAGAAAGAAAAGCCACGGACAAGCTCGGCTGCCGAGGCTGCGTGCTCGGGCGCCGACAGCAGTGGCCAGGGAGGCGGCTGGGGTGGCTGCACGAGTGGCAGGCGGCTCCGCCGGGAGGGCTGCGGTCCCGGGGAAGCCCGGCTGCCGGCGGGGGCGGCGGGTCTGCCCGGGCGGAGGGGCAGAACCGCCGCGGAGCTGCAATTGCCTCGCTTTGCCTGCGCGATATTTCTCATCCAAACCTCGATCACGTAGGATTGCGTAGAAGAGGGCGAGCGGGAGCAGCTGCAATTCTCTCCGAGCCCGAAACCCGGAGCCCGGCTCTTGTCCGGCCGCCGCGGGGCTGCGGGGCTCCCCGCCGCCTTGGCAACAACCAGGCAGCAGCGTGGGCGTCCGGGGGGGCTTCCCCGGCCCCTCCCTCCCCTCTCCTCCCCCTCCCTCCCCTCTCCTTCCCCCACCTCTTCTCGCCTCCCCCCTCTCGGGTCGGGCAGGAGGATGCAGGCGGGAAGCGGGCGCGGCTCGGCTCCTCCTCGCCCCGCCGCCGTCGGGCGGCACCGCGGAGCATCCTGAGCCGCGCACGGAGCAGCAGCAGCAGTGGCAGCCGCACCCCCCCGCCCTTCTCCTCCNGGGGCTGCCCCGGTGCCGAGTGCTCGGCGGCCGCCTGGTCGGCCGGACGATGTGGGTTGCTGCTGTCGGGGAGAGCCGGTGCCGGGGCAGAGGCGGCGAGCAGGGCAGCAGAAGCTGCGCCAGCCATGGCGCTGTGAGTC
>VZSE01004686.1:300180-582633 GCA_013398275.1 Promerops cafer
CGGGGCGCGGCGGCGGCTCGGCCCCAGCGCGCCCGGGCGGCGCACCCCGGAGCGGAGCGGCGCGGGGGGCCCATGAGCGGCGATGGCAGCGGCTATCGCCAGCTCGCTGATCCGGCAGAAGCGGCAAGCGAGGGAGTCCAACAGCGACCGGGTGTCCGCCTCCAAGCGCCGCTCCAGCCCCAGCAAGGATGGGCGCTCCCTATGCGAGAGGCATGTACTGGGGGTCTTCAGCAAAGTGCGCTTCTGCAGCGGCAGGAAAAGGCCGGTGAGGAGGAGACCGGGTGAGTACGGCGGTCCGGGGCCGTGGGGACCCGCTTCGCGGAGAGGGCAGCCCCGGACCCGCCGGCATGGCTGCCCCGGGGCGCTCCCGGCACCGCCGGGTACCGGCTGGGGACGAGACTTGCTCCGCTCTCAACTTTGGCCTAGGTCCTGGCGGATCTCCTCCCCTGGTCTGGTGGGATGGGTCGGCAGTGACCTGCTGCCAGCATCCCTTCACCACTGTCCGAAGCGTGAGCACAGAGGGTCCTCTGGCAAGAGTGGCCCAGCGGTTTCACCTGTCCAAGCTTCACCCAGAATTGTATTTTTCCACTTCCTCATAGATAAGTTTTTAAAATAGTCTCTCATTTTCTGCATGGGGACAAGGAAATCGATAAACTGAGGATCAGTTAAAATTGTGGCCATTTGATAACTAAATTCATCAAGTGCTTCTTCAAGAGCAGAGTTGCACAGGGAATTTCATTAGCTTAGAAAGCTTTCTCAATCGCAGCTGCATGACGGTTACACCTAATACTGAGTTTGTGAGGACCTGGAAATGCTCTTTAGGGTAGTCCTTTTCTGTCTTCTTTCTTTTCTTTATTCTTTGATGCTTGTGTGTGCTCAGTCTTGTTTCCTTGTGAAGAACTTCGCCCTAGTGTGCACCCTAGTGTTCCCATTTCCTCGATGAAGTCCCACCACCCACAGTTTCAGTTCTGAGCATTGCTTTGTGCTCTCAGCTGTCCTTGGTAGGCGTGAGAACTCAGCACCTGGCAAGAATAGGCCCTCCATAATTTCTGAGTGGAATAATGGATTGTGTCTTGCTTTATTTTTTTCACTGCTGTAAGTCACCATAAAGGTAAGAAGACAGATTGGTTTGAGAAGCTGCTGGGAAGATGTAGTTTTCTCAGATGTTCTTCAGTATAAGGGTTAAAAAAGGGGGATACTCATTCACTTAGCCATTCAGGATGTACCATCAGCCTGCGTAACCCTCCCATGTTTTCCATAAGCATTAGTATTATGTTTGTTGATCAGTCTCTTTATGAAGCCCCTTCTCCACAGCTGAGGTCTGTTGGTAATAATTCTCCACCAAGGTGTCAGAGGTAGCTAAGGCTGCTCTTCTCATCTGTAGACTGATGTACATGACCTGGACTCATCTGAGCAAGGGAAGGAAATGGGACAATGCCTCTCACCATAGAAGGCCACTTCTGTCAACACTCTTGTCAACAAAGGGGAAAGAATAATTACTCTGGAGTGCTGTCAGCACTCCAGATTCACAGGCTGTGGGGCAGGGACCATATTTAGTTACAAGAATGTTTGAAGACTCAGTGCATGGGTTAGGCTGTGCAAACCCATTTCTTTAATGATCTCCTTTAAAGCAGGTATCACAAGAAGCTGTGAAATACTTAAAATATAGCGTGACTTGAAATATTCAAAGGGGAAAAGTTGCCTATCTTTTTTTCCTACTCAAGTTATGATGAGTGGTGGCTTGCTGGAATATCCTATATATTAATCTGTGAGCCAAGACCAGAATACGGCTGTTGCCCAAAAAATGTTGGCATTTTGTCTCAGGAATCACTCTTTGCAGGATCAAGAATGGAACTGGGAGTGTTACTGATGTAATTTTTTCTATTCCTCTTTCCTCTCCATCTTAATCTGCTATTAAATGCAGTCTCCTAAGGATGAAAAGGGCTGGAAGTGTAGATCTGTTACCTAGATTTCAAGATGCTCTGTCTCATGAAAGTTTGAGTGACTTCCAGCAGATGTGGTAGGGAAGGCTTTCTGTTGGTCTTAGCCCAGTGTTCCCAGCCACATAGGTCCAATTTGACTTCCTTGGACTCAGTAAATGCCTGTGAAGAATCGATGAATTTTAGGAATTCCCTCAACTTGCATGGACTTTCATGCTGAGGGACATTTTCGGTAACTTACAGGCGAGAGTGATTTTAGGGAATCTTTTTATTGTCTTAGAAGGAGGATCAGTGCTACTCAGTGTTGTAAAAAGAGCTGCTCAATCTCCAGAGCTGTCAGTCAATCTCTTGTAACCAGTAATGTATTCATTTTATAAAATCAAAGAACTAGAGAAATTAAGTTGCTATGAAAAAAAATATCTAAATGTCCTTTCCTAGGCAATGGACTGTGTCTGCTTTAGTTCCCTACATCCATCTTTTAACTAGGGATTTATTTCACTGATATATCGTATTCCTGGTCTTGGGCGTGCTGCTCTGGAGGCAGCATGCTACAGAGATTCTGCTGCTGGTGTTGTTTATTTAAGAGAGTGTATTGTGCCCAGATAACCTGCTCATTTCAGAATCTAGTTTCTGCGCAGAAAATGACATGCAAATGAATTGAAAGTGGTTAAAATAAATGTGCATACATTGTGCAGTGACCCACAACCCCAGTGATTATGTGTACTTAATGATATGCTGGTTCAGTTGTTTTCAAGTCAGTGAAAGGAATGAGAGAAACACCCCTGTTCAAAAGAGGTACAATTGTATTTGGAGATGATACAGTGCTAAGGGATCTCTCCTTACCTTTTTAAACATGACCTTGTCCTATGACTATGGGGAGTAACTGTCAAAATACTTTGAATTTACAGAGTGGTTTTCATCTGTAGTACTCAACAAGCTCTACCAAATGGAGAAGATTCTTCCCATTTTACAGAAGGCGAGACCAGCTCCAGCTATGGAGCAGTTACCAGACACAGAGACCTAATTCCCAATGCTGGAACCAGCACGCCACACTTTGGGCACTGCTGCCACAGAGCTCAGGATGCAGCAGTGGTGGGGTGGTAGCTTGCATATTACACAAATACAACTCTGATGGAGGTTCATGTTTCCTTTGCTCTTTGCTTCTGTAAACTAACTGTGTGAGCTTACATTGATTAAGTAAGCTGTTTAATACATGTTTTAATATGGGACTCAAGCAGTGCTGTAACTAAAATATTCAGTAAAGATGTGGGTGAGCAGAGTTACTTGGCACTGGTTGGCACCTTGTGCTCCACTTTGCAGCCTCTGTGAAGTGAGAGTGACATACTCCTGCTCTTGTATGGGAAGGGAGAATTTGCACCCTGGAGCAGTTGAGTCTCGCATACTGTGCATGAGCAGTCGAAGGTTTTGGCAAGCTATGGGGAACCAGATCCATGCAGGGATATCTTGTATAATCAAAGCTATCTGCTCCTGGGGAAAACAGACTGCAGAAACATCTCATTTGTTGGTTGCAATAGGGACCGGGTTGTAAAATGAGAACTAATTTTGTCTGTCTTTTCAATGGGCAAAGGCAGCTGTCTCACATGCACACTGTGTTCTTTTAGAGCTCTTGGATGTGTTTTGCTCCAAGATGACTTACTAGTTTAAGATAGGCCAAATAAGGACACTGAGTGCTGTGGACTAAACTGAACATTTGGACACATGGGCTTAATCCCATTATTGTGAGTTAATACAGGTCATTTGCTGCAATTGTACATCTATAAATTCTATATTTTGCTCTGAACCATAGCGTCTTGATAGAGGATTCAAAAGAAATTACTGTATAGCATGGCTTGTCAGTGCAGGTTGAAGAAGTGGATTCTTCCTCAGGGACTGATGGATCCAATAGTTGCATGCAGGAGATGAGACAAGCAGCTCTCTCCATATGACTTCCCTGCCAACAAAGAGTTGAACCAAGTACTTTCATCTCCTTTGTGTCTGAATTAAAGAATCCAAGCGTGTCCCTTCTTCAGCTGTTCTATAGCAGTCTGAAAAGCCTTGGCTGGTGGGTCCAGCTTGTTTGTGAAAGCTGTCACCATTGCTTCACCAGCCATCTTCTCAGGCAGAGCGCACCCCAGAGAGCTGGGGTAGAGGTGGCCTTCCATCATGCCATGGCCTCTGAACAGCAAAGTTGAGCAGTTTGGCAGTCTTGCACGAAGGGAGACGGGCTAGAGCATCAGGCACAATATCTGTGGGGATTGCTAGAAATTTTATCCAAGTGAAGCCCACTGAAAGGGTGTTACTACTTGGGGAAATCATGTTTGAATTGAGGCAGCTGTTGGTCAGGTGATGCCAGGCACTGTGCAGCCTTGTCTCAGTCCCCTCAGATGTTGCTTTTATAGTTGAGTTACCAGCTCAGAATGCAGAGCTCATTCTCAAACAGGTTTTTCACCCCAGGAAAAAAAATGCGTTTTTTTCTAATTCCTTTTTTTTCCCCTGTTCAGGGGTGCATACTCTGTGCTCTTCCAGGGAAAGCTTTTTGTGAAGGATATATAAAGGCTTCTTTGAAAGTGAAGGAAATGGCTCCCACATAGAAAAAAAGCAGTAACTTAAACCATGTTTTCCCTTTGCTGTATTTCTCCTTTTGAATAATAAATAGAGATTTGCAACTTAAAATATATGGATATAGATATTTTTGCAGCAGTATAAGTAAAATATAAGAGCGACTTTAGTTGAAGGACATAGAAGGACTTTGTTCATTCAGAGATTCATTTAAAACATTTGAGAAGTCTGTCATCTGCAAGCTGTTAAATTCCCCGACTTAAATCCTGAAGTCCTTTCTGATTTCATGCAGGGTGAAAATGATGATTGAAGCTCAGGGTAAAAACCACCTTTATAGCTCATAGTCCTTGCCTGCTTTTGTGGAGTGGTGCATCTCAGAACAGCTGTAACACCTGCCTAACCTGTGGAATTTGTCCACTTTGTTGCTACTGTCCGAATGCCGGGTGCATTACCCAGGGCATAGCTGCTCCCTGCAGGAGAGAATTCCATCTGGATCCTAGCTCTTCTCTGTAAGTCTGTCCCTGCATGGCTGGGTGTGTGCCAGCCAAGCGGGTCCATCGCATTCGTCTGCCTGGTCCTCTGCAGAATTTGGTGCTGTGCCCTGTATCTAAGAAGTGGCTGATGGGAATGGAAATGGCTGGAAATGTGGCATCACCTGGACAGCAAGAGCTCTCGTAGAAGTGCTAGCTGAGATAAGGGCATGGATGCCAAGTCTCCAGCCAGACCTGAGCCTGGATAACACCAAGGGGAAGGGCACAGCCCTGAGGGCATACGTCCTCCTTGGTCAGGGCAATAAGCTCCTTCTGCACCACCCGTGCTAATGAATGCCAACATAATCGGGAGGGAGGAAGAGGCTCCCTCCTGCTCATGACAGCTTGGCAGATGGATTTCATTTTATCCAGTTGATCCCCGGGGGTGGTATCGCACACATTCGTGACTTGCAGATGTGGCGGCTGCCACGGTGCGTGGCTGAGCTCGGTCACTGCGGGGTCAGATAGCAACGCTGAGCTCTCAGTCTCTAAAATCTGGGGAAGAGCTGCAGGTTCCTGGGTTTCTCCAGAGCATGGAAAACTCAGCTGCCAGCCTGCTTCCCAACACAGCTTATGGGCGAGCATGTCAGTCAGTAAGCCGCTTCGTACTAGTTCTGGACTGAGTATGGTTGATGCCAAGAAAATCCATGGAAGTCATCCAAGCTCTGAGAGGGATGGATATCTTCTGTCCCCATGGCCTCAGGGGTAGCTGTGCTTGTGAGAGCAGTGGAAATCGTTAGCCAGCAGAGGCTCACCATTAGATCAATACAAATGATTGATTCCTCCGTCACCAGCCAAATGGGAGAGTCAAGGCAAAAAGTGGTTCATGAGTGATCATTTCCCTTCACCATAAAGATCCCTATACATCAGTTTATAGTTGACTGATTCAATTGTTGGGGTTTTTTTTTTTGGGGGGGGTAACAGTGCAGTTTCATTTAGAAGATTCTGATATGTGTATTTTTCTTTAACTTTCAGATATTCTTCTAAATGAAATGTTCCTTTGAAATATAAACCCAAAAGCTTGAGTTCCAAAAAAATACCAAAATGGAGACAAGGTTTTGTTTCTTCCTTCCTTCCTTGCTTTGCTGAATTCTACACAAATTCAGAATACTTTCAGTAGACCAGGTACTTCATATTTTAACAGATAATTTACCTATTAACCAAAACCTTCATCAGCTTGACTTGGGCAGTGAGGAGAGCAGAGCTGCCATGGGAGCTGATGAGGCTGTTTGAGAGACAAACATAATCATGAGTCTCAGTGTGGTGGGGAGCAAGTGCACATGCAGTTGGGCTTACCTGCTTTCCTTCATTCCCCTCCCCAAACAGGAATACCATGAACCACAGTGGCCAGGTAGGCATTTGTTTCATCCCCATTTGTCTCATTTGATCTATCCTTCTGAACAGTCATGCACACATTACTTCTGAGATTTTTCTACTCCTGCACAGTTGAAACCAAGCTGTGATTTGTTACTATTAAAATCAAATGAAGAATTTTATCAAACAAAACATGTAAGAGATTGACATCCCTTTCATATTTGCAAGCTCCATGGCTTGGCAGAAGGTGACCAAGAGCATAGACAAGAACAGGTCAGAGAAAGCAGCTCCAAAGAATTAACTTTTGAATAAAGAACTAATCATTGAATACAGATACGTTTCCGCATGCTCTGTGTGCTGTCATAGTGTCATTGCCGTGACTGCATTATTGTTGTGCCTTGATCTTGGAAATGTCTTGAGAAGTGACCTGTACTGAAGTCCTCTACTCCGTGCCTGGGCTGTACTTGCTGCAGTCTGTCAGGGAGCAGTACCTTCGTGCTCTGTTCTCCTGTTTAATACATGCTTCATCTCTATTCCCCAGCTAACACAAGATACTTCATGTTAATGCATTATCCTTTCTGAGCATGGAGTAAGCTACTACATCTATTTTATCCTTGCTGTCTTCTGACATGTAGCAGAATCCTGAAATAACTTGGCCTTTCCAGAGGCTGGTTTTACTTTGCATCTCTATTAAAAGCTGTAGGAGAACCATGGACGCACTCATGGGTGCCTCTCATCCAGCTTGCAGGAACAGGGGTTTTGTGCTTTGAGGGAGTCGATGTGGAGACTGAGTTTGTGCAGCATGGTCACAGGGCTGTAGGGCTACAGCTTCTTAACAGTACCTCTGAAAATAGCAGCTACAACACATTTCTAAAATGGTAAAGCAGAAGGCATCTTTCTCGAGAGCTGTGGAACACGACTGTGGGATTCACTGTTCAGGCAGACCACTCACTTTGGCTTTTCCAGCCCCCACGCTGCAGCTCAGACAAATAACTGTGCTTGTTCCAAGCACTGAAATGAGGCTTTCTGACACCCTGATAGAGCTTATGTGGCTGCTGAGAAAATGCACCTGGATGCAAGATGGCACTTGTCAAACACCTCTTCTGTCCTGTGTTCATTCCAGAATGCCCTGGCTAAAGGTGACAGAGGGACAAAGCCACGAACCTGGAGGCAGGGTGGTGACCTGAGTCCTGAGCCTTTCCAGTCTTCTGGGAGGAGCTGCTGGCTGGTTGCTGGTGTGATGAGGCTCCGTGCAGCAGCTCTGGACATTTCTGCTCTCTGCCCTTTCCCTGTGGAGTGGGCTGCACCGGGAGATGAAGGTTAATGCTGCAAGCAGCAGCATCACTGACGGGGTCTGTGCAGCTGTGTTGCTGCTTCCGCTCTGTGCCTTTGGGTTTGTCATGAGGAGGGGACTGTTCTGCTGTGTCCACTGAGGGGATGATGCCTGGGGTTCTGCAGCTCTAGGCAGAGTTCTGAGTTTGGAAGACTGTTGAGCTCTTGTGCTCAGTAGCAAGAGGGGTGGTAGCAGTAGCAGCTCCTCTCTTTTCTTGGCAGCATGTGCACCTGTTGTACCTGAAGTTTTGTGTGGGAGGTGGAATTTTGTGCGGTCCAGTCTGACTTGCATCAGTGCCCCCTCCTCCTTCAGTGCTACTGAGCACTAAAACAAACTCAATTTCCGATGGTCCTCGGCTGGCACTGCTGTGTTCCTGAAGAGGAACCCTCAGCTGTGGACCTCTGGCACTTCACTGGCCAGCAGGTGGGCAGCTGTGGTAAAAGGAGAGGGTATGCTGTCATCTGCCTGTGTTCCCTGTCTTTCTTCCTGAGACCTTTTCAACGCAGTAGTTCTTGTTTGGAGTGTGCGACTTCATTGATGGATGTCAGAAAATGGTCAGTAGGTTGTACGTGAGGATGAAGATCCAGGCTAGATACAGCCACTGCAGTGGTGGAGGGCACAGAGCTTCTTCCACATCCCACAGCAGCATCTCTGGAGTGCTCAGTGCACTCCTGTCTCACCTTCCCTCCAGCAGCCTGCTCTGTTAAGGGCATGTGTTACATCCAGTGGACAGCTACATGCTGTGAACTGGCAAAATAACCACAGAGAGGCAATGTAATTCTGTTACTTGTGCCTCTTCTGCAGCTGAACCTGATTGCAGTTATGATAAAGATAAAATCCCCTGGAAATGTTCCTTTCTTGAGATACTTAAGCATTTTGGATTGAAATGAAGGAAGAAAAGAGAGGTCTTGGGGTTAATAGAACATGCTCACTTAATTGATATTTATCTAGAATAGCATAGTTGGCTGTCTCCTCCCTTGCTGGCTGCACAGATAGTTTCTTTGCTTAGCAGTTGCCACCCATGTTGCCTGAGCTGCCAAATAAATACATTTCATTCATCCCCCAAAGCAAAACTGTTTGCAGAAGGTCAAGTGGATGGGTCTGCTGCAAGTGAAGCCAGGCTGCAAAAAGCCAGTCCACATTTTCCAGAACACTGAGAAGCAGAAGAAATCAGCAAAACGACAGCTGGTTTTGACTTCCAGCGCCCAGCTTAGGGTTGGGTTGCTGAAGGGTTCCCTGGGATGTTGTGAGCCACTGGGCTGCAGGAGATGCAGGGATCAGATGCTGGCAGGTGAGGGGCTTGGACCATCCTGCTCCGTAGCTGGTGGTTTTCCTGGCACAGCTCCTGTAACTGGAGCCAGGGTGAGTCACTGGCTGCCTCTGGTATCGATCTGCAGCCGTCCCTGCGGTCATTCTGTGGTGATCAGCATCACACTCTCGTGGGGATTGTCTCTTACTGTGGCTAAAAGGGCTGGCAGAGCGTGTGGTGTAACCAGTAACTCTCTGCTGGCCTTTACAGTGAGGTGTGGTGCTCATCAGTATGGGTTCTGCCTGCTGGCAGGCACGCAGCATCTGTACTGAAACATTTATATCTGTTTCTTTTGGCTTTCATTTAATTTCATTGCATGCCACTCCTACCTTCTTTGCTTCCATAAACATTTCTTCTATTTTTCTTCCTGTTTCTTCTTCTACTCTACTTTCCATTAAATAAAGTCTAAGATTTTAGAGCTACAGCCCCATAGCAGTGCTTGAATGATTAGCAAGTACCAAGTGAAGTTTCTGGTTTAGAGCTTTCTGAGCCCTCCTGGGCAGCTGGGGGAGCAGAAGCTTTATTCAGAAACCTGTTGGAGAGGCAGATTTTCTGTTTTACTCCATCTGCACTGTGTCATCCTCAGCACACGCATCCCTGGAGAGGGAGCTCACTTATTTCAGCTCTCTTCTGAGATGGCAGTTGCGTGGCAGGTGAACCTGCCTGTCTCACTGGAGTCCTGAGGGCTGCCTGATACCAGAAATGAGGTGCTTGTGCTGAAAGATGACCAATAAATCATCATTGTCACTTAAAACAGAGCTTTAGATGGAACAAAGCGGATGATGGCTTTCTCACACCTGGAGCATTTTCATTAGTTCGAAGGAAACCTTTGGCTCTAATGGAAAATTAAAATCATTATGCAGATTAAAAAAAGGTGTATTTTCACAAAGCAAAAGGAAAGAACTTCGAGTCATATGGTGGAATTTTGGCCATTTTTAGCATGATCTTGCTCTTTGAAGTATAATGTTTCAGACCAGAATGGCACAAGCAGCACATTTTCATTATGCATTTGGGCGTTGTGTAAGATTTGTTGAATTTGAGTAACAGCATAGTTTTGAGTCAAAAATGCTTCCAAACTGCTACAGAAATGCTTAAGCTGCACTAGTGCAGTGAGCAAAAAATATTCTTGTAATACAACCGGACTGATTCAAGCTTTAATTTTTTCCACATCACTGGCTCATTACCTGTTAAATAAAGGAGTTTCACATGCTCATCCCATTGGAAAATGCTGTGAGATTGCTTGAGGAATACTGTAGCAAAAGAGGATGTTATCACTTGGGGCTATTTAAATCTTGCAGAATGACACTGGGACCCAAATTTTTCCCTGAGTTGCCATCCATTGATTATCCAGGGCACTTCTGTGATCTGGTGTTGGTAGGACCAGGTACCTTCCCCAGACTGATAGCATCTGAAGTGATTAATTTCTCCTCAGTGCTTGTTGGTGGTATGTTCTGTCCATTTTCTATTTTAGTGAATTTACTCTTGTAGGCGTTCAGAGCAGAGTGGAAGTTTGATGTCGTTGTTTCCTTAGTATGTTTTGTTTGTGTGAGGGACTTCTCAGTGTTTCTGCAGTATTTCAGTCCTGCTGGATTGATAGGGGAAATGAAGAGATTTAGCATCTCAGAATAGCATAAATCCCAGCACTGTGGCAGGCCTGAACAGCAGGGATGGTGTCTGCTCTGCTCATGTGAGCACTATTAGTGATGGGGTGCCTTGCATGGGGCACTTCAAGGTGAGGGGAGATGGGGACTCTATCGTGGAGCCTGCCAAAAACGCGGAGTGCAGAATGTGCTAATGCCACCAAGTCATGGTCACCCAGCAGCAGGCTGAAAGGGACCCCCATTGTTGATTAGTCCATCTTCAGTCCTACACTGATTCCAGATGTGCATTCCTTAGAAGGATGTTCTTAAACTTGTATTTTGCATCCTTCCACGGAGCAAATTCTGGGTAGAATGTCCTAATATCCAAACCACATCTTTGTAGGAAACGAGGAAGAAATCAGATAAACAGCAAAGAAGTTTTATGTTGCATTTTGGAGTCAAGAGAACAAAACAAAATCTTTCTAACTGTGCACACAGCAGAGCACTTCCACAGCATTCCCCAGGATTTCTGAGCTATCAAACAAGTCCTAGGATGAGTCTGACACGTAGCTCTGTAGGAAGCCTTCTCTCTGGGAAGCTGCAGGCCAAGAGGTGCTGCAAGCATGGCAAAGAGGGCATAGCTGCTTTTCAGTTTCTCCTCCTGTCAGCTCGAGGCAGCAAAGCAAGTAGCTTCTCCAGACATCCTCCGAGCTTGCCTTTCCAGCTCTCTTGGCATAGCATATATGGGAATATACCCCATCTTCTCTGATACCAGCTTTGGGGTCAGTCATCCTGAAAGCTCTGCAAGTGTGGGTGTTCCATCTGTTAAACTGTCATGCAGCTCTTGAGCTCCCATTGCTGGCATGGGGAAAGTCAGGATTTTACTCCCCATGTTTCCCCTTTGTGGGTGTTGGCTCAGGAGTTGGCACAGCCCAGGGGGCCAGGGACAGCCACGCTTGCTTGGTTCATGAGACATGTCTGCACCCAGAGGAAATGTGCTCAGTGGCAGTGGGCTCACACATAATATTTATGCTATCCTCTGTTTCGCTCTCGGTGAATATGCTGTAATTTTGGCTAATTACACAATATGTCAAGAATAATTGCAGGGTGTTCCTCAAAATAAATAATACATTTTGCACGCTCTTCTATCCATACTTATGAGCAAGCTTTAACCTTCAGTAGCCAAGGCATTGACTGTGCTGGAAAATGACAGCCTAGGAGCTGTAGCTACAACTTCTTTTGCATTAAATTTCTATTTTTTTTTAATTCCTTTACCTGAAAAAGCTTATCCTGCATAAATTCTGGAACAGCCCTACATCTCTTCTGTATGCCTTTTCTTCCTGCCTGGCTTTGGTTTTATCATCAGAGCTCGAGTCAATACAGGTGTAGAAAATTGCTCTTGAAAGGGAAATGTTTTGAAATTTTGTCTGCTGCTAAAACACACTGAATCAACAAAGCAACATAAACCGTGTCCTGGGGGAGGCAAAGACAAATGTGGCAGTGAACTGTATGAAGAATTGTTTTTTTTTAGTTCTCTGGTCAAATAAAAGAAGTTTCTGGGGAGAAGAGGATTCAGACTCAATGCAATATTTCATTGTATTTGAAATGAAAATTTGGATTTAATCTCTGGCTCTGTTAACATTTTTTTCATTAAATTTCCAAAGAAAATGTTGTGTCAAAAGAAAAAATGAAAACGTGCACTCTTTTCAGATCTCTCTTTTTCTGTTAGTGAGATGGAGTTTGTGTATAGCTTTATCTACTCTCACTCTGAACTTTTCAGCAAAATATTCAGCTAGACAGTTTTACTCAGAGGTAGTCAGCAATTCTGTGCCAAAATACCTGGTGGTAGGTGGGCCATCAGTTCTCATCCACTTTCTGTCCCAGTGTTTCACCTGCAGTGGTCTTTGGGTTCCTCTTTGGCCCTGCAGTGCAGTGATGGCTGTTTTGTCCTTTGTGCAGACTGGGTAGCTCGTGTGTCATGTACATTAGTTTGGTGCCTTTTGGGAAAACTCATCCACAACTTCCTACCTCGTTATCCTTGAGCGGTTGACCTTAGGTGGCTGTCACATGGGATCCAGGTCTTGGAGAGTGGGTGAGCTGCAGGGTGACTTCTCTATTTTTGAACATCCATAGGCTGTGCTAAGACCATCCACAGAGGTGTAGCAGTAATTCCATGTGGCACCCCTAATTTTCAACGCTTTATTTGACTAATTTCTCTGCCCCTTACCTCAGACTTGTATTAACATCCCTGTGAAGCTGATTCCCTGGATATGGGAGAGCCTGCATAAATGCCACAGACGTGCAATCACATCATTTCCACCTACTCTACAAGTGAGAAATAAGACTTCCCTGGAGGGACTCATCTTAGAGCAAAGTAGGCATCATGGAGGGGTGCAGGCAGGCAGCTGTGCTCCATGCTGGAGAGCTAATTACTATTCCTCCTGGCAGGCACCAGCACAGGAAAGGAAATCACTTTTCTGGATGCTCTTTTTGCCTACCAGGTGCCATTCTGCTCTAGTGACTCAGTGGCGGTGACAGGAGGCGATTGCTTTGATAGGTGCTGTCATCGGCTTGAGCCCATCATCCCTCTGAGTTAGGGAAATGTCATTTTTGGAAGCATGTCCTTCAAACAGAGAGGCCATCCCTGCCAGCACAGCCTGTTATTACATGTAATGCATCCTGGAAACACCAGTTGTTTCTCTGTAGTTATTAGCCCTGGGTGGAGATTCGCACTTGAGATGAGTAAATACACGAGTGTGCCATGCAGCCCTGTTGTCCCAGAGCCATTTTCTTCTCCAAATGAATGCTTTGTAATTGGAGGGTGACACTCTCCCTGTAATCATGTTAAACTGAAGCTGGGTATGGCCTTCATTCTGCATCATTGGGAAAGGAGCTGGGATCTACTGTTTGGTGCCCCCATAGACCTCATGAGCAAATCTTGATGTCAGTAAGTCTGCTTCCATCTCTCCATCCTACGCACAGGCTGGGTGATGTGCCAGTGTGTTAAGCCAAATGGCTGCATCTAAACTAAAGGGGTTCATGGCAGCCTTGCAAGGTGGGGTTGCATGCCTGGCTTTGCTACAGAGCTCTCTAACGCTTGGGTAGCTGTTGTTACCCACTGTGACTGGACCTATCTGCAGGTAGCCTGAGTCATCCAGATAAACACAAATGCTCCCCTGTGTCACTCATTTCCCTTGGCTCTGCAGTTCTTTTGCCCTCTCCCTGCCTGTTACTCAAGATGCTACAGGCAGCATTGCCCAGAACATCCTGGCCACCTGCTTGTAGGCTTCCTCAAGGAATACATGTCCTTCAGCTCCAAACAATTTTGCTGAGTTTAGTGACAGAAACTGGAAAGTACTGTGACACTGGGAAATAAATGTCCTGCCTCTGCCTGTGCACTTCTGTGCACTGAGTGACTCCTCTGGGAGCTGAAAACGCTCAGCACTTTGCAGCAGGATTTCCCACCTCCGCACCTGCATGACACAGTTGGAGTGTCCTCCAGGATCCCCACGTGTGGCTCGTGATGCTCCGACCTGCTCCCTGTGTGACTCGCTGCAGGTGCAGCCACAGCCAGCCATGTGCAGCATCTGCTGAAGATTTACAGCCATGGTCGCTGCGTGGCAGAGCTGGTCAGAGCGTTTGGCCAGAGGAAACACACTCTGGGTCTTTGAGGGCAGCAGCTCCTTTCACAGCTGCAAGTGGTGTTATTCCTCAGCTTCCCAGTTTGGGTGGATTCAGTGCATCATTGCAGTGAGCTGAGCTATTAAACTTATGTTGATAGTGATGCATTTAATTTGAGATAGTCAAATTACTTCATCTTAACTCCAAACACCCTGGAGAATTTGGCAGCTCCTGGCTGGGAAAATAACCCCAACATTTATCTCCCTCAGCTTTTCATCCCTGAGTTCTGTGCTGATGCCTGTCACCATAGTAATCTGCATGGAGCTTGCTGATTTTTGTGCCGATTTATTACAGGCCTTCATTAATAATGTACTTCTGAAGGAGGGATTTCGGTGCCCTTCTCTGTTTACAAAATTTGTGTTTGCAAAATTTGGCTTATCGAGTATTCTGGAACCCATCCTTTTTAGGGGAGGGGAACTGCAGTTTCTGCAGTGGCACTTAAAATGCGGAGTTAATCTAAGTAAATTAGGAGCAGTTTATGCTCTGACTTGCACGCTGGGCTTGGTGTGCTAAGGATTTGAGTGCTGGTTAGGTGAGTCATAAATCAGCCTCCCATTATGACAGCTGCAGCCTGAATGGGGGAAAATAAGAATAATGGAATGTGTAAATTCCAGGCTAAAATGTTTAATTGCAATAAACAAATGTTTGAAGAACATTTAGGTGAAATATGCTCCTGAGATGTATTACAGTTCCTGTGTTTGCAGTCAAATCCTCAGCAAAACTGTTGCACAGGCACAGAAGGGAGTCAGCAGCGTGCTGAGGTGGCTCAGAGGAGAGCTGGAGATGCTTTCTCCCTCGCCAGACCAATGTCCTTAGGAGGTGCCAGGGGGACTGTTCTGGGAGCCTGCTGCTGGCATCTCTCACAGCCTTGCTGTGCTCAGACCAGACAGAGGCACTGAGCTGCAGTGAGAGAGAGCAAACAAATGGGCAAGTCTCCTGTGGAAATTCTGCAGTAGGTGCCTTCCGTGTACCTTATTGCAGGTTGCTGGATAGTAAATCGTTGCTTGCCATCTGAGCTTGCAGAGTCATCTGTTGTTTGACAGCTCGTTGTGCGGAGAGCGGTAACCCCACGAGCTTCAGAGTTTATGTCATAACCCACACCGAGTGCCACTGGCACCCAGCACAGTAACTTCTGAAGTAGATTTAGAAGCAGTTCTGCACCAGTAACCTCAAATGAAGGCTTGCCCGCCAACCAAGAGCATTGCTGTGCATTGCAAAAATCCTTGGAGCCAGTGGCTCAAATCCCTCAAAGGTCACTAAGCCCTTCATCTTTTTCAAGAGTTCACTGAAAAGTGGCCCCTCCGAGTTCTGTGCCATTGACTTGGAGAATTCAGATTAAGGTGACTTCTGTGAGTATGGTTGTGTTGAGTCCTTCTATAATTCCCAGCCCAAGGCAAAGTGGGGACTGGTTTGCTGCAGCCTCAGGTCATTGTGTTGCCATAATAAGGGGCATTCTGAGAGTTGCAAGAAGTGAGACCATATCAGACTGCCTTCCATAGTGGAGTTGCAGCTGGAAGTCGGTGTTGTGTCCTGTTCTTTGCTGCTCCAGAGCTCGGGGTTTGGAGCAAATTGAGCTACCCTACAGTGATGATGAGAGAGTAGGGTTCCTCCCCCAGGGGTTTAGTGCTGCTGCTTTGCTGATGGAAATAAGGAGGAGTTGGTGCGCTCAGTGGTGCTTTGCTAAATGCTGCACTGATGCATAACCTCATAGCTCCTCTGTGCATTAAGGGGAGTTATTATACTTCTGTGTTCTCCATTGTCCATTTAAGGGGTGAGTTCCTTATTCACCTTAAATAGGAGAGCTACATGAAAAGGTCATTTAAGAGTGATTTTTCTGTCAGTGCTCTTGCTCTTTTCCCCATAGCGCACAGCAGATACCTTCGGCAATGCCTGCAGCTTGAGGGTGAGGGACATGACTCTGCAGAGTAGCTGATTTAGCCACGATCCTCTGCCTTCAGTGAGCATGCCCTGGAGATCAAAAAAAGTGCATGAGAGCACCCTGCAACTATCATGTCCTTGGCAAGCCCCAGGAGGATGAAGATCACTGTGTAGCTGCATAATAAGGCAGGAAGCACAGTAGCTCATGGTGAACTGAAATGACTTTAAGGCTCAGCAGCAGGACAGCAGAAGTGAATAATGGCAGCATCACATTACCATTTAAGTAGAGACAGGAAGATTAGCAGTCAGATCATGATTTAGTTAGCCTCAGCTGTGCCAGAGGGCTCAGAAAGTTAAAAGCAGGGCAGGCAGAAGTGGTGAGTTTGGCCTGTGGAAAGGGTAACCAAGCAAGATGCCCTTCAGGGGATGTTCAGTGAGTTGTCAGTGGATGACTGCTCTGAGAAGAATCTTTAGGTGACAACTGTGTCTTCACCGAAGGGAAAGCACCCAGTCTGATAGATGCTACACACCAGGAGAGTTACAGCTTAGCTCTTGCTCTGTGTTATTGTTCTGTTCTGCACTCTGATGTCCCCATTGTGGTGCTTCCTGAGCATGATCTTCCCTTGCATCTTCTGGAATTGGCACATTTGAAGGAATTGAGCTTGCTGTATCTGCATAAAGAGAGTCCACTGAGTTTTCTCCAGTACTCCCCAGCCCTCAACAGCTGTATATGAGCAGCTAGAACAGGATCTTTAAAGTAAGCATCCTGAAGTATAGCAGTATTGCTTAAAAATGAGGGATAAAAACATCCCTTTGCATATTGTATGGGAAACCTGGTAGCATGGGGTCTGCACATGGAAATCTCTTCAGTCAGTAGTTTGGGCTTAAGGCAGCAAGAACATCGTTCATAAATCCATTCGGAAGTGCTTGACTTTGTGTTTAGGGAGACACTTAAGTTGGTGCTGAAGTCTTGTCCATGTTAGTTCAGTTCCATTTTTGCAGGGAAAGCTGCTTCTACAGCAGAATAGAAGCACACGAGGAGCCTGAGTGGGAGGAATAGGTTTATCCCAAGTGTGTTATGCAGTATTGCGCCTTTAAAAGCAAGAGGATTTGAGTCCCATTTGCTTTACAAGGCTGAGGTTAGAGAGTAGGTTTAAGTTTGATTCATGATAAATTCTAAGAATTATAGAAAGAAAATGCTCATAGCAGAGTTTTTTATTATCTTTGCTGCATTTTTCCCCTTTATTTTATGGTTTGCTTCTTTCTCTTATTGAATATAGCCTGAAGCAGTATCATTGAGGGAAAGACAGACAAAAGTATCAAGGTTGTGAGGTTTTATTGTATTTCCCCGCCCCTGGTACTACAATAAGCAATGTCAATAATGCCTGCTGGGAAGGGTGGTTCTCTTTTTATTGCAAACCTGGAAAGTTCTCAGTCTCTTTCATTATCTTTCTGTTCTGTCTTACCAGAGTGTCTCAGCATCCTTAACTGACAAGGAGACTTACTGATTTTGAGGGATTTTTTTGTAAACTGAGGTTTTCAGCACAAATGCTGCAGCATAAGGGTTGGCAGTGCTGGAAGACTGATAGAACTGCTCTGTAGATGGAAAGAAGTGATGTTAACATGTATGATATGACAGAAGTAGATCTCTTAAAAGTCACGTGCAGCATTCTACCTCTGGGCTAGCAGCAAAATTCCCATCCTGTGCTTATACAATTTTCTCTTCTGGTAATAGTTCCATACAGAGAAGGGAAATCCTTGCTCCTTGTTAAAAGTTGTCTTTGCCTAAAATTTTGTCTGTAGGCCTCCAGCCACACTGCTTATTGTATGAATGGCAAATCCCAGTACCTCATTTTATGCCCAGACATAAGACAAGAGGTTCCCTGGTGGGAAGCAGCTACTCCAGCAGCTGTTGTCACCTGTGCACCTGTTTGTGTTTGAGCTGCTTCCCTTGCAGGCACTGGAGAGATATTGGTGGTTTTGGGACCCTATGGACCTGGCCTGGCCAGCCTGTGGGGGTTTGGGGATGAAAAGAGAGATCAGTTCAGGTGGAGAGATGTCTGTGCTGTGTGAGACAAGTCACCCATTGCTCAGGAAGCTCCCCAACCCTCGTTGTGTTAGAGAACTCAGTGCTGGCTGTGCACCTCCCTGCAATGTTTCTGTGTTTAGTTCAGGTAGCTAAAGATACCCAAAGGTGCAGCTTCTCACTAGTGCTTCTCTACTGTAGAAAGAGACCCAAGGAAATGAGGAAACTGGGGAAGGAGAGACCTGTGTGTCTCCAAAATGCTCCCTGACCCTTCGGTGTCTGGAAGAGGCATTTTTTTGCTACAGGGCACCCTAAATGAGTGTGGGCAGGGATGTTCCTGCAGAAGAGGATCTGTGCAGTGAGGAGAGACAGGAGCTCTGCTGCTTTCAGACTGTGTTAGGGCCAGGAGGAATGTGGTTTTGTGTATGGCTGAGAACTCTATGTTTCATTCCCTTTGAGTTTTACTTTTGAGTTTGGGTATGAGCCTCAAAGTTCAGCAAAACCAGGTCATGTAACACAAGATTTCCCCTCCAACTTGTCCCTAGATAGGCAAAGACTCAGAAAAGGCTGGCATTATGAAGAGGGCAGTTGTTAAAGCTGCCCAAATGTCTATCAGGTCAGTAACAGAAAGGAACCCTGGGGTTTACCCTGTATTGGCCATGGTGATACAGCCTTCTGGTGCAAGTGTTTGCATCTATAGAAAGGATGCAAGGAAGCATCAGGGGATCTTGGTGCTATTCTGATAAACTCTGAGTATGTCATAAGTTACTAATAATAGGCAGATTTGGTCAGTGTTTTACTTGGTAGGCTATTTAGTAAAAGTGGGAGAAGTTTGCCTGTTCCAAAATGATTTGCATGGTTGAAATGTAGTTTGCATCCCTAAGAAGGAGGAAAAGCTGCTATTCTAATTCTATCCTGTAGCTAAGTCATCTTCTCAAGAAAGAGATAAGGTCAGGGTTGTTTCCTCTCCCCGCTCCTCTTCAGAGAGCTTTAAGACAAGACCTCCCCACTTCTCCAGCACGCAGAAAGCCTCAGACTGCAGGAGCATCTTCTAAATCTCTCATTCTGGGAGCTCTTCCATTTAATGCAAAGTACTTAAACATTAAAATTTAACCAGTGAGTAAAATTGTGGCTAAGATTCATTCAGGGACTCAAATGTAGGTGTCTTATATCAAAGAGTGCGTATTAGTGCCTTTACTATTGTGGTATTAGATAAAAGGGAGGAAGGGGAAAGACCTGAGGAGGGTGGTGCAGGCATCTGTGCTTGAGAATGCAGCTTTTCATTTCCTCTAGTTTTGATGTGCTTTTCTAACAAAAAGAAAGTTAAATCAAGCTTCTGCATTCAACAAAGTAGGTAATTGATTTAGGTAAGAAGAATGAGCTAAGTGTTTTGCTAGGTGTCATTTTGACATATGTTGGCTTGACCAACACTAGCTCTTTGTAGATGACCAGTACAATTGTACTTATTTACTGTCCCAGCATTGAGTCTTGCTGGGAGAAAGCATGACTGCAGCCTACAGCACTCACTGCACTGAAATCACTTCTTTTTTAAGGCAGCATAGAAACCATCTGATCGGATTTATTCAGTGGCTTTTGTAGCTGTGAGAAAGTACCTGGCTCTCCCCTGGCTAGTGTAGGGATTGCTGAAACTGAAATCCTTTGCACCTGCAGCCTGTCTGCATGTGAGATCCCCGCTGCTGCTGCTGTCAGTGTGGGAGAGCAGGGTGGGGGTTCCCCAAAGGGGAGTCGTGCAGTGATGCAGCGAGAGCGGGGCTCAGGATGGGAACATTACCACACAACGTGACCGCGGTTATGTAACGACCATGGCTTATTAAACAGCCTCACTAGAGGCATGAAAGGCAGGAGCCTGACGAGGTTTTGGTATGCTACGCTGGATTCTTTCCTGTCCATTGAGCCAGCAATAATTGGGTCTTATTTATTTACTTTTGGTGGTGGTCACATAAAACCACAACCTCCTGTCACACAAGGAGGATCTCTTCCATCCAGCGAGTGTGTCTGCTCACACGCAGTCAGCTCGCTTGTGCTCCAGCAGCAATGCCTGTGACAAATTTTAAAACTTGCATGATTACAGTTGAATTTGTTTTTGACCATTTATTTTGTGTTTGATTGGTAGGGTAACAAGGAGACAGGTGGTAAAGCTGCACACCTCTGTCGTGTGAAGTTCAAGTTGGTTTTGCTTTTTTTCATGTTTTCCTCTTACACTTCAGCAGGAAGGTATAAAATGTTGTAGAGGCAATAGGGAAGACCAAGCCAGGGCATGGCTGGCTCATGATACACAGGGGCTGGGAAAGGTCCCTGTTGGAGACAAAGATTCTAATCTGCCAGAGTGTGTGGCACATGTTTTATGGGTGGGGGGGAACATGCAGGATTTTAAAACAGAGGTGGTCTGAGGTGCCCATAAATGCTTCAGAGGTCAGTTTTGGAAATGTCTTGTGTCTGTTCCTTTCCGAATTTTTCTCCCCAAGACCCACTGAGGTGGACTCACATGCAGCCCTGATTCAGCACGCAGTTGCTCTGGGTTTACACCACTGTAATACCAGTGATTTAAGTAGCTTTTCATTGGCATAAAACTGGCACTGCATGATAGTGACTCAACTGTACAAAAAGCAAGGTGATTGGCTTCACAAGCAGAGTAAGAAACAATGGGCACATTCTTTGCAACAGTGCTGGCAAATACTCTTCTGAACAAGTGGCATATTCTAAATATACGAACTGTCTAAATACTTCCATTTGGTAGGTAAGTTTCAGAGAATTGATGTTCCATAATCTGTTTCTACTGCACCAAGTATGCATTTCATTTTAGCTGCTCATCTGATCTCAGTTGTATTTGCCTGTATGTCTGTGTATTATATATGAGTATTTTACAACCATGCTTGAAAGGAATCACTGAAAGCAGTCTTACCTGCCAAGCACTTCTACATTTACTCAGGGCTTAATGGGGGACAAGCAAATTGGGTCTTGTGCTACTCAGTATCTCTGGTAATAATTATTATTTTTATTTTGCAGAACCCCAGCTGAAAGGAATTGTGACAAGGTTATTCAGCCAGCAGGAATACTTCCTGCAGATGCACCCAGATGGTACAATTGATGGGACCAAGGACGAAAACAGTGACTACAGTAAGAAAAATTAGCCTGTTTTGCAACCCAATTACAATCAAATGCATCACCTAGTGGGTCTCACTTGTGCAGCTTCATTTTTGAAAAGATTAAATTAGGAGGAAGACAGCTGTTTTCTGCACATTTTTTTCTATCTATCCGTCCCCTTTAAATCTTGCCAGTATAATTTCATATGTTTCCTCTCCGATCTTCTTCCCTCCTGCCCCGATTCTGTAACTGCCATCTGGGTGGGGTGGAGAATAAAACCCATGATTTGAATTGCTGCCAGAAGAGAAAGGAGATTATATTTATACACATGCCACGTGGGTAAAGGATACGGGGAATTCTCTCTCCAAGGAGAAGAGGAGAAAATCGTTTTCACTATTTTAGCCTCAAAAATTCAGCAAGCATCAGGAATTTCTAGGCTGGAGAAAAACAGCTGTTTACTGAAGTCTTGTGCTTTGAGGCTGGTGTAAAGGCTGAGGGTATCAAATGACCTTGTCAAAGGAGGTCATCTTCCAAAACCATGTTCAGAGGGGTTGGGTTCATGCTGGACAACAAAGGGCAGCAGAGCCAAGTGGTTTAAAAACCACAGCCAAGTGCAGGAGCCATACTGGTTTAAATGCATGCAAAGCAGTAGTCAATCTTCTTTTGAAGAGGAAGTTGTTTTGTCAATGCCAAAGCTCTTCAAAAGGTTTAAAAAAGGTGTAGAATATTTCATGCAGCATCTCTACATTTCATAGGCATCCAAGTGCCATCCCTGAGTGGGCAGTTAAGCTCAGATCCTTGTTGCCACAAATTGCATCAACAGAGTAGGATTCAAGTCTTGCTTTTTCTTATCTGTGTTGGTTTGGAGCTCCCTGTACCACTGCTAAAGGGGTATTTAACCTGGCCAGCTTGGAATTTGGCTTCCCAGTCATTATTAGAGGTGAACAAAAGTTCATCTGTGTGGTAGGGTTGATGGAAGCAAATTTCATGCACTTTGTGAAAGGAGGAGGATTTGCAGATAAATTTTGGTCTAATTCAAAGAAGGTCCTAGCTGGATTGAAGGTGGCATTCCTCCAGGAAGGCAGGGCCTGGGCTGTAGGCAAGGGGTGTCTGCAGAGGTGCAACACACATAGCAGGGCATTGACATTGTCCTGTGAAGGTTCACTTGGACAGGGGTGCAAGGTGGCTGCAGGCCCAGATCCCTGGTGTTTACCCCATACCCAGGAAGCTCCAGGCTGCTGTAGCCAGGAGCATGCTGTGTTCTGGGGCTGCCCTGCCGCAGGGAGCTCTGGGCTGGGGGTCCATACAGGAGAGAGGAGCTCTGCGAAGATGGTGACTGAAATTGCAGGTGGCTGGCAAAGCCCTTGTGGAATGACCCAAGAGGCTGCATCCACCAGAAACGTGGCCTGTATCAAATGCAAATGTCAGGTTTTAGTCCTTTTTCATACACTGATATTGAACACGTTAAATACTGCAAATTGCAGTAAGACAGTTTCTGATTTATGTGAGGAGCTGGAGAATCTGTGGACTTATACACACACACACACTTCTACACTCAGACACTCAGGAGGTCTCCTTCAAGAAGGGTCTGGCCTTGAGATACTCTCAGACAGACACCAACACATGGGGTGAGTTCAGAGGGCTGTATTAGATGCTTTTTCTTAAAGGAAGAAGACCTGGGGTGTTCTTAAGCTGCAGAAAATCCCACTGGAGGCCTATTTGTCAAAACCATGGGAAGATGCGCTGGAGATGACAGGGATTCATTGCCCTCATCTATCACAGAGGACTGAACAACAAAGTAATGGGCTTAAATGGGAGCAGGGATGAATTTAGGTAAACAGCAGAGAAATGTAAGAGCAGTTCTGCGATATTTCAGAGTGACAGGGGAGATGAGGGAAGCTGCTGCACTCTCAGTAGTTGCAGGGGAACCTCCTGAGTTCTCATGGCTGGGGTTGGGCCCCAATTGCCCAAACAGTTGTGATTTATATATCCCCCAGAAATGTCAGAGATTAGTTTGGCCAGGTGCTGAGCACTTGAGAGCTGCTTCCACCCAGTATTCTTAAGTGGAAATAGATGGGCTGAAGTACACTTTTAGAGTGTAAATTTATCTGGTGAGATGGCAGCCCTGCCTCGGCAGCTTGGTGGGACAGGAGGCATCTCACTGAAGTGTGCCAAGCCACTGGCTCAGAGTCAGGCACTATGCTGGAAAGTTTAGGCAAGTTTTTGAGAGAAGATCGAAGCCAAAGAATTCCCCATCTTCTGATCTCAGGGGATCTCAAAAGAGGGAAAGAATCCAACCCGATAATATTTGGCTTCTGAAAATGAAATTAGGACTGTGCTTTATTCAATTGTATATACCTTTTACCACATGGTCTCATCCATAAATCTTCAGTTTGAATGAACATTTTAGAATATATAAAGCTTCCAGTTACAGCTTCAAAACGAAATCACATCTTGCACTTTAGAAGTGCCAAAATAAAGCCAACTGCCTTTTCTTTCTTTTCTCTTCCTCAAAAAAAATCTCAAATTTTGACCAGAAGAAAGTCAAAAGTTACTTGTCTCAGTGAACAGCTTACATATTTGCTTCACTGCAGTTTTCTATTTTGAAGTGCTTCTCCAGAAGATTCCTGACCAGCCAGTCAGAAGTGTGTGCAAGAGCAAAACTCATCAAAGACTAGATAAATAATATTTTCCCATCCCTGAAGAGGGGTTGGTTAACTTGCATCCATGGCAGGGAAGGGCACTCTGGAGGGCCACAAGAGGATCCTTCCCACCCTAGATGACCATCTATTCTCCACGCAGAAGTCATCTTAGCACAGTTAAACAGCTGGTGAACACCGTGTTCCATACATTGCTTTGTGTTCTGTATCCCCACACTGATTATTCAAATCAGCATTGTGAAAGGATGCATAATTTTCATGGAATACATTAGGTTGGTTTACTCTGGCAGAATAAATGTTTAAAATGAGACACGCCATGTTCCTCAGATACATCTGATGGAATTAAAAGTTCTAATAAAAACCCAGTTATTTATACAAGAGGGACTGCTAATATTTAAGTAATTTTTAAATTAATTATCTGTTGCCCATTTTATGTGTGTTCTTGAAGCTGATGGCATTTATTTTCCACCTCCTCTCACTTAAAGAAAAAAAACCCCAGAAGCCAAATTCTAATGGCATTTGAATGGGCATGCAGCCAGCTTCCCAGGAGCCAGCACTTGGGACATCTGTTCCTTCTGCCATGCTGTTAGAGACATGCCATCTCGATGCAAGCAAGGGGGCACATTCTCTGGCTACTGGCATTGGGATATGTGAAGAGTTTTCTTCCTACTGGAGTGCATTTTCATGGTGTATGAGGCCCCTGTTTGTGTTCCTCCTGTGATCTATGAACCCCAGCTTGGGGCAGTATCTTTTCCTTCCAGCTCCAGTGATCTCAAATGGCCTTTTGGGGCTCACTGCTGCTGTCAGTGCTTGCATTGTTACTGCTCTCCCCTGGGCTGAGCAGGGTAATGCCCCTTCTCAAGAGCAAGTGGACTTCCTTGTCTGCCCACATAATCCTGCTGAACGTCTGAAAAGCTTTGGCAAATGGACAGTACAGAAAGGATAGGTGAACTGGACTGACCAGGTGGAAACAACCCAGCATATCTAGGATATTGTTTGGGGCTTTCCAGCCAGAAACACCAAAAGATTAAAGAGGCTTGCATTCCAGCATCCCACTTGGGTTATCTTAAGCTGTACAGAGCCTTGTCAAGTTCTTTGAAACATTTCTAGGAATGAGCTATTCCATAACCTCTCATAACCTCTTGGGTTCCGGTGCTGCACTATTTTCCTCGTAGAGAAGTTTCTTCATATCCAGTCCTCATTTCTGTTTGAGGCTTTTGTCTAGTGCCTCTTGTCCTTTCATTGTGTTCCTCTGAGAAGAATCTGTCTGTGGCTTTCCCTTCTCTGAGTTAAGCACATGCAGTTGCCTCTGTTTCTTCTTTCGTTATGTGTTGCACCAGAGCCTCTTGATCATCTCAGCAGCCCTCCTCACTCTTCTCAGGATCTTAATCCTCACCACCTCATGCACTGAGACTGCTCTGGCATATTGCATCCTCCATTAGTTCTTTGTTATTCATGTGCAGCACAAATGTCTTGCTCAAGAGCAAATCACCTATTATAAAGGATTTTAGCTCCTCTGACTTGCTGCTGTTTAAAGCTGAACATATGGGCCACACCTTGTATATGGCAGGTCTTGCCTCACTCTTGCATTTCTGTAGATAACTTAGACCCATAGGGAAACATGCATTCAGAATTTAGCTGATAAATTGCCATGACATAACAGTGACAATATACTCATGTGTTTAGGACTGGAGTGTGCTAGAAGTAGTAAGGTCAGGTGTAAATATTGCTGGTGGAAGATGGTAAGATGTAATGAAAGAAAAGGGGCACAAATATTCAACATCTTCAAGTTTTTTTCTCTTTTGCCCATGAAGTAAAAGAAGATGTTCCTTCCGTGAAGCTGCAGATGGTATAGAGTATGTGCCATTTGCAGTACAGAAACAGTTCTAAAAGCATTTTTAAAATTTTCTCTTTTTCACATCGGCACACCCAGTGGCCAGTTCTCTTCTACCACAGCTAGTCCTCTTTCCTGTTTTCAAACATGAGTGCAAACATAGCTCTGGGAATTTACAAAATCTTGATTGACCCAAACTACTGTTTTGTTTTTTTTTTTTTAATAGAGGAAGATATTTGCTTCCTAAAACTTCTTTTGGCTGCCAGTTACCTCTGTCAGCTTTGTGTCCTTAATGCTTCCTGCCCACTTGTTTCCCTGCATTAGAGGAGGAGATGCTCTGCCATGAACGTGGGTGCAGAAGGGTCCCAGGGAGTTTGGGAACTGGCAGTGGTCCTCCTACTGTAGCATAGCACAATAGGATTGTTCCTTTGCTCCCTTTGCATGTAGAGGTGGAAAGAGATTTGGAAACATGTGGGTGCTTCCAAGTGGAACTTCTCAACCACTAATTCTGGGTGTTACCACCTTTCTGCCTAATGAATACTTTGAATGGTCTGTCACAAGTTTTCTATGCAAGACAAATTGGCTGTAGAAAATGAATGATGATGCCCATTTTGTTTCATTATTAGCAGTAATATGCTCCATTTTTCAGTAGGAAGAAGAAATAGGGAAGGGGAATTGCCTATAGACTTGTTAATTGCAGAAGGTTTTAGACCTTCATGGTAGGGAGAAAGGGATAGGCAACACTTCTAATGCTGAATAGTTACTGTGGAATGTGTTTGTCTTGTCTAGGGACAGTACCAGAGTAGCACTGTCCTTGACTCCAGTTATTCACAGACCAATATCTAGCCTGGACTGCATTTTCCATATACATCTATTGACATTCTCCCCCAAAAACATACAGGCACTGGATTTGGTAAGACTTCAGCACGTGCTTTGATGTTTTACGGAATATGGTGCATAAAAGCACAAGAAGGGGCTGAGGTGAGAGTAGGGTTTTTTTCACTAGACTTGAGATGTCTCCATTTTAGGCAGCTCATTGAGGGGAGTCATCCAGTCTTCCTTGGGAATTAAGTGAAGAAAAAATTATATTCATGTGCACTGGAATTTATGGATCCTCTTTTGGAGGCAGCCCTGAAACCAGCTCAGCCAAGATACATGGTAGATGTCCTGAGCAAAGTGGCATTGCATATTCTTGTTTCAGGGCTGTTGGGTGGGAAGAGACCTTGAGTGAAGTATTTCCACTGTGTTTGTGCTTATATTTCTGCCTGACCCTGTGCCCATCTTTCCGTATCTTCAGCTTCCTGGGATGAGTTCTAATTAGCTCTTTGTAAGCTGAAGCACAAGGGATCCTGCGACATCTAAATACTCTTGTCCTATAAAGCTTAGTAGAAACAAAGCCATGCTAATGCTTCAGTGCTCAATCTATCAGTGCTGATAATAGTCTCCTCTTTGAGCCCATGCTGTTAGAAATGTAGCAAAAGCCTGACAGTACATTAATGTATATACTCATGGGAAGAGTCTTTCAATGAGATACAGGGTCTGCTGGGTGGGAATGAAGTAATTAACTGAGAAGAAGTAGTTGCAATGCTTTAATCAATAAGACTGCAGTAAGACTGAATAATGGAAGATCTTGTCCTTTTCTGTCCTCTCCAGTGCTGATCCTGAATGGGGAGCAGTGCTGATGTCCCAGAGTGGATCACTGTCTCTTCTTGAGTTTCTTCATTCCCTTGACAGCCCAGGATCACATGGGCAAACACACAGTCAAGTTAATTTGCATTCTTCTGGCCGTGGTCGCTGTCTGTGTACTCTTTTAGCATATGGCAAATGCAGGAAAGTGTGACTAGGCTTAAATGCATTTCAGGGGGAGCTAAACTGAGTTGTGTTGTTGAGTTTGCCACAGGCAAAGTCTGTATATGTGCAGTTGCCCTGGCTCAGCTGGCCCTCAGAAAGCCATCATGATGCTCTTGCTTGGGAGCACAGATGAGCCCTTGGCATTGCAAAGGCAGTGATCAGACAGACTGATGGGTGTGTTAAGGCATTTGGGAGGCAGCCAAATTCAGTTCTTTTAAAAATTCCTTTTCACTATCAGCTTCATGGCTGCAGTCCTTCCCTGTAGCTGGAAGCAGGATGCTTGATCCTAGTGCAGTCTCTTTTGTCAAGAGGCAGGAGTGGGGTGGGCTGGCACTGGGGCAAAAGCAGCAGTGGCCATGTAGAGTGATGTGTCCATAACATTTGCTTTTCTTTTCCTTCCACAGCCCTTTTCAATCTAATTCCTGTGGGTCTTCGTGTGGTGGCAATCCAAGGGGTGAAGGCAGGTCTGTACGTTGCCATGAACGCTGAGGGATATCTCTACAGCTCAGTAAGTACTTGGCACTGTTGGGCTCCTGGAGTGCCTCGGTTTTGTAGGTGGGAGGAAGCAGACTGCGCTGGGACTTGCAGCTTTTTCTGAAAACAGTCGCATATCAGCAAACCTTTAAAAGCAGGAGCGGGGGGAGCTGCTGCAAGGCCATGCAATATTCACTTTAAAGTGTCTCCATGGAGATTGGTGGCAATATTTCCTGACCTGTGAAGATACACTTTCTGTTCCTTTAAGTACATACTTAAAGTAGGTCACGTTGTTGAGGCGTTTGTATAGAGTTGGCTGGTCATATTCTGATTTCTCATTTGTCAAATGGCATGGACTCACTAGGATTGCTTCTGAATTGCACCCAGATACCTGATCATAAGTCGTGCCCCGATGGGTCATACTCTGGTTTTGACTGCAGTGTAAATCCACAGCAATACCCTGACTCTCTTAAAAGAGTTCTGGACTATTCTGTTGGCAGAAATTCCCTGTATTTGTGTGGCCTTTTTAAAGCACATAAAAGATAAGTGCGGCAATTTTTGCCGACTAATTCCCTTATAACTTTCTTAGATGGCATGAAAGGGCATGAGGTTATTCATAAGATTCTCATTTAAAGTAAGTAATTGATTTTCACAGTGAATAATTGATTCAGTGATTTATTAAATATGGCAGCCCTTTGCCAGAATTTTTATGCCTCAAATAACTTTGTTCTAGTTCTACATAGTAAAAAGGGATAGTTAATAATAAACTTCTCATTTCTGTAGTTATGATAGCTTTACAGTGCATAGCCAGATTCTAATCTCATCTGCCTTTGTGTAAATTTACACTGCAGTGATTCTGCTCTTGTCTAGGCACTTACTTTTGCTTCAAAAGTGTATGTGAGCATGGAGATGGGACCACTGAAAGGACAGCAGTTTGGGTTGCTCTGTGCAATTTTTCCTAACTTTTATCTTCCATCTTTGTTCCTGGTCAGTTTTATACCACTCACATGATTTCCCCTTTTCCCTTGGGATGTAACAAGGCTCTGTCTCCCCAGCAGCTCAGGGTAGGAAGCAAGTGGATGTGTTAGTATGCCTGGCGAGATAGGTCTCAAAACTGGCTGCTTGTCAAGAAGAGACAGAGAGATCAGTCTGGATCTCTGTGCATGCCAGACGCTTCCTGTTCTTTCATAGCCCAGTAAACATAATTGACTGCTTCTAAATAAATTAAATTGGTTTACTAACAATGAAAACTTCCTCTTTTTGTAAAGCTATCAGAGTCCAAAAGGTAATACCGAGCATGGTGTGGTACTGCATTATTGCATGTGTCCCTCTGGGCACATTGTCAGGGGCTCAGGACTGATGGTTTGCCCTGTTTGTGCAGTGCAGAGCACAGTTCTGGCCCAGTCCTGAGGCTCCTTGTATCATCAGTGTCCTGTAAATGAGGATTGCAGGAAATCACAGTGTGTCACAGAGCCACAGCCAGCCAATGGGGTCCTCTTGGACCAGTGAGTGGTCATCATTTTCTGAATAAATAGGGAAAGGTGTGGGTCTTGGGAAAAAGAAGAAATAGAGAGTTGGAAAAATGATGTTTGACAGCTGGGAGACTAGAAGAGATGCAGAGAAAAATTCTCTCTCTACTATTAGTGAGATGATATAAAGGGTGGGAGGGGCACACCAAGAGGTGGTAGACAGCAGAAGGACCATACTGTCCAGGAAACACAGCTGTTAGTAATTTCAAGTATCCTAAAAGGCACCAGATCACGCATGTATTCAAGTGAGGGTGGTTTAATGGGCCTGCTTATTTCCAACAAGTGTGCCTGTCTTGAGTAGGAGGGTTAATCAGGGAAGGCTGATGGGGAAGGATGCACTGTGATGGCCTGTGGTTAATGAAGTGAACCTCATTACATGCTACGGCTTGATGGCATTGAGCTCTGTCTGAGCTAGTAAGAGTGAAACTGTTCATTTTATCTATGTGACCCAAGGTTTCTGCTTGCAGTAAATGGGTGATACTCTACTCCAGGGTGATGGACCTTTTTGGATGCTTTTCATGTGATGATTGGTGGCTCTGTCTTTGTCTTACAGTAGTAAATCAATGAATTCACTGTACTTGGGAGCAAACCTCAAGGCAAGAAAATAGAAAATTTGTGCATAAAGTGAGGTAGGAGCAGGGAGTGTGGGTCAAGCTCATCATAAAGGACAAGGGATGAGATCAGGATGCCATGAAAGAACTGGATATCTCTGAGAAGTGCTCAACCTGTTTAGGCAGTCTCTTTTGGATGCTGCAGGTTTCCATGTGGAGCGAGGGTCCCCAGGCCATGCTGCCTGGACCTCATTGCTGACCACACCAGGGGACACATCGTCCCTGCTCTTTGCTTGGCAGACCCTAAACTACAGCTTTGTTCTCTCTGTATACGTACCTGTTTTTTTTCACTAGTCTTTTTTGGGGGATTTCTGAAAAAAATGGGTCAAAGTTCCCCACAGATACTGTTCACTCACACGAGCCAATTGATAAATGAATTGCTTGGCTGCCTTCCATGCTGTGTGGAAGTCCTGTAAGGACTTCTTAGAACACCCTCAAGTCCAGGACTGGTTTCAGATGAAATTGTCCAGGGTGATGTTTATTTTCTGTTTGGTTTTGGTTAGGGTTTTTTCCCTCCTCTTGAACCCAGATTGATGCTGTAACTGAACATGTCATCACTGTGGGTTTGTTTTGTTTTTGTTTTGTGGGGTTTTTGGTGATGTTTAATCTCTGTGTGACAGCTGAGGTCTTGGCTGACATCCTCTGCCCTGGATCAAACCAGAGGCTGTTATCAGCCTTGCCCTAGGGATGGCTTGTGCCAGCTCCTTCTGAGTTTAGGCCAATGGGCTCTTGAATGAATGGGCTTAGAATAACCAGCCCCTGTAAAAAGTCTTCCTTGTGTTGATTAGCACAAAACTAGGGCTGAGTAAAGTCCTCTAAAGCCCAATGTGGTGAGACAGCACTTTGTAGAAACTTGCGAGACCTTCCCATGGCTCGGCCACGTCGCTACCTTCAGCAGTGAGTTTCCTCATCCTTGCCTCATTTGTTCAGGCAGGGATAGTGTCAGGCTGGGTTGCTGGGTTGAAGCCAGCCATATATTCCTAGCCAGCTTTAGAGGCCTAAATTTATTAGACGCTAAACCTTCTTTGTTTGGGAAGCAGCTGTTTAGGACTTGCACTTTGTTTACTTACACTAGATACCTGATTTTGTTTCCCCCAGACTAATGCTGTCTCTGAGGTCGATGTGGGGATTAGGTGATAAGTAGACAAGAAAATCATGCTTTGGTTGGAGGCTTTGCAGAAAGTAGGATGTTAGCCACTGTCTGCGGAGCAAGCTTGCAGAGTCATTGGTGTGTTCCCTTTGGATTTCCTGTAAGGTACACCAGCTGTTCCCTGAGGGTGCACAGAGATTTCAGTCAGCACCTGTTCTGGGGAGGGGCATGACTCTCCTGAAGATCCACTGCTCGCATTTGATGCCAAAGTAAAAATGCACAGAATGAATGAAGGGCAGTGGGTAGTAGTGCCTCAGTGCTTGGGAAGAAGCTGAGACCACGAGCTGGTTGTTGCACAGGATTCAGAAACATGGAATAAAGAGGTCTGTCCCACTCCAGTAAGTTTACAGCCTAATCCTAATGGGAGAAGACTCAGAACATGCTTTTCTGTCTGTTTGGAGTTAATAGTTCCACCACCAAATTAATTTCCACTCCTGTGTAACTTTTCTTTGTGAAGTTTCTCCTGTTGGTTCCCAGCTTTCCCTCTATTATTCCTACAACAACTCACAGGGGCAGGGGAAAGGGAGTGCCCGTGAGCTATTTTGCCTGGGAGGCAAACCTGGTTCTCCTGGAGCAAATCTTCGTCTTGGGGCTATAGAGCCTCCACAGGTCCACCCAGTCACTCCAGGTACACTGAAAGTGCATCTCTCAGTATGATATACGTAATTCAGTGGCATTGCAGCTGGGATTGGTTTTGCCCCAAGTGCAAAACACTTCTCTTCGAAAATGTATTGCTCTCAAATATTCCTTGTTGTTCAGCTCGGAGTTCTAATTATTTTTGAAATAGCAAATTGTGATACATAATTTATTGGGAAGACGTAGAAAACCCTAGCAGATATAGACAAAGAAAAAAAAATGGGTCACTTACAAGAGCTCACTGTGGTTTTTCAGTATAAACCTGTGAGTTTGAAATGGTGAAATTAGAGCCTGAATCACTTCAAAGATTCCTGCTAATAAGGGAATGATTATGCACAATAAAAAAAAATCTAAGCAGCATTGAGAAAACCCCAGTCATGCTAAAAGGTGTGTGTCTTTGCATTTTCTTTTCCTCTCCTTTTTTTCTGCTTTATCATTTTGCGTAATAAACATGTCTTGAATAATAATGAACAAGCATCTGGGGAATTATGTATATTAACTGTATTTTTAATCTGCTTGCAATGCTATAACTAGTTTGCTACAACTCCTCTAGGGTTGCTGCACTCCTGTTTACATCACTCCAAGGTCAGGGGCTGGAATCAATAATGCCGCGTTCTCTCCACTAATAGGCCTGGGGTGTTGAACCTGCTCCTGCCAATGCCATTTCTTTAATACCTGTTTGATCTCCAGTGGTACTGCTTGATTTGGTCAGAAGTACAGATAGGCCAGGCAGGTATCCTGGACATTTTGCAAACCTTGTAAGAAAGCACACTTGTTGGGGGGATTCCCTAGTTCACATGCCTCATTAGGAAGCCAGGTCAGTGGAGGGAGAGAGAAATGTCTCCAAAGGCAAAGCATAGCAGGAGACCAATGTAATGTGCCTTTAATTTCTTTCCAGAGTATCTACTCTTCTTCACTGGCTGTTCAAAGGGGCTCACTGAATGAAGGCATTAACTAGGAGATAAAAAAACTCCTCCTGTCCCCCGACTTTTTCATAAATATGGGAACAAAATGGATACTCAAGGAAGCAGCAGTCTTGAGAAGACCCAGCCCTTGGGAACAGATTCCTGCCTTGCATTGAATGTTCCTAAAATACAGCTCCTGGCAGGCACCCTGGCCATGCCATCCTTGTGGCGTGGAAACTTGTAAATACAACTCTCATGAATAAAGTGGTCCCTTTTCCCCTGGTGAGATGCTGCCATCCATGTTGTTGCACTTGTCAGGTGAGGAGAGTGGCACGGTGCATTTCTGTGGCTCTTTGGGGGCAGGTTTCTCATCTGGCATCCTGTTGAGGTACCTGTATTCCCTGAAGTTCCCAGCACAGCACCGTGGTACAGCTCCCACAGGGAGGGATGGGGCTGTGCACCTTGAATTCACATCTGGAATGAGTTAGATCAGACTTTGCTATTCCAGGAAGAGACCTTCAGAGGAAAAAATCAGTAACAGCAGGGCCTAATCCTGCTTTCCTAGCTGCTGTTACATTGTCTTATATGATAGCAATACAATTTATAAAGGATAAGTAAGCTTTAATAAAAATATTCTTCTCTTAGCCTTAGTTGCACAGGATATTTAGGAACATGCAATGGTCTACCTAACATCAGCTGGAGGAGCAGGGATGGGCCGTTCCCCTTGTGAGCAGTGGTCTGTCAGTGTTGGAATGAATTACAATCTTTTGTTGAAATTTCATTTTGGAAGAAGATTGGGGAAAATGCTCCAGAGGTGCTGACTCATCTCATTTTGATACTTCCCCAAAGAAACATTACAGCTTCCCATTTTGAAAGAACTTTAGAGTGGTTTATATTGCCTTATCATTCCTAATAAAATCAGAACCAAATGTTTAGGTTTTGGTGGAGCATTTTGATCCCACATGATTCCCTTGAAATGTGGAGGGAGGGTAAAACACCATCAGGGAGGGGTTGCTGTAAATTGAAGTGAAGGCAGGAGTAGAAACCAGAGAGATGAATCAGTGGAGGCTGGCATCTCCTGTACAGTGTTTGTTTTGCTGATTTCCTTGAGGCCAGACAGGCCTAGCCCTGGATAAGCTGGTAGACAAAGCCTTTGGAGCAGGTGCTAAGCAGCAGTAGCATTGCATAGAGCTTGCCCGTTTTTCTCCTGTGTGTTGTGTGTGATCAATTAATCACTGTAGGAGAAATGATGAGGTTAAAGCAGAACAGTCAATGGCAATACAATGTCTGAGTTGGATTTTGGAAGGGAACTCGCTGAGGACAGGACAGTGTGCAGTGAAGCCCCTGTTTAGCAGAAATTATGTGCAGGTGGAGCATTTATCCCAGGGGGCAAAAATGAAAACATGACTGTCAAAATGTCCTTCTGGAGAGGTATTTACAGCAGAAGTCCCTTTCGTTGCCATTCCTTTGCATCTTGCTATCTGGGGGATGCAGAACTGACTGGTAACTGGGTGCCTTTCTCCACTACCTGGCTACTATTTGGCTTTTCCTAAAACTCTCTGGCCTGCTTTGCTTGTTTTTAACACCATTTATCCAGTGTCTATTTTGACAATAAATTATTATCAAATCATTTGTCTGTTATCTGTTTTCCAAAAGTGAAACCTAGACAAAACTCCAGGATATCCAGGGTTACAGCAGGACTATCATTAACATTTTATTTTGTAGTGGAGGGAGGACAAATACTGTCCTTCCTGGATGCAGGACACTGATACGAAAAGAAGCAAGTAAAGTTTTGAGTGAGAATATGTTTGACTGAGGTCAGGTGTGTGTTAAGGAAATTATTTGGATTCTTTTCTAATAATACCAAAGTCAAATACAGAGTAGTTAAAACTAGGAAATGGTGTGTCTTTGCCAAACAGTGACTAACAGCTCTGGAGGTGAAAGCAGGAGAGAGGCTAAAAAATCCAAGGAAAAACTTTACTGACTGCATGCATGTAATTATAACTGGGAGCCAAGTGATAGAAAACTTTAAAAATGGGGAACATTGAATTGTAATGCTGTTTTCCAAGGAAAAGGAAGAGAGACTAAGTCCCTTGGCTATTTCAAGACAGACTGGCTGAAACAGTGGGGAATGTAGGGTACTGTAGCAGAAAGGCCTGGATGGGAACCTGAACTATCCCTGCTTTGCTGTCCAAGGGTAATGTCCTGACTAAGCACGTGTAAAGCAAAAATAAATTTATTGAGGCCTCTGGATCACAGGAACTCAGTTCAGGTTCTATAGACTTTTGTTACCATGGATCCCAAGATATAGGCCTGGCTTGTGGCACAGGAACCTCCTGAAATTGTGTAAGTAGATGTGCACAGCAGGAGTTTTGAACCTGGCCTGAAACGTGCGTGTACAATTCAGTGAAGTGCTAGAATTGCACCTTGGTGCTTTTGTGAATCTGTGTTCCCTGGTCACCCCTGTCGCAGGGACACAGGCTATGGAGAATACCAGCCTCTTCCAAATGCTTCTTCTGGCATTTTTCTGAATGAGACACTCCATGCTGCAAGGAAAACTCCAAATCTATCCATCTTCTCTTGCAATGCATCCATCCTTGAAAGGGAGCAGGGGGTAGAAGGGGTCTGTGTGTGCTGCTGGCCCTGCTGTGATGTGTTCAGGTGGTGTGTGTTGACAGTGTGCTCAGCTCTGCAGAGGCATAGAATGGCCAGTGGGGCTGTGCCAGGAGCCTGCTAGCTGTGTGCAAGCAGGGAGGAGCTCAGGGGCACCTTGCCAGCAGCACTGCCCAAAGGCAGCCTGGCAGCAGAGCAGGCAGGCAGGACACGGCTCTGGATCCGCTCCAGGGCCTCCTGAGCCTTGCCTGGTCCTTGCATCTGGCCTCATGGCATCTGAGGTGTGCCAGAGCAGCCCTGCAAAGGCTGTGTCCTGTGCATGCTGGCCCTGTGACAGGGCTTGGAGGGCACTGGGAAAGCAGCCTGCAGCAGAGGCAGAGCCTGTCCTGCTCACCCACCATGGCCACTGCCACAGGGACTGACTTTTTTAAAAAATATGCCCAACCCTCCTGAGAGACTAAAACTGTCAGCCTCAAGGGGAAATGGCTGAGTGTGTCAGATCTGCTGGTTGTTTATTTCTAGGGCATTTAATTATACTAGTCAACTTGTAAATTTTGAGTGAATTAATATCTGCTGTAATACCTGGGATTCTTTCCTTGGGTTTTTTTGCCTCTGGAATGGTCCTAGGGTGGGGCCCACAGGGTTTTGAGATGATGCCATCCAACACCATGGGGACAGGCACATTCAGAGTTCTTCAGGGCAGAAAGATGACACAAGACAGTCATTACTACCACAGAGGCTTTGCTTCACCCTGGACCTTCTGCAGAGCTGGTTGGTTTTGCAATCATCCCAAACCCTCTTCAGCCAGTTAGTGTAACCAAGGTCCTGCAGAGCAGTTTGTTTCACACATTAACCTTACTGGGAGCTCAAACACTTGCAAAGCTCATTCATCCCAGCAGCTGGTTGTTGTCCTGCCCTGGAAGTGCAGGGTAGCAAGCAGGGCAGTGCATGTGTTTGCACATTCCTGTCTGTGGTGTCAGTAATTCTCATCAGCCTGTGGGCTCGGGGCCCCTTCAGAGAAGTGTGTAGTGACCCAGTGGCCATGGCTGATGGCCACCAGCCCCACACGGTGGTGCAGTGCAGGAGGGAGTAAAGGGTGTAATCATAGATGCAGGATTATGAGAAATTTGGGATTTTGAGAATTCCAGTACTAAAGTCATGGCCTCTTCTGCATCACGAATAGGAGGAGAAAATCCTCACTTTGCTGGAGGCTGAGCCCAGACAGGATGATTCAGAGCAGTGTTTGGACTTGCAGCTTGGTCCTCCTTTACCAAACTTAAATGAAACACTCTCTGATGCACCAGCAGTTGTTTTTAGACTGCTTACAGGACTGGAGGACCAAGTAATCATAGTTGGACTGGTACCCATTAGGCCCTTTATGGTGTATCATCACCTTTCTGCCTGCAATTAGGTTACATGCTTAATCTTTCGTGACTAATTTCATTTGCTTGCAGCAGTTTTGCTGTTCTTTAGTTACACTTCCCAACAGCTTCTGCTGCTCACCTTAGTTCTGTCATCCTTTCTCCTGTTCCTTAACCACTTCTTACTCTCACATCAGTGTATTTTGGACTACATACCCAAACCAGCAGATTTATCTTACCAGATGCAAATTATATATTCTTATGCCTGTGGCCTTCTCAACAGCTTTTGCTTGATTAACAAAGGGACCTTCTTCACTGCTGATGAACTAGGGATTGCAGACTTTGTTGTGTAGAGGTGGCTACTCTTCTGTGGAAAAGCCTGACAAGCCCTGAAATGTTTAAACGACATTAAATTAATCGTCCCTCGTGAAATCGATAAATCCCTCACACACACACACCTAAGTCGGAGGTTAATACGGTGTTTCGATGTCTCAGCCATTGAGAAGGCAGTGAAGAGACTACGAAGGTGCCCTGCCACCTCCCACATAGTGACAGTATCTGAGGTGCAGAGGAGCTTTGGTAGCCTTTGGGAGCAGTGATAGCCTTTCGTGCAGCTCTTCCCTCTAAGTTGGGGGATTGCAGAAAGCTGAAAGTATTTTGGTATTCACAATGTGCTTCCTAATCCTCTAAATACAAACCTATGCACCAGCCCCATGCTAAAAGCTTTCTGAAATGTGAACAACCTCTTGACATAAATTAGATATGGCACAATGATGGTAAGTCTTTCTGTCTCCTCACCACTTTCCTCCTGAGAAGACCAAAGGATTTCCTTCTCTTTATAAGACACTTCCTTGGTCAGCTGCTGAAGGCTGCGCATCAAATGCATTATTGATAACAGCCCTTGGAAGTTGTATGCACCTTACAGACTCTCAGCTGCTGTCTGGAACACTGCAGAGGAATGACTGCAGCTGGACAAAGATTATCTGCTTCTTTTTAAAGCCCCTGAGATAGAAATCAGTATGAATTTCCTGCACAGCTTTTTCTCTCCCACCACTAAATCACTGTAAGCATGAAATAGAAGAGAAGAAAATAGAACCTCAGAGATTTTGAACAAGGCCGTTGAGTGAGGAGGCACCAAGAAAGATAAAGTCCAACTTTCTAGACACGTGCAGAGTGAGATGAGGAGAGAGATTTAGCCTAATTCTGACATTCCCTCAAACACAGTGGCCATGCTGGGCTGTTGCTTCCCACAGCAGGAATCTGAAGCAAGCAGAGGTTGAGAAGGGCAGTTCTTGGTATTCCTGCTCAGTGTTCGGAGCCCATGCACTCATGCCAGACATACCTTTAATGTGACTTTCCTGCTTCTGGTGACTTGAGTCCCCACATTGCCCCATATTGCTCTAAGTTGATTCATGTGCACTGCAGAGAGGTTCCCCCTTTCTTCCCAAGGCTGGATAACTGCTGGTGGTGGAGCTGGGGCAGCTGATGGGTTTTGAGCATTGGACTGTACTTGGTTCCAAGGAGATCCATCACTTGGTGCCCGCTGTCTGTTCCCTGCAGCCCACTCCTCTGTACTGTGTCTATTCCCATGCCAGTTATGTGGCTGCACAGAGCCCCTTCCCTCCCAGCAGGGCAGAGCACACTGCTAGAAGAAGGACCTTTGCCAGGGATCCAGCCAGCTCAGGAGAAGAGTGCTGTGCACCTGTGCAACAGGTGGGTTCCATAATGCTCGTTGTTGCCCTCCTAGTTCTTAGGAGAAAAAGTCTCACAGCTGTTACACTGGCTTGTCCAGAGCAACTTCTGTCTTCTTGCACCTACTACTACTGCTCTGGCCATTTTGGCTGGACAAAGCACTTCTCCTTGATTCTCCTGACGTGCTGCAGAAGCTGTTGCTGAACAGCACTGGCTATGCTGTCCTTAGAGATACCCTGCTTTTTTACCTTCTGCTTGTGTATCTTCATAGAGGCTCACCACAATCTTGTCCACAGGAGATGTCTGTGGATGTCCTGTGAGTTCCTTGTGGCTGCTCCCATGCTCTCCAATAGTTTTCCACTCGAACTGGGAAACTTCATCACATAGCTAAGGAAACTGAGAGTAGAGGAGTGATGGGATATGGCCAAGGTCATGCGTGAAGATTGGATTAGGCCTTCTCTTCTCCCTGATCCTAATACTTTGCCTTAATCACAAGCTGTCTTTTGTATCACTGTGATTATTTAGGGAAGTGGTGCATCAGCAGCAGCACAACTTGTTTGTGTAGTATCTTGTGTCTGAGCAAATCAGTTTGCTTTCAAAGCTGTGCACTGTGTAGGCTGGGATTGCTTTTCTCTCTGTCTTCCATTGCATTGCCTTTCTGGCTCCTCAGCATTTATGTCCCTAGCAATCATCATTGAGGATAATGGGAGCAGGCAAAAGAACCACAGGAGAGTCGTGCTTTGCCAGCCATCTTCCCTTGCACATCTTAATACCATATGTCAAGTGCAGTTGCTCAGGGCTCCACAGATATCTCTTTTTCAGCCACCCGAGGAGCCGGGGCTGTTTACGGTGTCAGCTTCACAAGATGGCAGGTGGAGAATTAGAAACTGCTCCTGAGAAGCTCAGGATTGCAGCAGTGCTCTGAAAAGAAACGCTTGGTAAGTGCTGATGCCCCCAGGAGCTGAACAGCCGGGTCTTGCAAGAAAACTGTTTGCAGTAACAAAAGCAGGCATGGGTTTTCAGAAAGCTTAAAGCCCTGCTTTCAGAGTTATTGAGCACCCAGTACCTCCCCTTGCTCTCACTGAGATGGACGTAAGGGTGGCCCTTGTGGGTGCATTTAACTCAGTGTCCACTTCCAGTAAGTGCCACTGGAAGAAACCAGTAACAGAGACAGTAGCAGAGTGAGCTCTCTGACCACTGAGAAAACATCTTGGACTGTGAAGAAATACTTGGTTTTCCAGAGCTAGGTTGAGTTCTAGAAACCATCCAGGTGGATTGCTGGGCAGTCTGTCTGGAATTCACAGAGCTTCAGTAGCGCTTTGCAGTGCTGGTATAGTGCCATGCACTGTGTCATCCCCTCTCCAGGGCACCTCGTGCCATCGAGGCATGACCAGACACTTAATGAGAACTGTGGGACAACTCTGCACTTGTGGGTTTGCATGGTGGTGAACTGGGTGGGACTCAACAGAAAATTCTCTTCCATAAGGTTTTTTCAGTGGTGGAAGCATGGCTGTAAAGCATCACGTATCAAGGCAACCAGTGGTGGAAGGACCAGTACAATTTCTGTGGTATTGAGGGATGTATTTTAGTGTCTGCTGTCACTACCACGGGGTTATACCTAGAACAAGCCAACTGGTATTCAGGGTATTCTTTAGAAAGCTGAAATGAGTGTATTTATTCCAGCATCCCTGAGACTCCTGCTCAGTCTTTGAGTAATGTCCAGTGAATGGGTGCATGCTCATGTCACTGCATGTGTGCAAGACCAACTCCTTTTTCAGGCATTGGAGTATGAATTTGCTGTGAATGCTCTTTGTTAGTAGCGATTGATGATTTTGGTGAAAAAAAAGGTAATTCATTAGAAATAGTGCCTGATTTGGAAACTGGAAATCGTGTCTTCCTGGGATGTAATAGCAAGACTTGCTTGTCTACTGGAAAGCTCAAAGTGGTTTCCAGAAAAAGGAGAGAATTATCCACCTTTTACACAAGAAAGGAGAGGTGTACAAAAGGGAAAGGTGCCTGTTGGCCACACTTATCTTTGGTTTGTAACTCCTTAGTGGAGCGCCCAGGCTCCCATAGCCTCAGCTTCTTGCATGACACAGGCTAATTTCGAGTAGTTTGTAAAATATTTCTGCATCCCCATAGAAGCTTTTCCCTCTGGATTCCAAGCTTTGAGACATTCCAAGAATGTCTCAAACTTTTCTGCTGTGCAACAATCTCTGTTTTTGTAAGGAGCTCTGAGAGACAATTTATTAAAGGTTTAGCAAAGTATTTTATAGTTTCTTGCATCTCCAGGAGTTTTGTGCAAAGAAGATCTTTGTGTAAGTTTATTATTCAAATTTGGAGGGATGGAAGGAAATCAATTTCCTTCTTCAAAACTGCTTTTTTTCACCTACTCTATTTGCTTATCACTCTCTGCCTTGCCAGGATTATTCTAATCAGATTTCACATATAAAAAAAATAATTCTTCTCTTTCAAGTCTTTGTGAAGGTTAAATAAATTAAGACATTGATCAGATTCTGCTCACTGTTGAAGCTGTGAATACAATGGAGGGTACCTGTTGTGGCTGGGGATTGTGTCTGATGTGTGTTTTTTATCTTCAGAGGGAGGCCAGAAGGAAGGACTGAAATCAGACTCGTCCCTGGGGGTTATTTGGTAAAGCCTGTGTTTCAGGTAGCAGCTGGGATGTGGATCTGCAAGGCACATGGCCATAGTCAAACCCAAAGGGGAAAAATGGCAGAGAAGGGATGCCTGTGTGGCTGCAGGAAGCTGCTCCAGCAACCAGGCCTGCCAGGCTGTGCTTCACCACCACCTCTTGCACTGAGCTGCTGCAAAGGGGAGCCAAGTGTCCAAATTGCTCAAGTGGTTTTGCAAGTCTGTCCTCAGCCTAATGCACCAAAATGCCAGCCTGTAGCAAGGCCAGCACAGCTTCTCTGCATACAGCTTATTTCTGATTTGGCAGCTGTTTGGGAACTTTATTTGCTGTTCATGTCAAGACTGATAGCACTCCTATGGGTTGCTGTGACCTTGAGCATCCTTTCATTCTTCCTTAATAAGCTCATTATGAGCTCCTAAATCGTCATCAGGGATTCGCCATGAGCAAAAATGGAAGTGTCTTTCTGTAAATACTACCACAATGAAGTATGTTCACCTCTCAGCATGAGGTCTGGGCTTGTGGGCTTGGTGCAGAAAGGCCACTCTGATACTGATTCCGGCCCTTTGTATGACAATCTGTGCTTTTATTAAGTTTGGCAAAGAATAACTCCATATCCCATAGATCCATAGGGATCTTCTTGATAGTGGCTATAAGGTGGGGATGGGTGTTCATACTCAGCCCGGAAGACAATACACAGGCTCCTGACAGCAGTAGGTTTTTTCTTGAAGTCCCAGGGACACAAAACTTGGTACTACTATTTAGTAATAAAACAGGCCTGTAGTCAACATTTTTAAAAAATGTTGTGTCCCTCTTTGCAGATAGGAGTTTTGTACTTAGGGTGCTATTAGGACAGTTGGTAGGGTTCAGTTTTCTGCTCTCACAGAAATGCCTTGCCTTGACCCAATGTTTCAGTTCAGTTGTCTAAACCTGGACATTCCTCTCTCTCTGCAATGTGCCGGCATCCCCTGCCTGGCATCCACAAGACCATGGATCTCCCTTAGGACCTGTGCCTACCTGCCAGCCCTGTGCACGTCTTGCATGCCCCAGGGCATCTTAGATGGCACTGGAAACCAATGTTGAAGTAACCAGATTGAGCCCTTAATCTCTCTGCCTCAGCTGCTCATCTATATGGCAGAGATAAGATTCCTTTCTTACTCCCACGGAGACAGTGTGGAGATAAGCGTGTTGGTGATTGACAGGCACTGGATGCTGTGGTAAGGGCACTGTGTAAGAGCTTGAGTAGATAAGAGAGTGACTACATGACAGCATGAGGTTTTTTTGCGTTGTTCTTTACCTCAGATTTTCTCCTTCACATGTCCTTTCCCTATCAGGTTGTTAGTGCTGTGAAAGAGATGAGCTCACATGAGCCTCTCACACCTGAAGCCTTCCAGGGTTGACATTGCTCCAGACCTAGCTAGGTTTCTCTCTGAGTTCAGCTATCCTGCCCCTGTTTGACCCATTTGCCCCACATTGCTCAACCAAAGAAGTGTTCCAATACCTCAGCAGTGTTTGGAGGCAGCTTCTATTTGGGATCGCTCTATTATTCATTAAAAAAAACATCAGAAAGAATCACTTGGTTTTCAGGTTTGTCAAGTTGGAATGATGCAAGGAAGTAGGGAAATCACTGTTTGACTTCAAAATGGAATAAATTGTCCTGAGACCACCTGAAAGAATAAACCCAGTATCTAGATATCGTATTTTTCAGATAAATCACTGTTCTGACACCTTGTTACTTCATTACCAGTGGTGCTGTAAATACTTGCAGCTCCCTGTGGTTTCAGTGGGATTTCAAAGTAATCCCCAGCCCTGCAGTTCTTTCCCCTTTTATTTACAGACTTCAAAAGCTCAGTTTTGTGCTCATCATTTAGGACTCTCTTTCTTGTCATTTGTTTGGAGACTGACTGAAGGAAATTTTCTATACCAAGGAGATCTTTTCCAAGTTTTCTCTAAAGGTCCTGAATACTGGAAGTCTCTAGAACATAAGAGACCAAGACAGTCAAGCTGTAAGACTCCACTGAAATCTGTGGCAGCGTGTGAGCTCATCTCCATCCTAGGGTCTTCCCTGGGAAAGATCAAACCATTATCCTCTACAGCAGAGGACTGCCATGCTCAGCAGGGGTGGTGGGTGCGTTGAGGGCAGCAAGAGGAAGCTGTGAAGGGCTGTGTGCTCTGCAACAAAAGCTTCAGCCACACAGTTCTCAGAGGAGCCTGTACATCGTTCCAAAGACCCTGCAGCATGCACTTCTTAGGTCATTATGTCCTTTTATTTATCTTCACTTTCATAGTGTCCCCTTTCTTTGTGCCTGTAGTCATCAATCATATCTTCAAATACTTGGGTATAATCTGCTCACAGTAGTGTCACTTGGAATTTTAAAATACTTTATGGTTAACAGTTTCACAGTTTCTGTGAACAGTGATGTAATTATCAATGATGGATTTCCCTCCTGCAACTCTTGAGTCCTTAGTCATTGAAACCTGCATGAAGTGAGCAAAAGCTGACAGGCATTCTGAGTGTATTTTAAAGTTGGTGTCCTTGTGTAGATTCTCTGTTCAGTTTTACTCTTTGGGTTTTTTACTGAAAACGCACCTAAGAGAAGGCTGCAGTGGCCGTTGCTGTATTTCCATGCATTGCTAGCACTGGGAGCCAGGAGCTGTTCAAATCCATCTCGTTCAAGCTGGTTATCTCTGGTATACAATACCTAAGTCATAAGGGACACAAGCATATCCTCAACCAGGCAGGAAATCTTGTATCTGCGGGTACTCCTCTGGTCAAGTTCTTGGCTGAACTGAGGAAGTGTTTTTCTTCAGAAGATCCTGGGGGACTAGCTTTTGATCTAGACCTCAGGGCACCTCTTGTGCTTTGCAAAACTTGGCAGCAGCCATGTGGTGAAAATATCCCTCCCTGCATCTTTCTAACTCATCTCTCTGTAGGAGCCATCTGTCTGTCTAATCTTCCCAGGGCTAACGGATGGCTGTGCTTAAGAGTTTGACCATCCAAATAGAGTCCTCGAGTGATGGAGCCAATGATGCAATGATTGCTGGGGCATGGTGAGCTCTGTGCAGCCTGGCTACAGCTGCTTCCTTGCTTTCTTTCCACCACTCAAATCTGCAGTGTAGTTTTTAAAACTGCCATCACAGATGACCCTAATCCTGTGGTTCTGATACAAATATTGACCACATTTCCTTTGAAAAATGTTTGGAAGAAGGAAGGAGGAACAGCTCAGAGGAACTACATTGTCATCTGTACAAAGCTAAATCCACATTGAGTAGGACAAAGATGAATTTCCATACTCAGAATGTGTAATTGCATAGCAAGTGCAGTGTGTGTGCTTGGTAGGTAAATTGTAACACTCTGAGACTGTCATAACATAACTGTTGAGGGCACAAACCAGATTTACATATTTGAAAAAGTGGGCTTACATATGACTCCTACCTATTCAGATAAATCAGCTAATGTATTAATGTATTAGCGTAATCCATGATGGACACAATAGCCTTGGCTCCTCAAATATAAATATTCAGAGAAAAATAAAGATTTAGAAGCAATTCTTTCAGTAAACAGATTAATTTGGGATTAATCACAAATCCAGTAAAAATTTGCAGTTTTTACTTCCCCTTTTACAGTCTTTTATGGTTTGAAAGCATCTGAAATGATGCTATTTCCTGATTAGATACCTTTTTTAAAATTTCCTACCAGTCATTTTCCTTTTTTTTTTTTTTTTTTCAGTTTCTTTTCTGTTTTCTTGGTAATAAAAGCCACGGAATACTTCTTTAGTGTGTGACTGCAGAGTCAGCAGAAAGTAACTGTCCAGACTTCAAAAGAGGACTTATTTAACCTGGTCTTTAGATTACGGTGAATAAATGAGAAGGAGAAATGTGTTTCTGGATGTTTTCAGCCTTCAGCAATTCAATGACCATGCCCTTTTCAACCTCAGCTAAATGAAATATAGACTGCTAACGAAGTTCTGCCATTCAATTATTTTCTGGTTTTCATGGTTTGTTTTTTTTTTTTAGATCACCTTCATTGCCCAGACAAATGGCACCTCCGTAGCTTTGTTAGTCTGTCCCTTTTCTGCTAAGGATATTCCATCACCTTTAGTGTTGGAATACCTGCAGATGTATTTGAGAAAGCAGTTGCAAGATGGAAAGTGTGACTGAACCATCGTGTTCTGTAGAAAGCAAGCTGTGAGGCCCCTGTCAAAACTGGTTGAGTCATTTTTACGTGGAGCAGTATTTTAATGAAGCGATTGGGCCAGGACTGGAGGGTTTTCATCCATCCTCTACGGAGGATGGTGTATTCTGAGTGACTGCTTGTCCTCTCACAGCAGTTTGGAAGGAACCTGCAAAGTTTCATGTGATGTGACAGAGCAGAGCAAATAGGGAACTAATTAGGTGTAGGCCTGTAGTGGGGCAAAGCAGGTCCTAGAGACAGTAGAAGTGTCATAAAGGTTGGTGTGCAGAGAAGAGAGAGGAGATGAGTTCAAGCATCAAGGTGAGTCCTTGGAAGCACAAGCCCCACTGAGAAGTCTCAGAGGAGGGTGAACCTCGCTGTCTGAGTATGTCTGACAGCGTTTTCAAGGAGAGTATTAGCAAGTTTAAAACAGAGAAAAAAGTATTCTTCACATAATGTGTGATGGCTGTAAAGGACACGACAGATTGCTGGAGATTCAGGGCTGTCAGCAGTGTTTTTAAGCTTTTCACCAGTATAGCCAGTACTGATCCCTACCAGCAACAAAATACTCATCTAGATGGACCCCCGGCAGAAGGAAACCTATGTTCAAGAGGGTCTAGGAGCAGTGGGGTAGAAAAGGTCTTTGGAACACCTGAGAATTTACTTTGAATCATGATGAAAACTCATTGCTCTCCTGCCTTAGGTATTGAACTCTCTTTCCTATCTCACCATGTTTCATACGGTCTTTTCTCTCGATGTCACATGTACTGGGGACATTAGCCCAGTGGCCTAGGAAACAGCGGGGCAAACTTTATGGGCAGAGCTGGATTTTTCAACTGGCTCCAGGTCTGGAGGTAGTGGGCACAAAATGAAACACAGGAGAGTCTGTCTGAATACCAGGAAATGTTATTTTACTGTGAGGGTGGCTGAGCACAGGCACAGGTGGCCCAGGGAGGCTGTAGAGTTTCCCTCCTTGGAGGGATTTCCTCCCTCTTTGGTTCCTGGCATCCCTGGTATGTTTTAGTGGTCTCTGCAGATGTCTCTGGAGATGGTTTGGAAGACTCTGAAGTCTTCCTGGCTCTGAAGTGACTTCCTGGCTCTGGAAGCTAGGGGGCCGCGAGTAGAATAAAGCCATCCAATGTCTTTAGATGTCTTTAAAGTGCAAATGCAAATATGTTGCCGAGATTAGACCTGGGGGGAGAAGTGCAGCAGCAGAGCAACCTGCTACAATAAGCTAGTGCGTAAATATTCCAGCAGAAAGGTTCAGAGCCATCTGCAAAGACCAATAAAACTTACCAGGGAAGCCAGAAATCAAAGAGAGGTAATAATCAGTCTTCAGTGTCTCAGGAGCATACGGGCCTCTTTCCACATTATTCTACATGAATGTCTTTTGTATTGCAGTATCAGCCTTTAGGTGATAAAAAAAAGAAAGAGGCACAGCAGTTTTAATAAAGCACTCAGATATAGACTGGAGCTATTAACTTGCTGGAAGTCCTGGTGGTTTTGAAGGAACAATCTGGTTGCCATTAAATAAACAACAATTAAAAAAATCTCCTGCTCCCCAAAATTTTGCATGCTTGCATTTGTGTTAATAGTTTCCTTTGTAAGAAGCAGGAGGAAAGTGACAGGAAGGACAGAGAAGACTTGGGCATGAGAAAGAGCATTGTGGAAGAGATTTGTTATGTCATGCAAAACCTATCACCTCCACGTCCAGATTCCTCTCTGTCCAGCTCAATACCACCCTAATAAATCTCCACCTCTTGGCTGATGTCTGCATCCTGGACATGTTATCAGTCACTGCTGACAAGGACTATTAGTCATTATTGCCAGTAAAGAAATTCAGTCTGAACAGACTGGATGGGAGAGAATCCAGTTTCTTTGCGCTAAGAAATGTTTGCTGCCAGGGATATGTGGTCTAGGAGTTAGTACAGCTGCCTGTTGCCCAGTGCTGTCCATGCAGCATTCCCACTTCTTGGACAATACTCCCTGTTTTAATGAGTAACATGTTCCTTTGTGCATTGCTTCCCTTGGTGTGCGCCAGCCCTGCTCCCAGACACTCCAGAAACTCTGAGATGATCCTGCAATCATTGGTAATAAGTGTTGCCACTTAATTTGCACTCTCATTTCAGAACGAGGTGATAACATTCCTGATAATCTGCCTTTAAAGGGGGCTCATTTGTTGCTCTTACTCAGTGAAAAGGGAGAGAGATTGTCTTGTTCCATTTGGAAACCGAAGTGTTAATTTAAAGGTTTCCAGAAACCATCTGTGTGTTTTTATTACCTTGAGGTTTGTTCCCACTTGTTCACATAGTTGGGGGGGAGCAGGGGGCACAGGCTGAGGGCTTGCAATTGTTGAACTTTTGTGCATAGACCTGTGACCACATACACAGCAAAAGTTGTTAAAGGCAGCAGTGCTGTCTTCCTGCTTTTCCTCTGACAGGTTCCCCCAGTAATCCAAGTTCTCTGTATGGATGTTGCATCTCTTTTTGTAGCTGATATTTTTGCTACTGTGATTTTTTCAGCAGAATTCCTCCAGATGTGCTGTCATGGATTGTTCCAAGCCACAATCCAACAGGACAGAAGGTGCCTGAGTTAGCTTCAGCAGTGAAATTATACAGCAGAAGGCATTATTACAAGTGGATCTTTTGTCCAATAAGTCCTCCTTTATGACTCAGAGATTGGAAAGAATTCAGAGAAGGGCAACAGAAACAATTCTGGGGCTGAGGGTTGAGTTAGAGGGGATATGTTAAGAGAGGAAAAGGTATTGGCATTTGTTAAGGGAGAAAATTGAGCATGTAATGTGCTGTACTGGCTAAGAAGGGGGATGTTTTCAGGAAGCCAGCAATGAACATAAAACACTGCAAATTACATAGGAAGTTCCAGCCTGGTGATGCAAGTGCACTGGTTCAGTGACTTTAGCTGGAAAATGGAGCTTTCCAGGTGTGTAGGGAATATAAATACAGGTATGTGATAGAAATCACTGTCCTTGCACTATTAGGGATGTGTCCCTTCCACCTGGCCCATAACCAAGGGTGGGAAGACAGGGGTTAGTCGTACCCTCTCTTTTGACACTCCTGTAAAAGGGACATTTCTGCTGTGACAGAAGAAAAAGCACATTTGCAAAGAACAAGTAATTTGGAAGCTGGAGAAAGCTTTTATTTTCCACTGAGTGTGTGTTAATTAACTGTCTCGTAAATTAACTATTAGTAGAAGGTGCTTAAGTGAAATGCCCTGAAGCTTCCTAAGCATCTTCTCTGGAAAAAGAAGTTGGGATTTGCTGTAAAGTCGAGTCACAGATCTGAGGAGAGCCTGCAGCAATCCTGCAAGAAGGATGCTGGCAGCATTTCCATCCTAGCTCCATTCTCTGATCTCTTGGCAGCTTTTCATTTCAGCAATGACAGTATTCTTTTAGCCCAGCTTTTGTACCTGTTGGGTTTTCCTGGAAGCACTGTCTCTGGTTTGTGTTGCATATATTCTAGTCTGCTGGATTTTGGATTAATTGTGGATGTCTAAGACAGGTGCATCTGATCTTAAAATCCACTAGTTAAAGGATTGTAGATCAGCTGATTGTAAATCAGCTTGTAGACTTCTGGCTCTTAGGCAATGTTTGTGTTTTCCCAGCTCATTAGAGGGACAGCATGTGCTGTATTCCTGGCATTTGACGCTTGGACTCCATTGTGGGAGGGAGGGGAATGTGGTTGTTTTCCTTTTGCTGTGTTGGTGGCTGAAGGTCATGAGTATCTCCTTGTGCCCACTCTGGGTGCAGGCTCTGTGGCCTCCATTTATTAGAGTTTTTAACTCTTCGCCTCAGCTGCTGCCTGTTACTTGCCTCCTGTGCCACTTCTTTTCTTGGGAAGGCATCATGGTGCTTGAGGCAGCCAGTGACAGCTCTGTGAACACCCCCTGCTCCCCTTTGGGGTACAGGGCTTCTCTGTTCAGGGCGCATGGAAACCTGAAAAAAGCAGCAGGGATGTGCGCAAGGATTTGTCCCATCCTGTCAGCAGCCCATCAGCACAGATGCAGCAGCGTGTTTCAGGCTGATGCCTCAGCACCTCCTTTCTCCATCTCCCTGGGGAGGCAGAACGGACAAGCCCAGCTCTATTTTCACCAGGGAAAAGTGAGAATTACTCACCACAGCTCCGGGTGAGGCAGTCTGAATCTCTGTCGGCGTGGTGGGAGTGGGCTGTGCAGAGCACTGGGGGAGAAGGGGACGCTGGATTGCTTTGCTCCAGCATCAGTGCTGTGCCATGGAGCAGAAATCCTTGTCCTGAGCCTCAGAGCAGATTTCCAGCAGCAGGAGCACACGGGGGTTTCTGTCACGGGGTGGGTACCTCTCCCTCTGCCCCTGGCAGCACTGTTTCATTCCCAGCTTTAGCAGGCAAAGGTACCAGTAACACTTCTGCATACAGAACTTCGCTACAGCATAACCGCTTGCATGATTTAATTATTTTAATTGGAATTAACTGGGAAAATAATTCCCTCTTTCAGCAGGAATAAGCAGGATACAGCCTCTCAGAATTTTTTCAAATGAGCTCTGCTGAAGGCAGAGGTGCAGAGATATGTAGTCAGCCTGCTTTAATGAGATTTGGCTGTAATTTTGTGATGACATTATTCTAGGTTAAACTCAATCACAAAAGAAAAAGTGTTTCATTGTATTAAGGCATATTTGAGACCCACAAATCTCAGTCACATTATTGGTGAGATAAAAACTATCAGAAATTGTCATTTTGAAAGATTTTCATTTTCCAAATAGATGTTAGAGAACAAATACTGCTTGTAATGCTGGGCACAGATTTACCAGGATGTGATAATTCCTGGATTTCTTTCCCACATAGTTATTAAACTAAGAAAAAGCAGTGCAGATTTGCAAAATACTGAGATTATTATAGAAATCTTAGACATAGAAAGCAACCTTCAGCTGAGAGACCATGAGTTGTTTCAATTTAAATTAGATGGAAGGCTAAATATTCAACTATGTAACTAAGATTTATATTATTTCATAAAAGTGAGGAAAACTAGTTACAGAGGCAAACTAGGCTGTAAAACTCCGGACTTGAATACAAAAGTGGCTTGGATGGTTTTTTTTTTCTTCGTGAGAGAGGTAAAAAGCTGTAGAACTAATATACCAGACCTAGGAAAAGTCTGCTAGGGAAGGACATTTAGTCTATGAGATTTAAAAAAAAAAAAAAAGGCAACAGCCCATATTAATAATAATAATAATAATAATGATGATGATGATGATAACAATAACAACACAGAAAAAACCCACAAACAAAGATAAAAAATTGTATATTTGCAGGTGGGAAGTCCATAAAAATGCAAAATGTGATTCAGTGAGGAAAGATACTGCTCTTTGGTCAGAAAGCATAGGGGAGAAATGAGAATTACCAATATGGAGAGGAGTGAGATGACCATCAAAAAAAGAGTGAGAGAAAAAAGAACGAAGGCAGGAGAACAACTAGTGGAATGCTGTTTAGCCACTAGTATGTGAACAGAAGGAATGGTGCTCTTCATCACTTAATCTGTTGCCAGAGTTTACGGAGCAGAATGGAGCAATTGCATCTAAGAAGGAAGTGGTGCCCCAGGCTGCTGAAGGATCTGACATCCCAAATCATGAGTCTGTTGACACACAGACATCTGCTCGTTTTATGAAAGCTACGCGGAAAAGTCCTTCATATTGGGGAATATGGGAAAATTTGTTTAAAAATGAGAAAAATAACCATTATGGACATGAAGAGCCTCATCCTTTGGGCTTCAGTGTAATCCAGAAAGGGAAGAACCGTTTCAAACGATGGAGATAATGAGTTTAATAAAGGTAGATTGTACAGATTATTCTGTTACTGGTCTCCTAGACAGGGGGGATGCAGTAAATCTGATTTGTCTGGATTTCAGTGAGCATTTGCTGTCATGCCACACGTGTTACTAGTGCAGTTGGGAAGGGCAGGATTAGCAGAAGAGAGGGCTGCAAAGGGAGGGAGGATCCCTGCAATGGAGCTGACCACAGGTTGTGCTGCAGGGTGAGCCTGTCCTGGCTGCAAAGCTGCTGGTTTAACCGAGGGAAGCATGTGGAAAGCCAGGTGAGGGAGATGCTGTCACTGCAGTGGGCAGCTGGAGCACTGTGTAGGAAACACCAGAGTAATTCTGGGGCGCTGGAGTTGGTGAAGCATCAGTGACACAAGAAGTTGTTGTGTTATGTAAATATTAAAGAATTTGGCATAGTTACAAGAATTTGCAGTCTTAAGTTTGCTGTAAAACTGTGAACCAGAAGGGGAATGCAACCCAGAAAATGCCAAATAACCACACAAGTTGTAATAGGCACAGATCAGCCACAGAGAGTTGAACACATACTGAAATGCCAAAAAAGTCACCACAGACACTGTCTTATTTGTGTATGAATTAGTTATATTGAAAAAGGTTGAGCTGAGCAAGTTCAGAAAGAGTCTTTTCATATGATCTACTTTCAACTGATTTGTTTAGTCCCCAGCAAAATGGAAGATGAAAATGCATTATAATTACTGTATAAATTACCACGAGGGGGTAAATACCAGCAATGTTTATGCTGAAGGCCAAAGCTGGCACAAGAACAAATGGTCACTGCCTAGCAGTGAATCCAATCCAATAACTCATTTAAAAGTGAAACTTGATGAACTTCTGAAAGAGATGATGAGATATTGCCAGGAACAGGGCAGTGGTGGACTAGGAGGTACTCTCCGTCTAGTAATTTACCTCTGTCTTAGAACAGTCATTTTTTATTGCCAAAAATCCACTTATGGTGAGATTGGTTTTTTAAATGGAAGTAATTTATTAATGACATTGAGAGAAGCAAATTATAAATGACCAAAACCCTGTAAGTATTCCCTTGGAAAATTGCAGAAGTGTTTATAAATGTGCCTCTGTAGAATGCTGCCTGTGAATGAGAGCAGGCAAAAGCGAGGAAATTATAAACCATGGATCATGGTGCTACCAAAGGCCACTGCAATGGAAGCCTCTGTAAATAGCTGAAGTTGTTTTCCACTGGTTAAACACATGTATCACTAAGGGGCTTTTTCCAGCCATGCCCTGGCTGTCTCCAGGACACACCTGGGTGCCCAGTGAGTGCCCTTTGTGCCCATGGCACATCCTTTGCCAAGAGCAGTGCTTAATTTTTCCCAAAGCTAAATGTAGTTAATCACCTGCTCATCTCTTTTCATCTTTTGTGGCTCCCTCACTCTTTGCTGAGAAATTCAGATGTTTATGATGTTTTTGTCTCACTTGTGGCTTGGTGATTAATATTCTGCAAGTTGCTGAGCTTATGGGTACCGATTTCCTGCTCTACTTACTGTACTTAAGTCAGCTTGGTTTGTTTTTCTTCCTCTTGCTAATATATCCACCTGGCGAGTTAATTGTGTAGGGAAGACAGAAAATGCAGAAAACATGACGTCGAGCCCAGCTGGGAGCATTCGGCAGTTCATTTCTGTGTTGGGAGTGTGTAAGGGGCTGGATGGCAAAGTTTGCTTTGCCAGAGGAAGCTGTTTGTGGTGATGTTCCCTTGGCAAGGTCCTGAACTGGGAGCAGGAGTGGTGGGCTCTGTCCTGGCTTGATTTTATAGGTGGGCAAACGATGTGTGGATTCTGGACTTTCTCTCCAGAAGCTTGTGTAAGGGTTCACTGTCATTCTTGAAGGTGAACAGATATTAATTTTAAAGATCTGTCCCTCTTGTGTTTGATATCTGCTGCTGTTCTGTGAATTGATGAGAATTCACACTGCATTTCTTCTTTTACCTGGCATGGAAAAATATTTTGCAAGACTAGATTAAAACCAAACTCTTGAGGAGAAGCATATGAGAGTGTTCCCCCATTTGCTGGGTAGCACCTTACCAGGATAAGGTAGATCCTTTTTTACTGAGAGCATCCAGATTTGCATCTCAAAGCAGATCCTGTGAAACAGCAGAATTTGGGACCTGGTACTTTGGTTGCACTCTTCCACTTAGTGTAAATAAATATCCAGTGGATCATGAGTTTGAACAAGTCCCCAGGACCATCAGGCAGAAAGAAGGGTGTATTGGGATGGGGTTGTTCAGGTGTCTCCTGGGGAAAGTGCTCCAGTTCATGGAAAGCATAAGTGGTTGGAGTAAGGGAGACAGTGGTCTTCCCTTCCAGCACAGCCCTGACTGCCCACTGGTCTGGTTCCTTGTCCTTAGCAGTCTGTACTAATTCTTCCTTCAGCTTATTCTCTGAAATTGAATAATCTTAGTATCTCCTCTTATTGATTCCTGCCCATTCAGTCCCAGCTTGCCTCCTGCCTTCTTCGTTTTCCCGCATTTCCTTTTGTCTCTCTGGTTGGTGGTCCAGCTTTCTCTCATTTGTATTCAAATTGGCTAACTCATCCATTTTGTCAGGATCCAGCAGAGAAGATAGATGAAAAGAAATCTCTCTGCTGTCAATTCAGAGCAGTCCTGGCACAGCCTGTAACCATCCAGAGTTGAAATTGCCAGGAATTTGTTCACTGGAATGCATTCAGTTTGGACAGAATCAGTAGGAAATAACAGCTCTTGAACTATAGCACATCTCCCCTGTACTCATGTGTGAACTGCTCATTTTCACAGATCATCAGCTTAGCTAAAGCTTGGGTGAATATTCTTTACTCTGAAGAATGAGGGGTGTTTCTGCGGGAAAACTTCACCAGAATTAACATATTTTTCTTATATTTTTTTCCTGTAAATGTCTGAGCTGTCATTGCTGAAAGTTTCCAGGTGAATTCATCTTGAAATAGTTGAAATTATCAGTTTAATGGTTAAAACTTGGCAAAGTTGTAAGTGTGTGAAAACGGGGTTATCACCGGATTTGTCAGACAACCTTAATAATAGTTTCACCTACAACAGCAAAATTCTGTAATGCAATGTAATTCTGAGGCATCAGCACTGCATGGATGAACACCATTAGATAAATGGGACCTAAGAGAGTGCAAAACACGAGGAGTACCCTGGTACTTAACACCCTGGGTCTATTCTGTATTCAAGAGTGTCTGAACATAATCACAAAGTGGAAAGCAGCTCCCAAGATGTGTGTGCAGCAAAACCCGTGCTGTGTGCGGGTAGTCCCCAGCACTGTCACACCTCAGCCTTGTCGCCTGGCCCACTCTTCCACCTCCCAGCTCGGATTCGAGCGAAATTTGTGGCAGTGCCAAACTGATGGATCACCATCCCATTTTCTAAAATGTCCTCCCTGACAGCATAGGCTGACAGCAAATCTGAGAACATCCAGGATAGCAACTCCAGGCCATTTATCAAGTCCGTCTAAGGCTTGCAAGATAGAATTTCTCACTTCTCTCAGTGATGGTGCCAGGAGTAGAAGAAATCCATCCCCAGCAGGTGTCCTCCTGCATACCTATGTCCTCTGCTCAAGTGTATTGAACCAATCAGTCCTGGAGCCCATATGAAAGTTTAGCCTATCCTTGCTCAATAGATGGAAGAGAAAGTTCGGGACAAAATAATTTTATCCCTCCTAGTCATGTACAACCTTCCTTGCTCAATTTCTTGACAGTTTATTGAGTTGCCTTTGCTCTGCCTTTTTATAGGTAACATTGACTTGGTATGAGTTTTGGTGTTCCAACAGGATGTGTGTGAAAATATGATAGTAGAAGAGGGCCAATAGCTGTAGCAAAGAGAAGGGACTGTGAGTTTTCAGCAGCTGGGGAACTGCCTGAGGCTGCAGGGAGAATGTTGCAGGCGCTTCTGCAAGTCCATCTTCAGCTTACGAGCTGGAGTAATGAAGAGCTATGGACTCCTCAGTGACGTGTCAGGAGATACTATGAAAATGCTTTGAGCTTTAAGGCATTTGCTAACTGCTAGAGATCAGGATGACACCTAATATAGGGTACTTCCCCATTTCCAATTAACTGTCATGAGACCTTGGTCCTGGCCTGCTCCCATATTTTCCAAAACATTCTGCAAGGAGGAGATTCCATGAGTCATCCCGGTCATGGTGATGAGCCGAGCTAAGGCTGCGCAAAAGTGTTGGGAGTGCTTTGCTGTGACGGTAACTCATGACTTGCTTCTTGCCACAGGGACCCAGTGTAGCAGTGGGATAACATCCCTAGGAAAGGCTGAGCTGTTTCCACTCACTTTCCTCGTTAGAGGGGCTGAGCTGTGCAGGGCGGTTCGGGGAGTTCAGCCCGGGCTCTCCTTCCGCTGGACTCCACTTTGGGAACATCGCTGCCAAGACAACCAGACAGCTTCTGCATATGTCTGATAGTTTGGGCAGGCAGTTGTCATGGTTATGAGTGCTGCATAAGAACCAAAATAGATGTATAGAAAGATGGTGATGGAAGCTGGCACATATCCTGTCTTTTCTGTACATGAGCTGACAGGATGTGGCATGGAGGAACCACCTGTGCCCTGGCTTCCTCCCGCTCCCTCAAAGTCAGGACTAGCCATGCATTTGGCCTTCCCTGCTGCAGGTGGCAAAAGGAGCCAAGCTGTCTGAAAAAGGCGAAGTGAAGTTTTTCTGGGGGAAAAAGTAGACAAGTGAAGATGTTAATTTGTGAGAAGAAGCTCATTTCTTGAATTTTAGATTGCAGGATATGAAAAATCTCAGTGTCTGAGAGTGTCAAACTTTCTCCTTCACTTATTTCTTTTTTCCCTCTTGAAGTGAAATATCAACCCATAACACTGTCTTTCGTCCTCTAAAACTGATTGTCAAATGCTAATTTTTTTTAGCAATATTTTTTTTACTGCTTCTCATCATCACAAAACTCTTCCTTGGATTTTGCTGTACAGATGCATCAAAACTGAATGGCATGGGGAGTTCCACTGAAGCACAGTGAGCTGCTCCTCCATTAATATCTGCTTCTGGTGGCCAGCTGAGCACAGAGGGGAAGCAGAGTTCTTCCCTGGCTGCTGCTGCAAAGGTCCATCAGGCCCCTGGAGAAACCAGCCCAGCCTGTGCAGCTGCTGCACCACTTTGTCAATCTCACTCACAAGCCCCTGAGAACTAAAAGACAGAGTGGTTTATCTGTGCAGCAGGCACATGAGAAGCAGAGAGGTTGCCTAAGTCCATTTTCTGCTCTGGGTTTGCAGTTGGCGTGGAGGGCAAGGGAAGTCAGAAGACGCAATACAAAAGCATTGGGAGGAGGTGGTGGAGGGCTTTAGTCAAAGATGCTGCAGGGTTTTGGACAGAACCTTGGTCAAACTCTGCTGCCAGGTCCTCACAGGATCCCGAGCAACAGAATTTTGATTGAATTCAGGCTGCCAGTATCAGGGCCTGCATTAATATACCTTGTTTTACTGCCTTTCCTTTGCCCTCTTTCTGCTACAGAACCTAAAGCTACCTGGACATCTGTTTGTAACACCATGGGATAAAGGGTAAAAGCAGAGGGGTTATTCAAAATGCTTTTTAGCCCAGATCTCCCTTTTGAAAGCCTCTAATGGCAGGGTTTTAAATTGGTTTAGGGACAGAGCCTGAGTGTGATAAGATGTTAGTTAACACGATGGGATAATCAAGTCACTTTGATTTCTCCCCAGGCAAACCTCTCTGCAGTCTATTAAAATGAAATATGATGCCACTGCTGTTTCCCTCAGCTGTAGTCAAGGAGATATTTGTTTTAATTCAGTACAAGATTGTCCCACAGGCTCCGATTTCTACTATCTGTATTGATGTTTGTAATTTATTGCCCTTTTACAATACACACTAAAAGGATGTTGTATTTGCCAGACTGGCTTTTGAGAACTTTATCTCCGAATCAGTCTGTATAGGATACACGGAAATTGTCCTCTCTGTCGTTAATGTTCTGTGTCATACAATATTAACACAGGCTCCATTCGTTTTACAGGCAGCCTTGGGTTTAGTAAGGGACACAAACAGAATACAACATATTGACAGAATATAATTATATTATCCTGGGTACAATGAAAACAGAGACACCCTCTTCTCCGAGCTTACCTAAATGTTCAACATGTTTCTGATCAGCTGGCACTTCACCTTCAACTGCAAGTGGCCTGAGGAGGTACAAGTGAGCACACCATAGCTGAAAGTATGTGTTACTGTCATGTTCCATCCAGCAGGGATGCATTTCATTAGAAGGTGTGTAATTTATGAGGCGTGTTGGGACAAAAGATGCTGCAAAAGTGCAAGAGCCTATTTTAAGCTCACAGTTTAAGCAGGCCCATGAGAACTGAAACTGTCTGAAGGTTACAGGCACCAGTGCCATGTGAAGCTGTGCTCAGGGCAAGCCACAGGTCAGAGTAGTGATGCAGGCAGCTACTTCAACACTTTTATCTAATACATTTTCTAGTTGGCAAATCTGAATTTCACAGAACTAGACTTTTTCAGAGGGAGAATGACAAATTGATGAGATGTTACAATATTTCAATTAGATGAAATGAAACAAAGTTTTCATTTTGACATTGATATGTCATAACATTATGATTTGATTGAAAATGTCCTTTCTGCTATGACAGATTCCACTTTCATTTCTTCCCTTCCTGAATTTTTTTGACTGCTTAATACATCAATATCTCACCCTGTTTTGAACTGAGAACATTCCAGACATTTACAGAAGAGGAGACTTTTCCTAGCAAGGCCGTTGGTTCAGTCCCACTGTCTTGTGTCTTGATTGTTCAGCACCCACCACCTCTTTGGATCCAAAGAATTATTGCAACTAAATCTTGTGCAGCATCTTATATTTTTTAAGGCTGAAGAGAAAGGTGAAAGAAAGGTAAAAGCAAAATTTTTGGATGGAAAAAGATCTGCTAAACTAATTTAGATCATACTCCTTTGAGACGTGGCTGAGGATTTATAGCTGGATCTCATTGTACCTCAGTTTGTTTGAGAGACTTTAGTGAAGCATTTGAAGCATAAAACTCCTTCATCTTTCCTATCCATCACCTCTTCCTCTTGCTGGACTCAAAGACTTGGCTTATTAGAAAAATACAATAAAAGACTAATTGCAAAGAACGGGAGATTTTAATTACTTCATTTATATATAGAGAATTAGTCTAAAATCAATATTAGGCTGTCAGTAAAGAAAACTAGCTCAGTGGTTTTTTTTCTGGGTTTTCATGTCAAGGAAATGTAAGTTTAAGCAATGCAGTTTGGAATACTGTTTGGGATTACTTTCCTCTTCTTCCCTTAGCAACTCATCCTGGGCTATTTCAAGACTTTTTTTCCCCATGAAAATACGAGAATGAAGGGAACTTCCTATATTTTCTTTGTACTCATGGCAAAAAGCCAGTTTTATCTGTAGATCCAGTTGTCAGTATTGGGAAGGGACAGTGTTGTGCACTGAGAGTCTAAAGTCAAGGTCGAGGTAGAAACGCTGCAAAACAAAAACATGTTGACTGTTGTGGAGGAACGATGTAATCTTCCCTAGATAGGGGCACTGCTGGTGCCTGGAGAGGCAAATAGACACATCCTGTAGACTGACCTCAGTAAACAGGAGCTGTTAATCTTTCACCACCCTGTGAGCAGTACCTGGTATAAATTACCAAGCAGAGCATCACTGAAGTGGCACACAATTTGCAGAAGTTATTTATTATTTGAAATCACCTTTCTTTACTTCAGAAGCTGTTGCAGTAGACTTTTCTCTCTTCAGCATGGGGCTCCCTCTCCCTCCACGGTTAAAGCAAGTGGCAGAGTGAAGTGCTGTCCCAGCAGCAGGACACTTGCCATGTCCTGGCGTGGTGGGCTGGCCATGCCTTTGGCACACAGCAAGTGTTGGCAAGGGTCTGCACCACTCCATCAGTCCCTCTTGCTGGGCCTGGAGGGCAGCCAGCTCCCCTCCCTGCCTTGGGGCAGGATAAACTGTAGTTTGGGTCCTGTGTCTCTTTGTACATATATGTAATGCCATATATATATATATATGTTAATGCCACTGCCCAAATAACAGGAGATTCCTGTAGCTTTCATAGAGGTCTCAGGAGAAGTTTCACTGCTGCTGGAAGTCCCCAGAATTACTGCCAGTGATTGATCCTTTGGGATGGGACATGTGTTTGCTCCCTGCATTGCCATCTTACCAGCCCCTCCGGGTGCTCTATTCCTTCTCATCCACTGCTAGCCAAGAATCCCAGTTCTCCATTAAAACTACTTTCCTATTTAAAACACAAGATTAAAAAGAAGTTATAAAGAGCCTAGAACTCCCACTTGGTGAAAATGAGAGTTATATTAAACATTCAAATGAATGGACAAAATGGAAGAGAAAAAAGGTTTGATGACCTCATATGGGTAAAAGAAGTTACTTTGGATAATCAGTCATTCAGTTCTCTTCCTGAGGCTTGATCCAGCCATTGTATTTAGAGTCTTCTTGTTTAAGGAGTCGTTCAGAGCACAAGGACTGTATCAAACTGCTATGGACTTTTGGATGAAGAGGCATGAAGAGCTTGTTTTACTTAATATGTGGGAAAAAATCTTACCCCAAATTATCTTAGTAAGGACCCCACTACCTGTCCTGTTATGTCTCTGCTCCATGCTGGACCTGACTCCACTTGCCCTTCACACCATCTCTGTCCCCCAGCACAGTGGGGTGGGGCCTCCTGTGGAACTACTGTGGCTTTGGCACTGTGGTCAGATGGGAAGGGCCCTCCTGCTTCTCCCTTCAATGTGAGCTTCACTTGCACTTCTGAGGGATGGAAATCCACGTATCACTGGGTCACCCTTCAACACCCCCCAGCACTGGAGCAGCTGGCTTGCACGCATCCATCTGTACTCAGTCCAGGCTCCTGGATTTGAAATATAAGGGGGAAGTGAGTGGACAGGAGTGAAGTCTGAGATCTTGGAGAATGTAAAGGCTGTTTAAAGAGTTGCTGTTCCATTACAGTGATAGTGATCAAGTGTAAACTGAGAGAGATGTTGTGGTTCTGCAGAGCTGCTGCTACACAGAATTTGTATAGTTCTCATTTGTAGTATGTGAATGTGGACTCCACATATACTGAACCACAAGATTTCTGCAGCACTTTGGCCCAGGTGTGTAGCACCTGTTTTTGCAGGTCTCTCCTGCAGCCACCCCTAAAATTCTGGCAATTTGACATGCACAATGTTGTTTTAGATTCATCACACATTGCAGGAACATTTTCCAGTTGTGATACACTCTGGCTAGTTTTAAATCGTCCAAGCTTAAAAGCATAAAGAAAACAAAAACTTTTTAAACACAAAGATATTTATTTAGTTTTATGTCAAGAAGAATAATTTTTCATCCTGCGTTTTCCCCTCATACATACATAATAAAGGTCAGCAAAACAGAACAGTATCTCTTTTCGTGGCTGATTCATTGCTGACACGAACATTGTTCCTTATCCTGCCCAGGGAGGAGGTAGCTCAGCCTTTGATCTTCAGAGTGGCTGGGGATGGAAAAGCCCTCAGAAGTCCATAATCACTCTTATTTTTAGCCCTCTCTGCATTGTGAGAAGAGTCCTGCAGGTTTTTCTGTATCAGGCTGCCTGTTAAGTTTGATTGAAGGTCGTGATTTCTGTCCCACTTCTCCTAGAGGCCTTTCAGCTCTGGGGTGGATCTACACCTATCTGCACACAGGTGTTGGTGTTCCCTGCCAGGGTGAAACTTGGCATGCATGAAGTCTTCAAGAATGATAGCTACAAATGTAAGAAAAGCCAGCTGGTTCCCCTTGTGATCTGACCTGGCCTACAGCTCCTGTGGTTGATGGAGGCTGTGGATTACCCACCGACCACCACAGTGGTTTAACTGGGCAGAAATGAGTAAGAGTGATCCTCCTAAAGGAGTGATTCCCAGAGTGGGGATTACAGACACAAGGTGCTTTGATCTCACCTCTAATGAGGCATCCAAGTGTCCTAGGAAGAAACGTTGGGTTAGGGTACACACCATGTTCTTCATGTCTGCTTTTCATGATTACAAATAACTATGTCATTGACTTTTATTAGACACAGATTCTCAGAATATCTACTCAGAGTCCCAAAAAATGTTTCTGTAAAAGATCAGACTTAAAGGACATAACAGAAGATGCCAAAGGCCACAATAACAGTGTTAATTTTATGACTACAGAGGAAAGAAATGAGACATCACGTTCAAACTTTGCATAAAGAAACAATATTTTTATATAAATGCAAACCAAAGCTCAGAACATTTTGACTGAATATTATTTAGTGGCTCTTGTTCTTTCCTAAACAGGATGTTCCAAACACAGACAGATCCTTTATCTAGGAAAATACATCCGCCTCTTCTGTTCATAAAATACACAATTCCTCAGTCATCATTCACATGCGTTCTGTATTACATTGATTTCCTTGTCTGTAGTTGATGAAAATGGTTCCATTCAGGCTGGATTTGAGAGGAGAAACAAGAACAGGCATATGCAAGCAAACAGAACTGAGCTCATATAGCGAGCCATAATCCATACTAGTGCCCAAAATTTTGTAGAAGTACAACTCAACTATGTGTATGTGGACCAACATGATACTAACAGTTTTGTTAATTAAGCCTCCTGTTCTTACAATATTTATTAATCCCTAACAGAAAAATAGCTGAATGTATCCAGACACTGCAAACAATGTTATGAATTGTGAATTAATTAACTCTCAACTTACCCTGTATTGCTGGAGGGAAATGATTATTTTATCTATTCAGTATCGCATATGTTTTGAGTCCTGGTCTTCCTAAGTGTCAGTGGGCAGGTAACCATTCCTTATTTGCTGGCGACAGGTTTATGAATAGAACATGAAAGCATAAGTAAAGCTGGGGAAAGCCTCTTAATAGATACTGCCAGCAGCTGTTTGCTAAGTGGGAAAAAAAATAAGGAAAAGTAACCAAAAATATAATCTCAATTAACAGTCTGTATTGAGGAGGAGCTGTGTGATACATTAGGACAATTCTTCGGGGCTGATGTCCAGTTACTCTTGTGATCGGGACTGTTTTCATCTCCCATTTTTCTCTCCCCATCTTCCAGGCAGTAGGTCAGCTTAGGTCTTTTCCCAGAGCATATCCACAGTCTCCTCCCTGTGTGGGGTCATCCTGCCTGTCACGGAGCTGATTTCCAGACTTCAAATAGCAAAGTGATGAGGAGTGGCCAGAAAGTCATTTTGTTCCACGGAGCTCTTGGTGTCACATGAGCATGGGAGTTTGGGGACAGCTGATGAGACTGGGGTGGCTAGTCTCTGCTAGAGAACTCAAACCTGGGGAGAGCTTGGAGGCCCAGACCCACACCACAGACTTCCCACTGGAACCCGGAACAACACACAGATATTTTCATTTCCATGTAGCACTTCTCAATGGTAGAAGTTTCTTTTAAGTTTTGGAATTTTTTTTTTAGGCAGTGCTACACTTTGCTTATGTATCATTCTTTAGATTCAGCAAGGAACTGTTTGAGAACATGGGGTGTGAATGTACTGAGGAGGTCCCCAAGTCGGACACAAATCCTGCATTCTCAGGCAGGCAGGGCTGGCTGTGGCCGTGGTGAGGATGGGGACAGGAGGGCGGGCGTGCGGTACGGAGAATGCGCTTCAGGCCTTGCCACATGTGACCTCCCTCCTTGCCAGGTTAATCCATCCTGGCTGCGTCCAACCTGGAGAGCACATCTGGGGACCTGCCCTTGGCCTGTCCTCAGCTGCTGACGGAAAGGCTGAGAAGGGATGGAGGATCTTCCTTGCAAAGCCCCTGTGTGACTCATGGGAGGCCAGAGGAAGGGAGTTGAAGGCACTGTGAATAAACAGCGTGCCCTGCTAGTATGTGTAGGTGTTTTCCAGTGAGGATTTTGAAAGATTTCCCACGGGAGACATCCAGCCAGCCACCTGTGCAGGCTGTGATTCTGAAACCCTTCCTATCAGCCCTTAGATGGGAGAGATCACAGCCAGTTCATTTGATGTTTGAATCAAATGAGGCTACATATAATAAAGCAGATTCAGGGAGTGTTGCAGGCCCCCTTCTGCTGCTGCTGCCTCTGGGTTTGTTGTCAAGGTTGTTTAACAACCTTGACAAATGTTCTTAATAAGTGACAGGCTGTCTTGGCAGGGTTTCCATGCACATCAAACATGCTGCTCGAGGTTAATCCAGCCGTCCCACTCCTGCTCGGAAGAACCTCTCAGACACAGCCTCATGTTTGGCAGGATCAGGGCTGCTTGCAGTGGGGATGTCCACATGGAGCCATGTCACGGTCCCATGGACACAAATGGCAGGGTCTGATGGAGTGGTAACATTTTTTCACTTTTTTTTTGTTTTTTGTCCTTGCAGCTGTGACATGTCAGGGCAGACGTGCCAGTGTCATTTTCCATCCTTGGTCAGTGTGTGACGTTTTTTATGATGGCACTTTGTAGGCCACATTATCTTCCCTTCTATTACTTAAAGATCTGTTACCTTTTTATGCATCAGTTCAATCTCCTTTTCCACCATGAACTGCTTTGTGGTAGGACATGGAGGTTCAAAAATGCTACGGCTGTGGATTTGGCTTCCCCAGGAGGTGAATTGATTCAGTGACTTTTTATTTAATCCAACCTTTAAATTTTGAGGCTACAGAGGTAATTTTCATCGAGGCAAGTTACGCCTTTAGTGCCTGGGTGGGAGCACTTACATGCTCTCTGAAGCAGCTTGTGCTGCTCTGAGAGGGGAGGTCTTATTGGAAACCCCCCTGGTCATATCTGATGTGGCAACTCCTGTGTATAGTAAAAGAGCTTGCATGCAAAAAAATAATATGTGTCTGGACTTGTCTGTATCCAATACAGATATTAACTGGTACTCCCTGATGGCAAATAAAAATGGGGAAATACAGTCTGAAGAACTTCTTGATGGTTTTGACAGTTTGTGCCCTTTTAGACATGAAAAGGATTTTCTGATCTGTCAGGATCAATACTGAGCTGAGCTCTGCACCATCTTTCATTAGCACAGTGCCCAGTGGAAGTGATTTGAAATGATCATGTCACTAGATTTTTGGAATTATTTTTCCCTTTCTCCCCTGCCCTTGATTCAGTAGTCAATATCCTCTTGGTCTCAACAGAACCCAAATATTAGTTGCAGATAATGATAAAAATCATCAAAAGCTCATAGAGCATGCTTTTCCTTCTGTTCTGCCCAGTCAGTCAGTGCCTGGCATCAGGCACTGTTGGCCCAGCTGAAGACTCAGATTGCTGGAGGATGAGGAGTAGGATCCTCTCTGAGTGCAGGGCCCTCAGGTTGCAGCTCTGCCATCTTAGGTTTATTGGTATAATTCATCTACTGCTTAAGTCTGCAAGACTTCTGTTGAACAGAGACATTGTAATATGTGTTTGCCTTTGCACATACATGTTTTAGTGCACTTAAAAAGGGAATTTTTTAGTGGCTGAAGTTGGATTGATCAATTAATTGGATTTACAGCCCTTGTGACTAACAGGTAGCTCACTGTGTGCGTGCCCATGTAGCACATGTGAGTACCTGTATGTGTTTCCCTGACTTCCACAGAGCCTGTCCACTTGTATGCCAGTGATAGTTCCTGTTTCAGTCTCAAAATGAGGATTTAGCAGCCGTGGCAGAGAAGCAGTGAGGATTCCTGTTACTGAGAATTAAATTACTTTCCAGAATAAGCTGTGGTGAAATGGTCCCCAGCACTCTGTGAGGCAGTGGCATGCATAATTAAAAACCAAACTACTCGTGTCAAGTAAATGAACAGAGCATGTCTTGTCAGCTTCCTCTTTTGTCTTTTTATTTTTTGTTACTGTATATCAATCTTTACTTTGGAGTTCACAAAACTCAGTCATGTGTGTGCCTCGTCATTAGTATGGCAAACACAGCAAGAATCAGATGTCTTGTGTTAGTAAAAAACCAAAGCACAGCAACTACCAGACTGGGTCAGCTCCCAGTATTCTCATCTCATCTCGTAGCTTGTCCATTCAGAGTAGACAAGAAAATACCCTCCAGCAGATAGGATTGAGGTAATCTGCCAACCCTTCCTTTTTGTGTGTTGTTGGATAATTTTGTTCTCTCTGGCGTTCCCTGGCCCAGTTTCCCCAGCTGTTTGCACTGGATGCATGGTAGCTTACTCCCAGGCTATTTTCTGGAGTCAACAATCTGATTCCCCTGAGGTGGTTGGGGTAGTGACAGCTCTCCAGGAGGCAGAACAGAGGAAAGAGCAAGACAGGTGTGGTTTCTTTTAATCCTTGTGCAGTCCTCCAAAATTATCCTGGCAGGTCTTGTATCCTCTTACATCTCGCTGATCTATAACCCAGGGCAGGCAGTGCTTGATCCCATGCTCTAAAACCATCACCACTGGGCTTTGCCGTGACACTCGGGTTATTTCAAGGACCTTGACCCTTATAAGACACACACACAGCTAACTGTGATGGTGTGACGGAGCCACAGGAGCAGCTTTCACAGCCCAGACGAGGGCACCAGGGGCGCTGCAGGCTCAGCAGCCTGACTTGGCTGCAGGAGTTCGGACACGACTCCACCTACAGACCCGGGGGGAGTGGGTACAGGGGCACGCTGCCTGTTGCACGGGCTCGAAACTCGCCCGGGTTCCTCTTGCTCAGCTCTCAAGAGCATGGCTTCTCTCTGCTCTCTCCAGTCATTTTGCTGGCCACCCGTGCCTTCCACCCTGGAAAAAGGTGAAATTTAAGCCAAGGAGAGAAAAAAATGCAAATAGAGGAATCTTAGGTGATGGGTGGGGAGGAATCCAAATTTCTCATCAGTCCAGCATGTCCCCTAAAATTGCTCAGGATCTCATAGAAATTTTTCTTATCCTAAAAATCAATAGAAGCTAATTAAGTAGAGGTTAGAAAGGGTCCTTGCTGATAAGCCAAATAGGCTCATGGCTCCTTCCATTTACCTGCCAGGCTCATTAACAAAATCTGAACTGGTTCCAAGGACCCGCTTGCTGCTTCCCCTTGGGGCTTGCCCTTCCTCCCTGCTCTCATAGCCCACCTCTGTCAAACAGAGCACTTTGAGCAAATCACTTAGCTAGGCAGCTTTCAAACCCTCTCTCAAAGGAGAGCTGAATTGGGAAGATTTAACTGAAGATGGGTTAGGAAAAAACAGGAGAAAGCAAGGACACAGAGGGTCTGTTCCAAGGGGAAATAGCTATTAAGCAGCTGAAGAGCAGAGGAAAAGAAGCGCTGTATAAAGAATTAGCTGCATGAGAGTCCATCCAATTTTTATAGACTTACCCTGATTTTTCCACACTCCAGTTGCCATTATTAACTGCCTAAACCCGTATTTCTGAACGGAAAGGAGTTGCGTATCTGAAAAGCATGTAAGTTTGAAAAACCTAGGTCTTAGGCTCTCTCAGACCCACTACATCTATGCAGTGACTGCCGTCAGGATGCAGGGTGATGAGCTCTGCTTGCTTCCTCCAGGACTGTGGTCTTGCATTCGTGTAGAGCATGGGAGATGCTACAGCATTTCATTTCAAACCTGAGCCAGAGCAGCTGTCTGACCTAACAGGCCAGAGTGAAGGAATGGGAATGTGATGAACTGTGGTATCAGTGAACCTTGTGAGAATTCTCCACAAGGAACTCCTGCCCCTCCTGCCCCTGGACGAAGGGGGGCTGGATTAACTTAACGTAAGGCGGGAGGACACATAATTAAAGAAGTCACTCTGCATAGAAATGTGTTGCAGTTAAATGGGGGACCAACTCTGAGGAATCTTGAGCAGTTTGTGTTGAGTTTGATTTAAGCCAACATTTTCATTAATGGTGTATGCAATAGACCGTACTCCTAGAAAAAAAAAATGTGGTTTGTGCCAAACTGGGATTCACTTTGAAGGATATAGCCTGAATTAAGGTATCATCTTGATACATTGGAGAAGTACTCAAAATCAATAGAGCAGAATTCAGTGAAGACAAGTTTCTTATGAGTTACGCTCTAGAAAGAAGACTTAAGTACGCAGATAAAGTATGAAAAATATGGAAGGCAGCAACACTGCAGGAAAGAAACAGGAACTTACAGCAGACCACAAATTGAACATCAGTCAAGATGCTTGGGAATCTTTTTTCAAAAAAAGCACTTTTCAGTCCAGCTCTGAATGGATGTCATTGGGAGGAAGGGTTGTTCTTCTGCTCCTCAGGTGAAGGACTGGAGCCAGTTCTGGGTACTTTACTTAAGAAAATGACAGGGAAGCTTGAAAACAAAAAGAAGGCTAGGAGGAAAAAAGAGATAAGAGGAAAACAATATTGTTTAGAGGCAAGAATATGAAATACTGGGAGGATGGAGTGCATTTACTTTGTTTTTTTTCATAGAAGAGGGAAGGTTAAGTATGGCACAGAGGCATCAAGACCATGTCAGGCAAGTATCTATAAGGATTGGGTTTGGAATATTTGCTGCTACCTCATAGTAGATGAAGAGATTTGAGATCTCTAGAGATACTCCTGGCTCTGAAGTCAGTGATTTATTCGGCAGCAGTATTTCCACATTAAAATGATGCTTGACTGTCTTCTAAGCAAAGACATTTGGAATCTTATTCCATCCTCATCTTGTGCATCTGCAGTCAGTGAATTAATTTCTATATATACATAGCAGGCTGTAGGCGCAGGCACGTCACTGACCTGGGATGGCAGGCTGTAGGCACTCTGTGTATTTTAATTCTGTTCAATTCCTCTTCTTCAACTTTTTGAGACCTGTTTGATTACCAACGGCATTACAAGTCATTGAGCACTGTTAATAACCCCAGTTAATCACAGCAGCACATTTCCCCTTGAAAGAGTTCAAATGGTGAGAGCGAGCACAGCCAAGTTTAATGTCTCCACTGCAGAGATGATGTGCTCCCAGCTCTTACTGCAGGGCCATCAGGACCAGGGAAAAAAAGAGCTGCAAATGCTCAGTGCTTCTGTGAGCTGGCTCTCCTGGAGTCTCATTGGTTTCTCAGACGAGGCTGAAGATTTTCCTGTGGTTTGGGCCAGGATAATAATTACAATCCAGTTTTGCACACAGAAGTTTGTTTGCTGTATGTTTTTTGTTGCATTAGAACTCAAGCTTCATCCCACATTGTTATTATTGATGAGCCCTGCATATAGAACCAGCATAGCCACTTTAAGTCTTTAATAGCACTAATAGTTAGAGTACTTACAGATCTTTATGCATCTTCTACTTTGCATCTACATTACAACACAGATTTCCAATAGTATTTGGATGGGGAAAGATGCTTACAGAAGCTTTGCAGGATTTACAGACATGCTTAAATGACTTAGGTGCCTAATTCCCTTTTGATGCTCAGCTGGAGCTAAGGTGCCAGAGCAGTTTCATGTCCTGAGCAAGTGAACGAGCTGCATGTTGAAACTGCTAAATACCTACCGTGGGAGATGAGCATGCAGGCATGTACTGTGCTCTGGTACAGTCTGGTTGTGACAGTAATTAAAATACAAAAGACAGATGATTTTAAGTTAAAAAATGCAGGGCCAAGTTTCCACTTGGGACCATCCACTGTGATACAACACATACAGATCTGAAGCCATTAGACCTCAGGGTTATTACTGATGACAAAATTAAAAGAGCCACTCAAAGTCAATTAATGCAAAAGGCCTCTGACCCTCAAACCTGAAAGCATATCTGGCACAGAAAAGGGCATGAATTGGTTTGAGGCCAACCTTAGAAAGGTTTAAGCTGCTCTGCAAAGTAGCTGTGAAGCAAAAGAAACAAAAATGTTATGTAAAAAATGAAATTATTAATATTCATGCAGGTGCTAAGGAGTGACATTTTGATTCCCTAACACTAGTATTAGCATTTTGCTTTTTGTCAGCAAACCTGAATTGATTTTTGGCTCAGTTTTGCCCTTTGAGGTAAATCCATGGTAATAAAGTTGTACTTTCATAGCTTACTGAGTGTGCATGCATGAGCTGGAAAGGTGGCTGTTTCGATGTAAAATGAGAGTCTGTAGAAAAAGTAATGTAGCAAGAAACCTTTTAGCAATAACCATTTCTGTTAGCCACTGGTTTGTATTTCCATCGTAGCTGGATAGCCTGGGGCCAGGAACATGCAGGAAAAAGAAAAGTTTGTCTTCCCAAATCTGGATGAAACTCAGACAGGTAGAGGTACCCTGGAAAGCAGCTGGAAGGACGAGCAGGATACGCAGACAGGCAATGCCGGGCTCCGTCCCTCAGCAGAAACCAGCTGCAAGGGCTGTGCCTGAGTGGGGCCGTCACAGCACAGAGGTCCCTGGAGTAATTACTTGAGAGCCACAGTTGTGAGAGGCTTTTTGCCCTGCTGTTGAGGTTATTTGTCTCAGTTTAAAGAGCCACACAGTAAAAATATCGTTACTGGCAGAAGATCCTGGAAGAATGAAGATCTTGCAATGCAGCCGGGCGTTCACTGCCTGCTGAGCAGTCGCAGGACCTTTGTGCTCTGATTAGAAGCCGAGTGTGACACCTTTTGTTTTCAGAAACTCACAATTTAAATTAATCAAGCACCAGAGCACATTTGGGCTGGCAGGACACTCAGGAAATCAGCTGGGAGCCAGGCTGGTATCCCCAGCTTTCATCTTCTTTCACTGATACTGCCATTGCTTGGTGACTCTCGATTTGAAAAAATATTGGCTTAGCAGAAATGGGCTTGTCACCTGTCCAAACAGCCAATCTCCGATCCTCTGAATGTCTAAAGGACTTTCACTAGGCGGAACTGAAGGGTTCATCAATAATATAAAAGCAGCATTTAAAATACAGAGGAGTTTCATCAAGGGATCTTAAAGGTCAGAAGAGATCAGAAAAGTTTTACCTATCTGTGGGTGGTGTATTTGTCTTCTTTGAAGCCACAGAAAATTGGAATTACTATTATATCTGTATTGACAGAACAGCAGGGAAATCCTCCTGCCAGGCACTACCTGTCCTCTCCCTGATAGAAGTGAAAACCTTCCTAGAACAACCTCTGGTGTCTTCATCCAATACCAAAGAGGCTGCAACTTTGCATAGGCACCATCAGACTAAGGTGAACATTTCAAATCCCATGAGGTCCCTGTTGGCCCTTCCAAGATAGAGACAGTTCACATCAATATTTTTTCCAGTCTTCATAGCATCAATAAAATATTCAGAGTCTGGGAATCATTGCCCTAAATGTTCCCTTGTGTACAGGAGGGATGACTGACATTGTAAATTCCCTGGAGAGTCTGGTCTCTGGTTGCTGTGCCTCCAAGTGACAAGGAGCCAAGCACACTGCAATGAAATCCTCGCAGGCAGAACGAGCTGCAGCACCGCTTTAGTCCTCTCAATGTGTATATGGATTTGGACAAAATCAAACCTAGAAAGCACAAGCCATGTAACCCACTGACACCAAATTACTGTCTGTGCAGGCAGCCTTTTTTAAAAACATGCCTTTCTCCCTGAGCTGTCAGGGCCCCTGTTTTGTCACAGAGCTGCGCTGCTGTGACAGGACACAGGCTGTCTCTCTAGCAGCTAAACTCCTTCTTCTGTTGTGTCTTCCAGGCCCTGCTCAGATTTTTTTTTTTTTTTCCTAAATGGCTATATCTGTTTTATTAAAGAGAGGACAGATGGCAAAGAAGAATCTGAATGCATTTGCTGGACCCCAAATGGTGTTAGGAGTTTTCTTTCTCTTCCTTTCTCTCAACAGTGGCAATGTTGTCATTGCTGAGGCCAAGGTCTAGTCTTAGTGTGGGAAGATTGCTGTTTGGATAAGGTGGGATTGATGAGCAAGTTACTGAAATTCTCTGGTGACCTGCTCTTAAATAGGAGAGATAAACAGAAGGGAGGAGATACCTCTGCTGCCTAGAGTGTTTCAAGCACATTTTGTGTATCTGTTGTTGCATTTTTAGGCTAATGGCACCATAAACCCAGTGGCTGAGGGAGTGATTATATGACAGCACTTTCCTACTAAGAGTAAAAAATGCTTTTGCTGCTCCCTGTGTACAGTTGCTGTGGGGCAGTGTATGCAATTCCACATGGCGAAACCAGAGGGATTATCTTCTAGGGGAAGGGAGGCTTGAGGTTGGTTTGTGTTTCAATTTCTGCTTGTCTTCTCCTTGTTAGCATGAGACTGCCCACAGTGCTCTCCCAGCTCTGGGATTGCCATCAGTGCACACTGCAAAGGAGAGCAGCCAGGCCACAGTTTGTGAGCTCTGCTCTGCTCCTGTTTTCCTTTTCTCCTCATAGCAGCGACAGCCCCTTGCACTGGGACAGTTCTGTGCAAACCCCTTTCAGTCCTGGTGACACAGCTGGGGGATGAATTTCTGCCTACGGCTGCTCCCAACCATCAGTCACTGCATGCTGCCTCGACTCCTTCCTTGGAAACAGCTTTTTCATGGAAATTAACCTGTTTGGCCAAGGTTGCTCACTGTTGCTGTTTGGATTATTTCCAAGGGTGAGTTGACAGCAACAGCAATAAACTGTCATGTGTTTGGGCAAGAGCCACATCTCTGCAGCACTTTCCAAGGGTTGCATACAGGAGGTTTGGAAAAGTTGAGGGGTAGACCCAGAGGTTCTTGGCTGCAGAAGTGAGGCAGCAGTACAGGACACTCCTTTTCTGCACTAAAATTTCTCCCAGGCAGAAGGAGAGAGGTTTGGCCAGTGCTGAGGTTTCATCCAGAAATCCCACGCAAGCAGCAGCTGCACATGTGTAGGCAGCACAATATATACAAATCAGCTTAGAATATTTAAAATACAGCATGTGTTCAACTCATTGAGCCTTTTTCTGCAGCACCTGTACTGTACTGGTGCACTGGGACATGCTGAGTATCTGTGCCTGCTGTGTGTGTTCCTCAGGAGTGGATCAGCCTCAGCACAGTGTGACAAGCACTCCCACCCTGCAGGGCAGCCGGGATGGCCTCGCTGCAGGGCCACCCTGCCTGCCTGCAGGGGGATCAGGAGGATCCCTGCTGGCTCTCAAGGTGGCTTGAGAAGAGCAGAGTCTGAATAGCTGTTTCTGCAGAGGCTCTTTCCCAAATTTCTGCTATTATCACTAAGGGGAGGTGATAGGGTCTGTTTATGTACCATGAACTACACATATGAGAGCAAGGGAGGGATGGGAGACCTCTGTACCATCCCATGGTGGGCACACCAGATTGGACCAGTTCACAGCTCCTAGTTCTAGTGTTGTCATGTAGGATTAGGCTGCCAGCCAAGAGGCCTTTATCTGTCATTGCTCTGTGCCATGATTCAGGATTGCAGCAGAGAGGGCAGTCAATGTGCTGAAATCAGTTGCCTGGAACTTGAATTTCAAGTGTGCAGTACTTCAAGCTGGCTTGCTGACTGCTGGGCTCAGGCTCTCTGTTGGGTTGAGATGCTGACAGAGGCCTCGGTGCTGTTACGTTCCTGCTCTATCACACCAGCAACGTTTCCCATGGGAGGAAAAATATGTCTCTTTTTCATTATGCTTGAAAAGCCCTATTCCTGTCTCACGTTTCTGTATGTTGGAAGTCACCAAAGAGAAGTTGCTTCTTGCAGTCAATCAAAGTGGAAATGGAGGGGGAGAGTGTCTAAAGGATTATAGGGCATAGTGCCTGTGACTTGTGCCTGAAGGACCCATCAGAGTAGCTGAATTTCTAGATTGTCTCAGTTATCTAAAACTGTGTCTCAGAAACAGAAGCTTACTGTGGTGAAATAAAGCATCAGAGAATGAAGAAGGAGAAATGAGAAAAGGAAGAGAAATATTTTAAGTTATGAATTAAAGGAAAGGGAAGAAGTAGGTATGATGTAGCATTGCCCATATTGTGAGACTAAATGAGCCAAGCTGGGGATTTTAGAGTGAACTGGCATCGTGAAAAGCATGGGAGAGAGCACATCCCTTTCCCAGTCCAGACTGCCCTAAGAAACACTCTGCAGGGTCATGCCTGAAAGGACTGTTGTCAGATATGATGTAGATGAAATCACTGTGCTTCCCTGCTGTCCCAGCATATTTCTCCCAAAAGTGCAGTCAGTGCAGTTGTTCTGCATGGCCTGTGAATGCCAACACATCTCCCCAGTGCTCTGTCCCTGAGTGCACACCTTCAGCTTTCAAATTGCTTCTGGAGCTGAGGGATTGCCTGATACACTTCAGGAATCCCCAGCTTCTCCCTGGTCATCAGATTTGCATCAACTGTTTCTGAGTATCTTGGGGATCTACATCATCAATTTCTGAGTATCTGGCCACAAATTTTCCTAATCCCACAGTATTCTAGTCACTATCTGCACAGATTTGACCTTTGTCCCAGCTGTGCAAAGGGGTGGGGAGCAGCTTAATACTGGGGGAATTCGCTTCATGAATGATTCATGCTGGGATGGCCCTAATCCTGTTCAGTTCAAAATGAACAGCGAGAAATTGCACAAGCAGAACTCTTGACAGGAAGAGGCCCTTGAAGCATTGGGGCCACCCCACCTGTCATCACTTTTTCTGGTTTCTTCACATGAAGTCAGTGCATGTCACAGCATCCCATCTCAGGCCTTTTGAGGATCCACAAGTTAGAGGCGTTGTGCTGGTGAAGCTGTGAGCTGCATCTGGCTCTGTTTTGGCTTTTGATCCCCAGGAGATGCATGTGTCAGAGTGCAGCAGCAAGAATGGCGCTGCGCTTCATTGTGCTGCCTGCAGGGACAGCAGCCCACTGCTTGGAGCACACGGTGTTCAGGAGTTTGCCACATTGATAAAGGGAGAGCATATCAGGCTTTGACAAGTTGCACTGGAGGCTGAACAGCTGGAGAGCACATGCCAGCACATATCCTGCATGCATAAAAAGCTATTTATCTTTGCAAAGGGAGAAGCTGCTGCTGACGATAGGGAATTCATTTCCATAGACCTTTCGGGGCTCTTTGATGTGCATGTGCTTGGCATCACTGTGACTTTCACTTTCCCAAACGTTGTGCTACTCCTGCTAGAGAGAGAAAAAAGATTGGCACAGCAACATTGTGCCTCAGTGCCAGAGATCTGAGAAGGTGATGTGGAATGGAGCTTTTGGGTAGTGGATCCTGCTCTGTCTGGCACACCAGTATCTTCCTGTTCTGTCCTGAATGCAGTAGAGGAAAGCTTTTACAGTGAAAGCTAGGATTCAGAAAATCCAGAACCTGACTCTGACACAGCCTTTTCAAGGATCTTATGCAACTGACCTCATTTCTCTTTAGTCCATTACCTCCTCACCACGGTGGGACTTTCTTGCTGGATCCTTGTGTGAGTGGGATAAATGGAAATACTCAGTTGCTCTGCTGGTAGGCACCATTTGTTTACCTACAGGGACAGACCTCCACCCTTGCTTGTAGCATTATGGATTTGATCCTGCTTCTGTGAGCTGCCTGTGTAAATGTGAGTATGGCATGACACAGACAAGTATGATGGTCAGAATTGGTTTTGGCAGTTTCTTATCTCCATAAAATACCAGGTTTTCTTTTGCCATTTCCTCCCAAACACCTTGAAATCTCAACAACGGCAAATTCTCCATGGGCTGAGACCTGACAGGCACCAAGCTGGGCAGCAAAGTCCAGTCCTGGAGCTGCTCTTTCAAGCTGAGCCCCACCAGGAATCTTCCATCCTGTAATGTTTCACTGAAGCCTCTCCTGGCTCAGGCCCTTCTTGTCTCTTCTTGGGGATCTACATCAGCTCCCACACCCAGCTCTGAACACAGAGTGCCTGCCACACTTCTGCAGTCCCACAGGGGGCTGGGTGCTTTGCCTAAGCACCAGGACACCCTCGCTGGACCCAGCAGGCACAAGCTCCCCACTGCCAAGAGCAAGGAGGAGCTTTCACTGTATTTTTCCTGTTCCTACACCTTTCCCTTGGTGCTGTTGCTGGCCACTGCCAGACTGCCAATCTGGCAGTGGCCAGCAGTGCAGCAGCTCTTTAGTCAGTTTTAATAAGTGTGTCTGAAGGAAGCTGCTGGCTGGAGAGGTGTGGAGGCCCGTCACACAGCGTGCCTGTCGTGAGCGTATGTCTGGCGTCGGGATGAAACCCATGGCTCTGGCTGTGAGGCTGCAGCACAGAGAAGGTGTTCAGCTGCCCACTAAAAGCAGCTGATGGATCAGTGCTGCCAGCAGACATTGTCCCCTGCATCATGGCCAGTAATTAGTACACGGGGCTGCGCTGTCCTTTTACAATAATCGCTTCTTTCTTCGCCCTCTTCAAAGGTGGCTTTGCATACAAGACCAAGAGTGAAACCATAGCTCATTACTTGATTGCATAATTACATTCTGCTACAGTATAATTTGGTTATGGATGTAATTAACTGAATCAAGGTCAGCAGTAGGGCTCAGGACATAAGTGGGGGTAAAAAAAGGCTGAGAACTTCTTTCGTGCAGAGTACCACCTTGTTGGCAATTTTAGCAGCTCAGGTCAGTGTTTTTGTGGCCCTGCTGCTTGTCCCTCTGGTGTCACAAAATGTGTGTGATGCTTTTCAGATGGCTTTTCCCATGGTTGTGAGGTAGCCAGCAGTGAGTTGTGGCTGGCTGGGGGGGTGCAGGCACTTGGATCATTTGAAGAGCCCCCTTGCCTTCCTGTCAGAGCTTTTCCACAGGAGTCCCTCGAGATCCCTGACCCCTGAACCTGATGGCCTGTGTCTGTAGGGAATTTGGGCTAGATTTTGGCTGGAAAACGGAAAGTGACAGCTATTGAAGCAGGTATATTTCAAAACGGCTTTGTAGTATTTTTTGGATCATATAATTTGTGGGGGAAGGGAGTCGGAAGGTTATAGATGGAGCTTGATTGAGAACTGTTGTTTTGTAGTAAGAACAGAAGCAATTCAGGGAGCCTCTTCCACACTGCACCCTTGCTGTCCTGCTGCATTGGAGCATGGATTGTGCTGCACTATGGCATCTGCTTCCTGGATATGGACATTACTTGGTGCACAGACTTTTCTCCCCATTCACAAAATCAGGGAAAGAAGGAACCAAAGGCATTAATGTGTGCCAAGACTAGTAATAATGCATATATGTTACTCAAAAAGGCACTTGTAAGTAAGTCATGCAACAAAGTTTACGGGAGTTGAGCCCTTCAGAACAACCTAGTCTATCTACTGCCTTCCAGAGCCTGATAGGAATAAATAATTAAATGAGTATTAATGTGAATGCTGCTGATTTTGAGTCTCAGTTCTTACCATATTAAACCCTTCAGCCAGTTCTGCCCTTAAGGAACATTCTTTCTGCAAGGGCTTTGTATCCATGCAAATGTTATCTGCACCCTCTGAAGAGGCTGCAGCTAAAGAATGGCTTTTGAAAATGTGTAGCGTCAGGATTATCACGCCTCGGTTTTTTATCAAATGTATGCTAACAAAAAAAACCAAAAGAACCAAACCCAAGACTTTTCAATATCAAAGCTAAATTTAGAAAGCAGACTTTTTAAAGCATTCTTGTCAGTTGAAAGTTTATTTTTTTAATGACCAGCTTAAAAAGCAAAATCTCAAAACTCTCATTATTTTTCTTTTGTGCCTCACTTGCCTCATATTTTTTACTGCCCTCTTGTAAGTAAAATGATCCCCATGGTGCTATTACTTTCTGTGTGTTCCTCTAAGTGTAGTTTCACGTATTTGTGAATTAGCAGTTTGCTAATATGCTTTGCCTAGGTCACTTGAGATGCAGTAGTGTGGAACTAGTAAATAAAACCCAGTGATTTGATAAGCATTCTACAACTTGCATTCTAAGCATTCTACAACTTAAATTTTTGTTTCACAAGTTTTCACCTTTCAGGTACTTTGTGTTGTGCTGTATGGTGATGATTGTTCATGGCTACACTGTTTGTGACAGGATAGGCCAGGACACCTTGCCTATTGCTGACCCCAAGTGCCATAGATTGTGGGGCCAGAAGTGACTATTCAGGTTCATCAGTATGAACAGACCATCACAGTTTTGCTAGACCATCCTGCTTGCATGAAGTCCCTGCCTTTGGCTGAGTTAAATCAGACACTTTGATACAGGTTATCTTCGTGGGTTTCTCCCAGCACCAGAAGTTATGTTTCTGCAGGACTTCTCATCTTCTCCTTCATCTCCGTTGTTATGGAAGTGATCCTATCAATTTTAATGTAAACATTCATGAATCAGTTCTTATTCCTACAACAGAAAGTTTAGTCCAGCTTCAGTGATTCTTAGAGGATCCAATTGTGCTCATGTTGCTGCACTAACGATTCAGGACTTAGTATTGATGAAAACAGATGGAAACTAAGAAATATTGTGAATGTTGAGAAAGGACTGTTGTACCCAAATGAGCAAATGGCTTCTCTTTTGTGGGGCTTTTTTTGGTTCAGTGGGGACTTTTTCCCCTCCCCCAGTTCTGTAATAGCACAGAAGAAAGCAGGAATGACATGTTTCTTCTCCAGTGATATAGTCAGGACAGCTCTGAGATTTCCTTCCCCCTCAGAATGTTTGATGGAACATATAAATAAGATTTCTTTAAAATTTATCATTCTAAGGAAGACATTTTCAAACCTCTGAAGAATCCAGCTTTGACATGTAGTAAACTCCAGGCTTTCTGCAAGGCAGGTACTGATTTCAAATAGGCAGGCTTAGCAACTGTTTTGTTACTATGGCTAGTGTAGCTGTTTGTTGGTGTTGGTGGTAAGCCCTTTATGGAAGGCTTTGTGTTACTACATCCAGTGTGGCTGAGGCATTTGAGATCATAAAAGAACAATCTGAAATGTGAACTCCGCGTGGCAGAAGAGGACCTTGTGTACAGCCCTCCCCCAGGTGACAGCGGGCTGCTCACGTCCCTGCTTTCCAGAGGGCATACAGGGCCCTCAGCCCCGTTTAGGAACACTGACATTTCACATCATCACATGCCTACTTTATTATACCCCACTGCAGTAAGCCAACTATCCTAGCTATCTCTGGGATTAGTGCTTTAGTTAGACCAGGATTGCACTTTTGGAAAAATCCCTGCATGCCTTCACATGCAGCTCTTTGGTTTGTGCCACAGAGGGGTTCAGGCTGAGCGAACTAGCTTCACTTCTGGGTGAAACTAAACTGAAGGGTTCTCTTTGGGAGAGCCCCTAAAATACTAGATAGTCAGACCATGGGACCAGGTGGCAGCTAGACAGACTGAACTCGTTCTGAAGTACCTACAGCGCCAGCATCCAGCCTATTCCACCAACAGTTTCACTCTTTGCATTTCATCCTGCAGTGCAAACACAGTCTGTGTAAAAAATAATCAAATGCCTTCACATCTAGTTGTAAACTCTGAATCTCACTAAGCCTGCATGCTGCAATAAGTAGCTACAAAAAGAAAGCAGTAATTTTTAACTCTGGATTGCTCTGTTGATTTTGGGTCATATAATTTAAAGGCTTTTGCACAGTCTTCTGTATACTTGTCTCACAATAAAATGGTCTCCTGCTTTACTGTGCATTGTGCCAAATAGAGTTAGTGTGTTATATTACTCTCTCTAGAGTGACTATATTATCTTAGTTTGGAAGTTGAAGTCATTAGTTGGCTTCTGAACAGGATCAGATGCCAAAGCTAATCTGTGTTCTCTAGCAAAGTGTGCAACAGAGTGAAAAATTTCACTATAGCCACTGCTGCAAAATCCCTTATGATATCCTTCCATCTGTCTGATTCCTGGGAAGCAGAGCATCAGCTACGATGGGTCAGTTGGCTGCATACACTGGAACAGTCAGATCTGAGCTGTGCCATAGTTTGGGTCCATTCAAAATGTTTGTGCGTTGTCCACGGGTTATTTCACATCAAAAGGAGACTTACAGAAAAAGAACAAGTCAGGTTGTCAGCATATACATACCATGGAAATCCATTCAAGGTATTAATAAGCCCAGTATTGTCTGTGAAGTTGTTTTGGGCTGTGAGATTTGTCAGCTCATTCAAGCTGTACATAGATACTACAGTCAATATGAGGATGGAAATTCTGTCACAGCAGAGTTGGTTGATTTTCTTAATTCTCAGAAAACCAGTGAATAAATGTCTAAAAGCCTCAGAAATGTGCCTGCACACCCTCTACAGTATCTTTATAGCACCTACCTGCCTACCTTCACTGGGGGCTGCGATGATGAGCAGAGGGGTGTGAAGTGTCACCTGAGTGTCATCCTGGCAGATACTAAGGGAGCACCATGGACCTTTTTTGCTGGCTTTGTCAGCAGAAAAATTGCTGGGGCCCAGGCTTTGAGGCACAGATCTCAGAGGGTTCCCTTTGTCTCTCCCAGTGGGCAGCAGAGCTGGCCTTCTCCCAAGAATACTCTGTGAGCCTTTCCTTCTCACTGTGTAGGCGCTGCAGCAGTGGGTACAGGTGGTGGGAAAAGCCACATAAATTGTCACACTTTGTAACATTTCATCTTGGTTGTAAGAACCTGCTGGTCCAACACCAGCTCACCCCAGCCTCAGTTGATGCTTTAGACCTCAGGACTTTCTGTTAATTGCCCAGTTGTAGCCAATCTGTCAGTAAGCTGTCAAAATATTAATAATCTAGAACCACTCATTTTCAAAATGGACATTTCAACAGTAAAGAAATTGAAGTTCCAGCCCTGGTCATGACAGCTCTGAAACTGGTTTAATGCAGGAGAGATCTTTCCAGCATTAAGAAAGATAGGGTGCGTTTCCAGCGAGTCTCACAGTTTGAATTTAAGAGTCAAAGCAGAGAGGCTATCTCAGCACATCAGCATCTCAGGGCTGTAATAGGCCTGGTGAGCTCCTTGGCAAGTCCTCTTATCTTCTGCCCATGTGACGATGAATTACACAGAAAAAAATGAGCTACACAGAAAATTGGGTTGAGGCCATTTTCTTCCCTCAGACCTGCACTCTGTCCAGGCTGTTCTGTTGGGTGAGAACAGGACAGTTCTGTCTGTGTTAAAAACCATAAACACCTGTAAGACCATTCTTTACAAGGGCTGTAAAGAATGAACTTTACATTCTCAGTCCTTTTCTTGCTGACATTGTTATAATTGCATTATTTCATTTATGTCAGAAAGAGGGAGTGTTTGCTTAAGAAACTGAACTGGAACTTGGTTGAAATTTGTTTCTGCATTCACTGACATCTGTTTGCAGAGCACCTAGCCAGCCGTCTGATCTTTCAGTGCTCAGGACTTTAGCACAAAAATGTAAAACTGATGAGGTCTACCCTGTCCTCGTGTCATTGTGAGGGCATTTTATTAAATGCCCAAGGCATTTATAATCTGTTTTGAGCCTTTGAGGATGATTTTCATATAAATAATAACATGATAAACCCAATATTGACTGCTTTTTTTTCCACTAAAAGGTTTCTTTTGACTATCAGAAGAAAATAATCTCATGGTTATAAATGCATAACCATTACTTTAGTTTCTACATTGTAATTATTATCAACAATAATAAAAATAGCAGGATCACAAACATAACCAAAGGCAACAAATCAATTTATTCTGCCTTGTGCTCAGATTCAGACTGATGCCAAGAAACAGAGATCAGAGGTTCAGAGCATCCCATCTGGCTGTGTTTCTAGGGTTCTTACATTATTATTTTCCTTTATAGTTATTTCAGGCTTTAGCAGATGAGGCAGTATGATGCTAATTTAGGAAATCTGTTTTTCTTGTATGCAACTAACATATCTTCATCTAGTGCCATCTTGTCTCATGATCATTATGTCTGAAAGCAAAAATGTATTTCTGGATTGTGTTTTGGAGTAAGCAGAGTTGATAACATTGTTAGCAATTTCAGACACTTTGTCAGGAAAACAGAATGTAGAGAAGACAATAGATGAGTTGGGATTCCCAGGTTAGAAATTGTCCTGGGGTTTCACCAGATCCCCAGGCTGCCAGGAGTGCAGTACCAGAGACAATGGTGTCAGGAAAAACCCCTTTTGTGGGAAGCAGTTGCTTTCCTGCAAGAGCAGTGCTGCACTGGATGGGCCAAGTGCCACATGAGTGAGCTGTGGTGTGATCACTGCTCCAGTTCATAGCAACCCAAACTTTCAGAGGCCTTAAAATTCCAGTTTGAAATAAGATCCAAAATCAAAAACCAAATCAAGTTGATTCCAAATATACCATGTATTTTAAAAAGAAGGGATGAAAATTTATTCCGTCCAACCATGAATTTGGAGTCCATCATTAAGAAAAAGTGAAGCAAAGGACAAAATATGTGCCTTGCTCAGTGTGCCACATGGGTGAGCAGCTCGATGTGCTGGCTTCTGCAGGTCACACTGCCCACGGAGCTGTGCAGTCATTGGGACCCAGACATTACTGACAGAGCCTGTTCTCTCATCCAGTCCCCCCGGGCTCTCCAGGGAGGGATGGAAGTGAGCAGCCTGCCTGGAAGAGTCATGCCCAGTTATGTTCTTGTCAGCAATCATTAAGCTGAAGGCTGCGTTCCTGTGAGGATTGCATGAGCAGCTGACCAAAGGCCAATGGAGTGAATTTGGGCACTTTATGAAGTACTTGGTGAAAATGTGCCTGCACGGTGGGCAGGCCAAGAGCTGAAAGCAAAAGAACACAATACTGAGCTGTGGTGGGATGGACCGGTCTGGATTAGGATCCCCAAAACTCCTTTGCTTGCCAGCCAAAGGGAGACCATGGCTTGCATGGATCTGTGTGTGCTCACTGTGATCGAGGTAACTGGTTATCTCAGGTGAAACAGAGCTCAGTGTCTTGCAGAACCTTCCATGGGTTTTGGTCAGTACTGTACTACGTGCTGGGCAGATGTCCTTGCTGCTGCAGGACACCCATGTCCATGCTGCAATCACACCTTTGTCTCCAGCATTCCTCAGTGATGGTGATGTGAATAATTTAATCAGTCCTTGAACATTAAAAGGTGCATGAGGACAACTTTTGTCTGCATATAAAGATCTGCAGCCTAATTACAGAGGCTTGTCCAGAACTTGGGGTTTTTTGCCTGTCTAGGAATATTGGGTCAGTTCACAAGACTTAGCAGATCTGCACTCAACTTCTTGCATGGGTGTTTTAAAGGGAAGCCAGCTGAACAATTATTGACCTTGAGTACAGAGAGTTCCCACAAAAGTGAGGGCAGATAGCCCTCTAGTTAAATTTTCAGAGGCAGTGAGTTAGGTGACTTTCTAATGCTGCTTCCCAGCTCCCAGAGCTGGAGAACAGACCTGCATGGATGATGATTTATTTGAAAATGTGTTCCCTCCAGCCCACAGATGGTCCAGGCAGAGTCAGAATGCTTTCAGATACCATATTGCCTCACTGTACACTCCCATGTAGCAGCTTGTTATTTTAAAATGTATCTGCTCTCTCCTACTTCTAAAAGGCCACCAAAAAGACTTGTCACCAATCTCTTATGGAGCTAGAAGGGGGAGGAAGATTGGAGTGTGAAGAGTAGAATATCACCTGCCATCTGGACAAAGATGTGATGAGATGTAAAGTTTGGATGCACATTTGCGGTTCTTGATCACACGCCAAGAGAGAGCTCAGCTACGATTATTTTAAAGCATTTCCAGACAGATGCAGCCCTAGGTCAGGGGAGAAGCTCTGAGGCAGGTGGGCACTGAACTGCATCGGACTCTGTGCAAGGCATCTCTGCCTGTGGCAGTGCTGCTGGGATCTGCACAGGGCTTATCCTGCAAGTGGAATCTCTCTGGTTAAGGACCTGTCCTGGGAATAAGAGTATGCCAGGATGGAGTGCTGTGGTATGAGGTTTGTGATCACAAATTCCCAGATACTCAAAAGCATAGTCTCTGAGCTTTCAGGGGTTTGAATGGGAATTGGGCATTTGCGTTTCATCTAGAAACCCAAATGTCTTCAAGAATCCAGTGTCTTGCACATCCATATTGATTTCAATGCTGAATTTCTCAGTGCTCTTGGCATCAGAGGAATGTTGATGAAACCCTGCCCTAACTGAGGTCAGTGGGGAATGCAGAATAGACTTTACTGGGTAAAGAGCACCATAAAACAGATGCTCTTCTATAGTGCCATCCTTTTCCCCGAGATGGAGCAGCGCTTCTACAGACGAGTGAGCACAATCCAATCATTCCCTGCTCTGCCTCCGCAGCAACAGTGAAATGCCACTGCTGTGCTGATAGCTGTGCTGATATTTATGATTCCTACTTAATATGTTTTAAATGAGTTGATGACCTCTTAAGTATTAACACTAACATCAGTAAGTATCCTGAGCCAGATTCTCTGGGAGGGAAACCTTGCCATGCCATAGACTGTGGTGCAGTTTAGTGCTTTTATCCCATCTGAAGATCTGGCTCAGTAATTGTGCAGAACGTAAAAGAGAAACCCATAAGTGCTGTAAACAAAGGAAAACTGTTACTCTGGGAGTGTGTTAGTTAGATATTTCAACACTCATAATTAACATCCCTTTCCTAAACTGTGGCACAAACTACTGCAGAATGGGTTTTTTCTTTTATTGCTGCTAGTTGCAGTGACTAAATTTATTAAGTCATTAGGTTTGCTTGTGGATGTGTGTATTTGCTGTTCTCCTTTGGGTTATAATAAAAGGAGATCTTAAAAAAAAAAAGAGAGATCTTTATTTATCTGGCAATTTTGGGAATGTTTGTAGGGAAATGGTGAGCAATAGGAACAAAGCTGCCCAGTCTGGGGGGACGCTGAGTGAGCAGCTGGGTTTGAATACAACAGCAGCCTGTGACAGTTTCCTGCTGGCTTTCCCTGAGCATTGCATATGGAAACCTGTCACCATTTCTGCCATGATCTGGGGACACCAGGGGCTTCTGGGGAGCAGATTGCTGGCTCTCGTGATCAGAACCCAGAAGCACCATGCTGTTGCTTGCTGGGGACCCTTTTTATTTTGCACCTCCTGGCTGAGGATTCTCGGTGGCAGGGATGCTCCCAGGCTGGTGTGGCAGGGGCTGGCACTGTTTTCTTGAGCAGCACCAGGGCTGTCCCCTGCCCTGGCAGCACTGTGATCGCACCAGGGCTACAGCACTGTTGGGTTGGCATTTTTTGAAGGAGCTGAGATCTCTGAGGGTGTCAGTGCATCGCTGAATGCCCTGCAGCTTCGTGCCCACAGGTTTGACAGCACTGCCTCTGCACCGATGTCTGAGGCACTTCTCCAGCTTTACAAAAATGCAAAGGAGAGTCCAGTCAAACTTACTGTTTAAACAGGTTGGGTTAGATCGACCTGACCAGGCCAGGTGAAAGCTGAGGTGGATTAGAAAAAAAATCTGCCCTCTCACAAACCACCACCAGTCTGTGCTGTGGTGAGGGATAAATGGGCCCAGACATTCCCAACGTCTCCCAGAAGAACCAAACTAGCTCAAGTGATGCAGAGATTGGCTTGTGCCTGAAAGTCACATCCATATGTCCATCTACAGGTGGCAGGAGACACTACTGGGATCAAAGAAAAATGAAACATCTTGGTTTTCTAACCCAGAAATAACTTCTGGGGCAATCCGTGGTACCTTATACCCTCCCTGACAGGTCTGACACTGAATCCCCCCAGTGGCAGATGCATCCATTTAGCTCCTTTTGGTTCCAAGTGTCATTGAATGTGATCTCCCTTTTTTTCTCTGTGGTAGCTACTGTGTTGTGTTTTTTTTTTTAGACTGTGAAATTTCCAGTAAAACTACAGTTAGTACAAACCAGACCTATGTTTGTTTTTTCAAAGCAAATCTAATTACTCTTCTTAATACAATTGCCTTTTGTTCGAGGGACTGGATTGAAATGCAAAATACAAGTTACAAGCAGATGCTAATCATTTTGCATGTAAATTACTAACATTTCTTTTGCAAATATTTCATGCAGGTTTTTAGTTTAACAATTAAAAAAAGAACTGCTTTTCCAAGCCACTTTCAGTAATATCTGTAGACACTTAACAAAATTCCTCAGGCTCTAAATCTCCAAATGGTAAACAAAAAAATGTATAGATTTACTTTGTATGCAAAAATAATTCAGTCAAAGACATATTTCACATTGAGTTCAATTGAGAGATTTTTTTTTTTCTACAAATCACAAGCACACTCTTTAATGAGAAGAACTGATGGGCTTTCTGAATGAGCTGAGTTCATAACAGTCCTGACAGGGGACCTCTGTGGACTTTGTGCAGAAAACAGAGTCACTGTTTATTTCTTTGTTTAAAGACTGAAAAAAAGACTGGTGATTAAAAGATAGAAGCCATCTGTCCTCTCACTGTCTTGTACCTGGTCATGCTATTTCAATCAAGGAGAGAGTTGGAAAAATAATTGAGTGGGACTCGTTATAAGCCTGTTTCCAAAGGTCCCTGCAGCAAGTGGGGAAGTGAAGTGGTGCTCATGACCCCAGGGCTTTACCATAGCACTGCCTCTGAGCAGGATGTCCTTATGTCCTATCAGAAGCACGTAGGGGGCATAGCCTGAGGATCCCTTTGCTGTTTTTACCCACTCTTTGTCTGAGATGAAGAGAAAGCGTTAGACTCCAGGTCTGGCCATCTAGCACATTTCATCAAGAGTGAATTTATCTTTTAAACAAAACCAAACAAATAAAAAAACCCTAAATTGTGCATGACCCACAGGTCTGGTGAATAGATCAGTGATTTTTTAAAAATACCTTTTGTTATCTCAGATTTCTGTCTGTGCAGCAGTGGCTGCTACAGACTGCTTTGTTATTGTGAAGCCTGTTATGCTCACCTGTACTTCTGTCTTTCTTCCCAGCTCATTTCAGCCTAAGACAACTGAAACAGCAGTTCCCACCTGATTCAGCATAATTGCACTAATTTTGACAGTGAAGCTTGTAGAGAGGTTCTGCCATTAATATCCCAAAGCCTTTTGTTATTGGTAGCCCCAAAGCTGGCAGCTAAAGGCGTGTGGTGAAACCAAATGATGCAGTGTAGCTGAAGGCTGGCCATGGGGCACCAAGAAGACACCAGTGAAGAAAAACATCAGGGTTTGCATGTTAATGAGATTTAGAGGACACTAAGAATCCTCAGGCAGTGCTTGGGAGAGTGGCCTGTGTCCTGCTCCTCTGGTCAACTGGTTCTTTCTTCATCCTCTTGCTCTTTGTGTCAAGTCCATGGTAGTGGCCACAGAGATTTCTGCTGCTCAGGCCTGTGAGGACCTTGGGACATGTCAGTTTGGTGGCAGGATGAGCAGTGTCCCATAGGTGTCTGTCTCCACACGGCACAGTTGTTGCTGGTGAGATGATGTACGTAAGAAGAAGGGTAATTGTGGACAAACCCAGTGTCATTTAGCTAGAACTTAGCTGTCAAATCTATGGTTTTCTAAGCTGCTGATGGACAGAGCTGGGGTGTTTCGTAGTAGTGTTGCCATCGTTCATATCCTGAAGTGCTGTTTCAGCTGAATTATGGGAGATGAGGAATCAACCAGCCAACTCACAAAACAAATGGGATACTTTTGTTTGCTTGTGAGGGAGCATAAACATTTAAAGGAAATCAATAGATTTTTCTTTTTTTTTTTTTTTTAATCTTCATTACTTTGATGTCTTTACATGCCTTTGCTTTAAAATAATATAATAATTTTGTTGGTTTATTGGTACAAGTGGGTATACAGTACAGCATCAGCCTTTTATGAACTACTGCTGCATGTCATAAAATATTATACTGCAGTAATTTTAAAATAGATATTGAGCTGAAAACTTAATTTGCAATAACTTTTAATTAAAATATCTTTTTTTTTTCTTTGTGAAACTACGTCTTCAAAATGCATTAACTTTTATATTTCCTCCTCATTGAAAATAGTCATAGTTCCATGTTTAGGTCAAGTTGGGAGCTAACTTTCACAGCCTGCCAACTTTTTAGTCCCCCTAAAGGGAATTTTCGTGATAAGTTTTTACTGATGGGGTAATGAAGGCGTGGGAAAGGGGATTGAGTTGTCCAGTTTGGTTTGAGAGCTGCTGCCTGGCTGGGCCTGGTGCCAGGGAGTGCCCCTGAGCCAGCAGCTCAGAGGCAGCTCCTGCAAACCCAGCTCCCAGGTGAGCTGTGCCTTCCCAGGCAAGCCAAAGCCTGGAGATAAAGGGCAGATTTAAGGAACACTTAAACACTGTTCTTTTGGGAAGCTACTTCAAACACCATTTTATAGTGCTCTAAGTCATCTAGATCTCTCTTAACTTGCTTCACTCTCTTTTAAAAATATTTATTTCTCTGGCACGAAGGACTTCCTCAGATAAGGCAAAATGGCCCATTTTGCTGAGGGTATTTTTACCTGTGTGGTGCTAATGATTGATGCAAAATTCACATGTGCAGCAGAGCTCTGTGCTTTCTGCTGTGCTTTATCTTCTGTAGCTTCAAGCCTGCCAGTCTGCAGGTCTGTTGCACACTGGATTTATTGTCACACCAGCAACACTTTATATAACACCCAGATCGCTTGGGAACACATTCCTGAGTGTTGCTGAATGGTCAGAATGTTTTCTCTTAAACAAGGTCCGCAGTAAACATGTGGCATTACTCCAGATGTTTTGCTCAATGTTGGTCATGTGTTTTCCATTGGCAAGGTTGGAGAAGCTCCCAAAGACTTGGGAGTGGAGAAGGTTTGGGAGGGAGCATCACTTGCCTGTAGAAGCATCTGCCTTCACTCACAGGCCTCAGAAATGCCTTGTCTAGGACCTGTAAGAAGGGATATTTTTTTCTGAAACAGTTTTGCTTCAGAAAATGAATTTTCATTGTGTCTTGAACTTTTTTTGCAAGAATAGTTTTTAGAAAATTAGTGGGAGAATTTATTTGGCCAAGATAAGTTTTCTGCTCAATATCAAAGTCTGGGAACAAAACGCAACCCACTAACAACCACGTATGACTCACTGAAGGTTTGGGAGCCCACTGTCGCAGAATCCCCTGGCCAGCCAGATCTTTTAAAAGAGGTTTAATGTTTCTCTGTTATGAAAATTTTGAATACTGGGACATAACAAGTACTAGTCCATAGCTGGGTGTAGTTTCATCCTGGAGACTTCATGGAAAGCCAGCACAAGTGGCAATGGCACAGCCGCTCCCACAGCCCTCATGGGCTCAGGGGATGTCCTGGACAGATCCATATGTGCTCTGCTCTGGGGCAGGTGTGGAAATGCTTCTTGGTACCTGCAGAAATACTTACGCCAGAAATCTTTAAAATTACTTATTTCTCTTTATTGAAAGATTTCCAGGCTTTGTGCCAGCATTTCCTCACACCGCGTTTGAAACTAAATGGTATACTTGCTTTTGAACTCTCATTTCTTTGAATCCTCTTAAATGGGTCAATAATGTGCCCTTTGCCTCAAAGAATTTGAAGAAACCTCAATATTTTAGACAACAAGCATGCCCATCAGGGAAGGTATGAGCAAAGCCAGGGAAAGGCATCGGGAACAACAAGGCTGTCTCTGCTTCTCAGCTCTCTCTTTCTTTCTTTAGCTTAGTATTTCAGTCTAAATCCTGGCAAATTTCTGACTTTTCCTGCACATTTTTCATGCCTTTTCACTGCAGGCTGCTTTGCAAACCACAGCTCTGCCAGGGAAGGAGAGCCTCGCCTTTCAGCCGGGAGTTGTCTAGATGGGTGTCACTGCTGGGAGCTGGCGTTGCTGATGCCTGTTGTTTTCTGTTGTTAGCTGCAGTGCGTGACCGTTGTGTATCACTCAGTGATGCCTAATTTAGAAGATCAGTGATTAATTCTTCCATTGCTTTTTCTTCTTCTCTGTTTCTGTTACTGCAGGATGTTTTCACACCAGAGTGCAAATTTAAAGAATCTGTCTTTGAAAACTACTACGTTATTTATTCTTCCACGCTGTACCGGCAGCAAGAATCCGGACGAGCGTGGTTCCTGGGACTCAATAAAGAAGGTCAAATTATGAAGGGAAACCGAGTGAAAAAAACCAAACCCTCATCACATTTTGTACCCAAACCCATTGAAGGTATGGAATCTGCCCACTTTCTCCCTCGGTGGGGTTTGGGTAGGGGGAGTCAACCACTTCAGAGTTGGGGTTTCCTGGATGGGGGTGTTGGGCTATGAGACCAGAGAGCAAGGAGAAGAAATGTTTGTAGCACTTCTGATAAGTTCTGGGCTGCACTGTTAGCACTTCCTCTGCTTTCCTTCTAGTCTCAAAGGGGTTTCTTAGCTTTGGAATGCTAAAGGAATTACTGGTAAAGAAAAGCAGCCAGCAGTTCCAAAGGAATGGGATGCAGCAGTGATCATAATGTTGTCTTCTCAGGGGATTTTGCCATTGTATTTCAGTAGGTTTCCAGTCCCATATAGAGACGGTAGAGACAGGATTTCTCTCACCTGATTTTAGACTTTGGCACTCTGTTCATAGTAACAGAAGAAAAATGGGTCCTACCAGCACAGCTGTGGATGTTCTTTATATGTCTACCCTGAGATTAAATCTGTTTTTCCTCATATGTAAAGACATCCTAGTTAGTCACTGGGAGGTAGAGTTGTTGTCCAAAGTTAGATGGGATGCTGTCACGCCATATGTCTTCATCACAGTGTGAGGCTTCAGTGAAAGTCATGGAGTTGAAGTTCTGCCCTCCTGCTGATGCCTGTACACTCTCTGAAGTGTGCCTTAGGCTCCTGCCAGGACATTTTGCTTTTTGTGGGCTGGCCCCTGATAAATGGAGAGATAGTGTGATAAGCCTAATACTTAGCAGGTACCAACTCGATTCTGGAAACAGCACTTCTTATCTCTTGCTTGGGAAAAGCACTACTTTTTGATCCCCAAACCAGGTATGCCTTTCTGACCCCATCTTAGTCCTGCCATTTGTCTCCTTCAGGGACACTGTAGCCTGGAGCTGGCCTTGGCTGCACAGCTCTCTGCTCCCTCTCACTACCCCATCTTGGCTGTGGGAGAAGGTTTGAACTGATGCTCTCCTAACAGGTACCACTCACAAGTGGTGGAGGCCACAGCTCACTCCACACAGCAGTGGCCTTTTTAAAAGCTTCCCAGCTCAGGGGCAGGCAGTTGTGAGTGTAAGGAAAAGGCAGCATTTGAAGCAAAGCACAAGAGAAATTCAGTGCAGCATTTCCAGAGTATCTGTGGCCTTTGCCCAGGAAATAGAAATGTTGAAAGAGCAGAGAATGGCCTGGAGCTGCTTGTCCTGTGCTTGTTTTCAACAGCTTCTCTGCAGCCAGGAACATCTTGTTGTTTATCTGAGGCATTAGTGGGATTGGTACCCCAAGCCCTCAAGTTTTGCTAAGGAACAGGGCCTGCTTCAGGCATGGGGTTGGTCACCAGCTTCTCTCATGACTTGACTGCAAGGAGAGTTTTACAAGCACCAACTTTCACAGCTGGGTTTCCACCTCCTCCTGATATTTCTTCGCTGCCTGGCTGGGCCTTGGCACTGGTCAGTGGGATCCTTTGAGTCCAGGCTTCTTTTTTAATCTAGCATGCATGGTGTCTGTATGCATTAAACTAGGCCGTTCCTGTGGCTCTCCTCGTGGAAAGCTGTGCCTTAACAGAGCTGGCTGACCCCCAGCAGAGATCTCATTTCAGCAAATGCCTCTCTGGCTTTCATAGTGAATAACCCAGCCCAGCCCGAGAGCTTCCCTTTCCCGCAGTTGCATCCTCCCACACTTGCTTCAATCACAGCTGTCACACAACCTCCCGAGCGAGTGAGCGCTTTGGAAGTTGGCAGCCAAATTAAGGGCTCCTCCACTCCTTCCCTCCTCCACATGCTTTGCAGTCAGGCTTTGTGAGCACTGCTGCATCAAAGAGCTGGCAGTCTCCCAAGCCAAGGCACGTGTCAGCTTCCCAGAGCATTCAGCTGTCTGGGACTGCGACTCCAGACGGAGGACTCTTTCCCCAAGCCTAAGATTCATTGTGGGTAGCAGAGGCTTGTGGGGAGGGTTGGAGTAAAACGCGCTCATCTCCACGTGACTTCTCTGCACCGCATCCATCAAAGTCCCCGTGAGCAGAGCTTGCAAGCAGAGATGTTACAGAAAAGAGGCAATTCCTACCCTGTTTTAACAGCTTCTTTCTCTTTGTTATGACTCCAAAGAAATACTCAAAGCACTCTCCTGCTGTGTTTGCATGTCGGTTCTGCGGAACGCTGTGGCTTGCCCCAGTGCGTGGGCTTTGCTGCTTATTCAGGACACAGCTTCCATCCACAGGAGCTCTGCAGCTTCCAGCCACAGTCACACCCCCAGCTTTCCTGTTGCTGGGTGCCACCATCAGCATTAGCCCTGTCCCGTGATGGTTGACACAGGAATGTGTGCAAGGAGGAATTTGCTCCCCCTGGGAAGGAGAGGTGCCACATCCATTGCTAAAAATCACTTCACCTGCCACTCAGTGGCAGGTATCTCTGAGATGAAACTTCCCAGTTGTTTCTGATGTACAGAAAAATTATGCAGCAGTTTAGTGAAGAGAGCGTTCACAGGGAAGGGAAACAGAAAAAAAGCCCAGATTGCTCCCCAAGCTCATTTGATTCCCATTGCTTCATCCTGCTCTCTGAATTCAGAAGTCTCCTTGAAATTGCAAATGGATGGCAAACTAATTCATAAATAAGAAATATCCTCACAGGTAATTTCTAAGAACTCATGGAAGCACATATGCATATATACACAGTGGTATCTATGTATGGATGTGTGTTATCTATGGCTTTTAGCAGCTACAGCTTTCTGCTGTGCTAAACACTCAGAGTGTTTCGACTCACATAGATTGGGAGAATGCTGGAGGTATTTTTTACAAAATTCAGTACATACCAACCGGAAAAGTTTTGGATTTTGGTTGGTAGGAGGTTTTTTTAGTTTAGTGTAGGTAGGATTTGTTTGTTTTTGGAAATAAGATTAAGCTTAATCAATTTGAAAGCACAAAAAACTAAGTAATAACAGGGGAGACGTTAAGTTCCTCTCCCATCTGTGCATAGGCAAAGCCAAGGCAAACAGCCTGCTAGGCAGCAGTTGATGTACTCTGTGGTGCCAGTTTTGCTTCAAAACACATAGACGCAACACATTTCTTTTGATATTTTTATTTCTGATCACTGATTATTCGAGCTAAATGAACCCTAAAGGGAAGACATCAAGAGCTTGAATTGTCACTTTGACAACAAGCAATCTTTTAGAGAAATTTCAGTCCCTTTAAGTGTCTGTAATGATTAGTGCTGGAACAATCCTACCATCCACAGTGCCTCTTGTTCTTCTAAATATCCAAATACATCTCAATGTGAGAAGTTTCCAGTCATTTAAGTAGGAATATTATCAGATGCTTACTGTGGATGTGCTCTGTTACCTATATTTCCTTCTTCTTGAAACCATATTTCCAAATGGAACTCTCCCAAAAAGTTACATTTCCTCTCTCTCCTGGCCCAAACTAGAAAACATTTACGGTGGCAAATCTGGTCACAGAAGCAGAAAACTTCTTCCATCTAAGTCAGCAGAGCAGCCCCTAACTCTGAATTTATGGCACTTCAGCCCTCATGATGTGAACGTGTCTCAGATACAAAGGTGACCTGTTAATGGCTAGTCTGATCCATTTATTACCACTGATGAGTATCCAAGCAGCCAGATCTTTCCCAGTGTCACTCCTCAGTGAAATAACATCCAAGTTTTGTTAAGGCAAAGTCCTCAGATGTTGTGAAGAAGTTCAAGACACTGTTGACTAGGAAAATGCAGTAGGCCTCCTCAGAATGTTTCAAAGGTGTCACCTTAATACATAAAGCATAGAGTCATAGGAAGTCTTGGGTTGGAAGGGACCTTAAACAACATCTAGTCCCAACCCCCTGCCATGGGGACAGATGCCACCCTCCCCAGACCAGGCTGTTCAGGACCTCCTCCAGCCTTGCCTTGGGGACTTCCAGGAATGGGGCATCTACAGCTTCTCTGGGCAACCTGTGCCACTGCCTCGCTGGCCTCACAGAGAAGAATTTCTTCCTAATGTCTAATCCAAATCTCTCTTTTTTTGGTTTAAAAATGTTCTCCCTTGTCCTATTACTACCTGCCCATGTAAAATGTCACTTTCCCAACATCCAAAAAGTATTCTTAAAAAATCAAACCTCAAAATCTCTACACTCTGTAAGTCTTTGCTAACACAGCTCCTGTCTTGGGTCTGTCTTCCAGGTGGGCAGGCTTTGGTATGTTTTCTAGCCCACACTAACTCGCTTGTTCATCTATCAGACTCTTGATCATCTTATTAGATGGCAAACGTGACGTATTTTAACCATGATTTTGCTTGTCTTTTTTTGCCATCCTGTGCTGCCTTTCTTACCTGAACAAAGTGTGATTCTACCTGGCAGCATCCTTCACACTTTACCACCAGATAGACATGAGCTCACATGCCTCTGAAATGCATCAGCTAGGATTTAGAACACGGTAATTAGAGGCAGAAAACGAGGTGCCTAATCACTCACTCCCTGATGCCCCTGAGTGCTGCTGCTCAGGCAATTAATTCCCTGCACCGGGGCACTGGCAAATACAGCCGCTCGGGCAGACACTGACACCCAGAGCTGTGCTGTCTGTCCAGGCAAGGAGCCTTCTCTGGGCTGCCACCAGAGGATGTGCTTCCAGCCCTGCCCAGATCCAGCCAGGCACCCTTGGGCACATGGTGATCCTGCAGGGCTGCCCACCTGCTGGATGGCAGCTTAGAAAAGTTTTGGTTCCTTCTGACTCGCAAGGGTCTGAGGCAAGGAAAGACACAGAGTGAAGATGGATAGGTGGGAAATATCTAACGTGCTTGATAAGCTTTTTGCCATATTCTAGAGAAAGGAAATGGAGTTTGTGGCATCCCCTGAACCTCCTCAACTTGCAGTGATGCCAAGTGAGAAATGCTAGGGTCAGAACACAAAACGATGCTTTCCAAACTCAGGCAGTCCCTGATGCCTAGGGTGATTTCAGTGTCATCATGTGGGTGATGTGCCACTGCCGTGTCTGGGAAGCAGAAATGAGAGTGGGATCCTGTGCCAGCATGTAGGCAAGAGTTTGAGCTGTTTCTGGGTGACAGGCAGCTCCTTCCACGCCTTTGCCTTCAGGAAGTATGGTCCTTGTCACCCCCTTCCTCCTCACTTGTACCCTCAGTCTCCTTCCTAATTGGTGAGTTTGTTCTTGGTGCATATTTTCCCCTTGTGCCTGTGAGTGGCAGGTGCTGCTGGTTTCAGGGGAGCAGGGAATCCAAAGCCACAAGAACCAGACATGGGCACAGCTCCACTGCGTTCACCCCCTTCCATTAATGCCTGCAGCTCTTCAGCCGATCAAGCTAACAGCACTTTCCAATTAAAGCATGAATATGGATGTGTTGATTGGAATCTGGGGCACAGGAGCTGATTATCTGATTGAAACTCCAAAGCATTAGCTTGGTTTCCAGACATTAAGGGCTGTATTTGGCTTGGTGTGTGGGTGTGGGTGGGTGGGAGAAGCAAGGCAAAGCAGGGAGGGAACTCTTGTTCTAGCTGAATTGCTCATCCTTCCAAAGCTCCTTGTGCTGTGTGCTCCAGCAGACCTCCCAGGCGTCCGGGCATGCCTGTCACAATGCTGCTGCTTTACCTTGGAGCAGGTGACAGGGAGGTGTGTCTGCACACACACATACACACAGAGGGATTCCAAAGAGACCTGCCAGTGAGTGCTGCAAGTCCTGGACCCCAAAGATGTGCTTTCAAAGCTGGGAAGTTCTGGGCACTCACAACAGTCCATTTGCAAACACCCCCTCCCCAGTCCATGACTAACATCTCCCTGCGTGAGTCACGCTCAGACTTCCTCAGTGCAAAGAGGAACAAGCTGCAGTCCAAGAGCCTGTGTTGCACAATGTGTTGGGCTGTCCTCGAAGCCCTGTGCCTGTGCAGATGTAGGTGTACACACCTGTGTGCCACAGTGCAGGGGATTTACAGCCCCTGCTGAGCCATGGCCACAGCTCAGCATATGTGCACAAGCCTCTTTAGTAGGAGAATATCCAGGCATCCCTTGTGCATGCAGCCATTTAAGTACTGCATACACTGACTCTGTAAGTGTATCTAAACACTGAAAATATGCTTGGCCTATACTGCTACAGATATTCTGGCATGGGCTGTTGGCACAGCCTATCTGGTACAGAGGCTTTGACAGCTCTGTCTGAAAAGCTCATTGTGAGCAGTCTCCAGCCGTGCCCCACATCAGTATTTGTATCATGCACTAGACTGGAAGATAAACTTATAATTCCTGCCCTATTTGGTTGCCAGGCACAGGGTTTCCTTCATTCGTAGCTGCAAATGTTGATTACTTCCACAGCCTGGTTTATATTCTTTACTCTGTGGGCCTTGTTGGCAGCTCAAGGTTTTTGCCCAAAGGCCGTGGTGAGAGGCAGGGAGTTGAGGAAAGGCAGCATGCCATGGTGCTGCTGCAGCATTCACTGTGCCCAGTCCTTGTGGTTAAGCATCTGGCCCGGCCTGATGGGTTATTGGGGATGAGTGTGGGTGAGATGAGCTTGGTTCTGGGGAAAGAACTCATGAAGGTCCCTCCAGTTCCAGCTTGGGACCATTAGGATAAAGGCAACAGTACACTTGAGACAAAACTTTGTGTATGGAATGTCAGGGGCACTGGTACAACACTGGCACAAATACATAATTCTGCTGGGCAAACATCACATCCGAGAAAAAGGTGAGTCACAGAAGTGATGCTCACCCTCAGTGCTATCCAAAGACCCTGCAGCTCAGGGTAAGAAATCACAAGGGCACAGGTTTTCCTCAGTTGTTAACCATTTCATACTTTCTTTAGGATTTTATTGGGTGCTTTGCCACAACAGGCAAATTCACCATCACCATGTTGTTGAGTGACCCTCTCCAAGGTGTGAGGAGCAGCTCAGGACTGAAAGGGAATGTGAGAGCTCTTTTCCCTCTGTTGCTGCCATGCTACACATTGTCCTTGCAGCATGCAGACAGCATCCATTGTCTGATGGGCAGTCCTGGGAGGGCTCGTCCTGGCCCAGACCCATAGGACAACTCCTTCATTTTCTCTTTTTTTCTAATTTTCATGAGAAAAAGGGCTCCAGTAGCAGTAACAGTTTGCAGAGCAGTACCTCCTTTCAGCCTTGATGGGAGGCCCTGTGTGTGTGTGTGTGTGTGTGTGTGTGTGTGTGTGTGTGTTTAAACTGCTTTGAAAGCCTTGCATGAAAAATACTCTACGGGAAAAATAATATTTTTTCACTGCTCATATATTCAATTCAATATCCCTCCTATTAATATACAGTTGACTGCACTTTATCTCTGTCCTGTATTGTTGCACAGTGCTGTAACTGTTTATCTAGTCAGGAGTAAAAGCACAGAGCAATAATGTCATTTTCAGCCTGCCTCTGATTGCTGGGATTTATTTGCAAATCAGGGGAGATTATAGATACAAGCACTTACATTGCCTTTTCAGACATGGGGTGGTTTTTTAAATTTCTTCAGATAATTTTTAAAGTTTTGTTCGTGTTGATTACCCTGAACCAAACCCCTATATACTGTGTTAGAGCTCTGTGCCACTGTTTGTGATGTGACAACTTCACAAAATGAAGCAGTACACAGTCATTTCTTCATTTCCTAATTTTTGCCGAGGACATGGCGTTTGCAGTCTGGACCTGCCTTTTGTTCTCAACTCTGCTGTGCCTGCCCTTGAGATGCCTCACTCTTTCAATCACATTTGCACCCCGCCACATTTGCAGTGAGCTTATCAGAGATGCTCTCCTTGGTGTGAGCAGCTCATGCCCCTGCTCTGGCACACCTCACATGGCACAAGGACAGCCGTGAGGACTTAGTCCACGTGGTGAGCTGGATAAATGCTTTGTCCTGCCCAGGACGTGGGGATGAGCCATGCCTTGGGCAGACGTTGCGTTCTCCGCTGTCTGGGCTCCAGCAAGTACATTTTTATGGGACACACAGTGCATAGCCAGGGTCTGGAGAGAAGGTGCCCTCCAGCCACCCTGTTCTCTCAGGTGGTGCCAGACAACCACAGGAAGCTGGGACAGCTCCTGACTTGCTGTCACTGAACTCATCCCATGTGTCTGCTCACAGCCCTGACCTTGGCTGGCTGGCTTGATGTACAGAGGAATAAATAGGAAGTGCTGAGAGCAGACCTCAGCTCTTGGCCGATGGAGCCAAACGTGCTTGAGTCACCGCTTCAGATCCACAGCTCAACACCCAGAACGCTTGCATGGCTCAGATGCAGGTGTAGTTTTGATTCAGGTCTCTCGATGGCTTTTGTTGCAGGTCAAGGGCTGGGAACCGGGTCATTCTTGGACCTGTTGATAGATGGTAATCAGCATCTCAAGGCAGTACATGGCTCTGTGAGCTAAAATCTTTATTTTATATATATGAATATAACATGAAAAAACTGTAAAGCACATAAAACATAGGAAGATTTATCTGTGAGCAGTCAATCTGCTGTTTCGCTCAGCCTTTGAAAGAATACAGAGACAGAAGCAAATGGCAGCAAGGGCAAGTAAACAGATCCTGCTTGGTAACACGATCTGCTGCTAGGTCAGAGGTTTTGTAAGTGTGGGTATGTGTGTGTGTTTGTAATAGGGCTGGAATTCAGCATCATATACAAAGAAATAATTTGTTATGGTCATGACTGACTGTGACTTCAGGGCTGTTAACAAGTGTCTCTTCTGTTTGCAGTGTGCATGTACAGAGAGCCATCGCTGCATGAAATTGGAGAAAAACAAGGACGCTCAAGGAAAAGTTCAGGGACACCAACCATGAATGGAGGCAAAGTTGTTAACCAAGACTCGACATAGCTGACAAATACCCTCCCTTCTTCCAACTGCTCCCCTCCCACCCACCTACCCACCCCACCCGGCGAAACCACACTGAGACGATGACAACTGAGCAAGGCAGGACCTACTGGTAGTGGCTTGGAGTGTGAACTCCAGAATCTTTCTTTGTGTAGGACGAGAAAATCGAAACCCAGATCCTGCCTGTTGCAACGTTTTAAAAAACAACAACAACAACAAAAAAAAAGTGAAGAAAAATGTTTTAAATCAGGACTCCATTAACATTTTCAAAAGCAAACTGTTTGCTCTGTGATCAAAGGGGGAAAAATCTCATCTCTGCATAATAATAATAATAACAACTAATAAATATAATAATAATAATAATAATAATAATAAAGATGTTACCTTTAAAAATAAAACAAAGCTTTTGGAAAATTGAACTTAGCATATCATGTGCAACAAACACACAGGAATTGCATCCTGTGACTGTGCTTTCTGTCTTACCCTTTCACCTCATGTTCACACCACTGTTTTTAACATCCTTGCTTCCCTGGAGATGGATGGGATTTTTCACAAAGCAGGAAAGGTGGGGGTGCACTATGAGTGTGTTTGCTCTGCCATCAGTAAAATATGGCCTGCCTGAATTAGGAGCCTGACAGTTATGGGCAATGAAATAGCTACTCTTTATTCAGCCTTTTTCATCTGCATTCAAACCCTGCATAGTTATTTGTTGCTAATGTCACTCCATGAGTATGTTTGACCCAAGTCTGGCATTTTATGCCTTTTTATCATAATTATTTATATTTATAGGTTTGTTTTACTGTATTAGTTGCCAAGGGAATTTCAGAAATGGGTTTTCAGGTCTCACAGGATGAAATGATGATATTTATTAGGGTAGAGTAAGGAGATAAAGGGCAGGAGGGATAGCTGCTTGCTTTAAAATATGAAACAGATCAAGAAATGCTGCTGAAATCCTTGCTGTCAGATGGCAACGGTAAGGCGTGTGCTGTATGAGAGGGTAACAGGATTTCAGCGATGGAAGGAGGGATGTGGGGATGGGGTGTGCCTAGGAGGGAGAAGGTGTAGGGGAACATGAGTGGTTGTGCCTGTCCAGTTGTGCCAGGGTAAGGACATTTCCTTCTAGCAGCTGGGGTCTCCCTAAATGTTCTGGCTCCACACATACCACACATGTTCAAAGCTGAGGCTGCAAACCCCTCCAGTCCCCAGCCTTACCACTGTGAGGTCTGAGGCCCCTGAGATGCTGCAGCAGCCTGGATACGGGTGTGGGCACGAGTCTTGCCAGTGCCAGGGCTGCAGATGCTGGAGCAGCACTTCAGAAGTAACAAATTCCCAAATGGGGAAAGGCCAGGAGGAGGGCAGGGGTGAGGGATGCCCAGTGCTGAGCCCACGTGCAGCAAGCAGGGCTTTCGTGGGGACTGGCAAGGCTCTCCCTGTCTGGAGCTTTCTCTTGTGGGTCGGGGGTCAGCAGTGAACCCTCGCTGCGGGGTGGGACTGCAGCAGGGCAGTGTGGGCTGGTGCCCCCTTCCAGATCACACACACTAACTCCAGTCTCTGACACTTTCAGCAGCCAGGGCCTGCAGGCACGAGCAGCAGCAGCACTGATGGAGCTGCTGTGACAAAAACAGGCACTGGCCTGGCTGAGGGGCCTGGGAAGCCTTTGCTGCTCAGCCATGGGCACGGGTCCTGGGAGGGGTGAAAACAAAGGGAAAAAGCAATCACCCAAGGGCCTGGAGAGGGAACAGAACAGTTCTTTATACACAGGGAACCAGCCTAAAGCCTTGCACTTACAGTCTGGGTGGGTGTTTGCATTGCTCATAACGGGCACCTGTGAAATTCCAAATACCACCTTAATTGTGGGGGCTCCTGTGCCATCCCGGGCAATGCCTCAGCTGGCTGGCAGCCACACAGGCAGAGCTGCTGCTGGGAGTGCCAGGGCTGGCCACGATGCTCCTGCAAAGCCACTTCTGCCCCAGAGCCTCCCTCCCGACACACAAGGCGGTGTTGGGGCGCGTCAAAGCTTGGTGAGCAGCTCGGGAAGCAAAGAGACAGCCAAATCTCAAGGTTATGGAAGATTCCCAGGATCAGCGTGAAGGAGTGAATTTCAAGCATGTCCTTTTGTGTTTTGAAAAAGCTGAAACTTTGAAATAAATAGCCTCTTGCCATGGCTCTGCTGCCCAGTGCTGCACCTAGAGCAGGCAGCCCCCCGTGCTACACATCATGTCAGAGTGACTGACTGCTGCCCTCCAGCCCCACAACACTGGAGCAAGGTCACCAACATGTTCAGCTTGGGAGCACACCCCCAGCCCCATCTGATGTAATTCACTGCCTACATTTCAGCTCCCTCACAAACTAAAGAGCACCCCAAATTAAAGGATCACTGGAGACATGTACACTCAAGAAATGGAGTCTCAAGGCCAATATGTTGAGCTAGCAGGTCACCAAACAGCAGGCCATGGTTTAGGCACTGAGCCACAGCTTTTCCAGCTGCCCTAGTGGAGGGAAAGCCCAACACCTAGCACAGAACACCCCCAGCACACCTTGATACCACAAGCCTCTTTTGGACCCAGCCATGGCAGCTAGACAAGGACATTGATGTAATCTAGAGCATCTCCAGCATGAGAGACTAAAAATTTCTGTGGCCTTATGTGCAGGATATCCTTTGCCTAAGCCCCAAAAAATTGTGGGCAACAGCAGACCCAGTCCTACCATGTGCTAATTTTTCCATTGTGGGACCCACCACTTCCCCCACTGGGCTTTTACCTTGTTAATAGTCTTCGGCCAAATCATTTTAAGAATCCCTGGAAATGCCATATTCAGGCCTAAATGTCAGAATAATCTGCTCCTTTGTTCCACGGTGCTTGAGCTAATCACTTTCATGTGACACTCTCTGAGTTTGCCCACAGTGAGAGCCAACTGCTCCTGCTCCTACCAGTGTCTGCACGACCTCAGAGCAGGTCTGCTGGCATGTGCGGAAATTAAGTGCTGGCTCTCCTTGCTCCCTTCTTAACCATGAGCCACGTACTGCAGCATAAACCACGATAAAAACCCTGAGGAAATACTGAGTTTTTTCCTGACCTCTAAGAAGCTGCAAAAGTCAGCTTGTGCTGTAATGCAGGGACTCCTGACATCACAGTAGCCCAAAAACCAGTGAGGCTGCACAGCCCAGCTGCACAGTGTCCACCTGCACCAGCTGCTGACTGGGAGCTGCTTGGCTCCAGGTGCCCCAACACCCTCCAGATGAAAATCCAGGGGATTCACAGCTTGTAGATACCATGTAGAGCTTCATGCATTTTTTTTTTTTAATCAAGTGCCTTGCAAGCCCAGTCCCCAGGCCTTATCTCAAGGAGGTGATGTGGGTTTTGTTGATTATCTATCTGCTGCTTCCCAATTTTCAGGGAAAAAGGGAATCCACAGAGAATTTTTTTGCTTACTTTGAAGTTCCTACAGTCTTTTCATTGCTTCTCGCTCTTCTTGCTTGGTGTTAAAATCTTGATGAGTGATGTTTCTTTTTTTTCTTTCTTTAGCCACACAAACAGCAGCCATTTAGGAAGCTTTGTGACTCAGTTTAACATTATAGTGATCACAACCCTTGTGTGGTTGCGTGTGATACTAGCAGGACAAATATCCTTGCTATGATGGCATGGTTTTGGGCAAACACCAAGCACAGAAAAGTAAATGATAAAAAAGAAGAATGTTTTCATCTAACCTGGCCCATAGCTACTGTTAACTCTGGTAAGGCTGCAGCAAACCTTTGCTCTCTGAGAAACAGATGGTACTATAAAAGATTTTGAGCATTAGAAGTCAAGCAGCAGAAAATATGTCACAGAAATATGAGTACATTTAAAGCATTCATTTTGTTTCACCCTGTTTTTAATTGTGATGTTGGCATGGTTCTGGCTGTGCATGTTGAGCAAAACATCCCCTCTCACCTATGCATCAAGGACAAAACCTGATAAAATGGCTCCAGTTTGGACCATAAGGATTTTCCTAGGAAGAAAGTGCAGAAAAAGCTACAGACAAGCGTGCCATACTGCGCCAGCACGTTCTGCCACAAGTGTCAGCACTGGCATGTGACAATGTGCTATAAAGTGAAGCTGACACTCAACAAAGCAATTTATGAAAGTTGTCTGTCAACAACATTTTTGTGTTTGCGCTCAGAGAGGTTCTGGCTGATAAAGGCCCACGCAATCCCTCAAGCTGTCACGGGCTTCATTTTACACCTTTATATCTTAAACTGCTCTGATTGTGCACCAGGAGAGTCACTGCCCCAGAAGGGTATCATTGCCACACCCTGAGCAACGCTGAAGGGGAGACAGTGTAAGCACCCAAGGCTGAGCAGAGCTAGCAGGAAACAAAGTGTGCTATCCTTCCTGGTTCCACGCCAGCAAGACTGCAGCCTGGACGCATGACAGGCACGAGAAAACATCTTCATGAGGACGACACTTCCTAGAACAAAAAAGGCATAGAATTCTCATTAGTTAAAGCACACAAACCCAACCTTTGCTAATGGGCATGCCCTAAAATACACTACTTTTAACATGGGGGAGATGTTGGCCCCAAAACCTGTCAAGCACTAAAACTCTATTAATTGGGGCATAGTGTAGCCCTGGTCCTATATGGCAAGGATCAGTTTGTATGTCACTGCATCAAGGAAATTAAAAACAAGAAAAAACACAAGGGAGTGTCTTCAGGGACAGATTTCTGTCCCAAAATGAAACAAAATGTTTAGTTGCTGCTGTGGGATGACCCAGTGCACACACCTAGGAGTAAAACCAAAAGAAACAGCTCTGCACTTCCTTAGTGAAGTAGAGATGTTTCTGTGGCATTCACGTTTTCCCTCTCCCACCACCAATGCTTCAGCCTTCAAGGTGATGGAAGGCTGACTCCATGGAGCAGGGGGCATTAAGGCTCACATCCTCCTCACCTGCACGGAGCTAAGCTTGACTGCTCTCCTTCAGCTGCTGAGCTACTGTCATGGGCATCCTTCAATTTCCCCATGTTCTTCTTACACACCTTTATAAAGGGCAAAAAATCTCCCCAGAAATTCCATAGCCAGGCTGATACATTTTTAGCATCATGTTTAAGAGCATGAACATCTCAAAACTGCTGATACATTTGTGGACAGGAAGTTAAAGCTTAATAACTCCCATTTCAGGACAGAGGGTTTCTATTCATGATAGTTGCATAATGAACTGCTGCATGCACAGAAAGTTGGCCATCTTCCCAGCCTGCCTCCCTCTGGGACTTCAGGCACCTTCTCTATGGTAAAGGAGGTCTAGGCCAGCACGGCTCCATCTCACCACAGCATTCACCAGGAATTGTGGTGACGACACAGGGAGGTCACACAGACTCTGGAGCATTCCCAGCTGAGACAACTGGAGCTTCAGTGCAGAAAAAAGTGACCTTCCATGGTCAAATGTCCTTTCTGGAAAGGACAGGATCTCTCATCAAACAACTGCTTGAAAAGAAAGAAGGAGGTTTGTTTTATTCAAAATACTCTGGTGCAGGCACAGGGATAATCTGTCTTTGGAAAATGCCATTGATGTTTATTGAGCAATACAAATGGAAAAAAACAAGGCATTATCAATTATTTAAAAAAAAAAAAGTCTGGATATGAGATCTGAGGAATAGCAGAGGATAACCCTCCCAAGGGTCTATTAAGAATAGGTTATATATTGTTCCATTTTCCATGCTCATTACAATCACTGCCCCAATAATAGCTGTGTGCTGTGCCTTTCTCTATTCTAGTACAATTTTCCCGTGGGAACTGTTTAAATACTGAGCAGAGCTGGTAGAAGAAAGCAGGATGGTTCTGCTGTGCTACCCTTGTGTGCAATCTGCATCTTAGGGAGCTGGTTACGACCCTTCTTTCTCACAGCTTGATACAAGAATAGAGGGGCAGCACTGGGGAGGAGGAACATGTTAGTCAGTCCAACTAAATGACATTGTGAAGGAAAAATTATGTCAGACTTAATAATTTTCAGAAATTAAGGCTTTAGTGAATTTTAATTCCCTGAGCTCTAAAAAAATTGCAGGGAGAAAAGCAACCAGGGGATCCATCTTAGTGCTAGTCCCTAAGCAAGGACTTTGGTGACATTTAAGTCTCTATATCCAGCTCCTGGCTTGTCTCCTACATACAGTGATGCTTTCCTTTCTCAGAGCTCTGAGTTTCCCTGGGGGATGCTCCTCACTGAGTCCTCGGGGCACCCTGGCCCAAAGAGGGCAGAGCAGCTCCTGCTCGGGCAGCAGTGGGAACCCAAACTAAGTGCCCTGCTCAGGCTTTCAGCTGATGGCCCAAGCCAGAGGGGCTCCTCACAGAGGCCTCCCCAGGGCACCTCATGCCTCCTCCAAACTTGCCAGGAAAGACAGGAAAACAGAGCTCATTGTCCTGAGCAATTCTTCTTCCCAGGACCCTGATTTGTGCAGAGTCCAAAGCAAGAATCCCAAAATCTGAGCTGCACAGATGTCAGCTCCCCTGCTGTGCAGTTCCCAGTCTGGGCCATGGTGAGCAACCCTGAGCAGGGGTTATGGGAATCACAAAGCTTATGAAGTGATCTGATCATATGATAACAGGACACTGCAAAGGTGAAGAGCTTCTGATTCGACTGTTTCTCACAGGGTTAGCTTTCACGCTGTGACTCTGACACTGCCACTTATTAATTTTATTTTCCAACTTACTGCACAAGCTGGCAAATCAAATAGTTTCACTCAATTCACCATTAAACAAAGAAGCAAGCCAGTGCACAGGGAACAAGCTTAACTTGACATCAACTCAGTTTGAAGATCAAAAAGAGTTGTGTTTAACTTTGCATTATCTTCATTTTTTAATTTTCACTGGGTTTTGTTCTTCCTGCTATCAGACAGCACAGAAAGCAGAACTAATAGGGAAAACACTGACTTCTGCTGCGGGAGCAGGAAACGTTATCTCACAAACAGATGGGATACTCTGGTGACTCCCAGCTCAGCTCCTCTGGGCTTCAGATGAGGAGTTTTCACATGAGAATGTAATGAATTTTCACAAGGTCCCGGTTAGGGCACTGGGAGACTTGTCCTTCACTGGCAAGTTCATATGATTCTCCCAGCAAGGTCAATGGGCTGCCAGGTAGGACCTAAATCTGAATTTAAACTGTGCATTCTGGGTGTGGAACCAGAACTTCCCAGGGAAAGCTCCCTATGGGTAAAGTGAGACCTAAATTTGCCATGGAAAAGGGTCCAGTTCAAATTACCATCTTTGGATTCCACTTTCATATTTGTCCCTGTAAAACCAAACTCAGCTTCTAAATTCTATGCTCACCTCTGTATGCCTGAATTCCAAATTCAAACACTAGACTATTTCAGATTTTTATTCCATCTGTAGAATTAAATAGGCCTTGTATAAATTGGTAGCATTTAAAATAAGAAAAACACTCAGTGTTGACAACATTTAATGGCCAAGGAAGACAATATTCTAGCTCTAGACATGCCCAAACTGTGGAGTCCACATCTGTGTATAAATTTAACTTCAACTGCTGCAGTTTGATCACAGTTAATATTAATTCAGTAAAACCAGTTTTCTGCTCAGAAATATGCTCTTCTGGACAAGCTACTGCAAACACATCAGCAGGTGGTGATGGATGCATCAGAATGGATGCAGTCCTGAGAGTCAAACCTGGTTCCAGGTGAAGGCTTTATCTTTTCTTTGTGAAATAGTTTCCTGCTCCTGCAGATTTGCAGGAATAAATTTTACATCATGTGTAGCTTGTACTAAAACAACTGACCAAAAAAACCCCAAAACCCAAACAAAAAAACCCATCAGTTCCATACTGCCACCCACCTGCATTCAGCTTTGTTTTGGAAACTTCGAGGAGTTGAGAATCAAACTGACCCCCAGGGCATCTCCAATGAAATCAATGTGCAACCCTGAGAATTAATCTGGCCCAAGCCTCATTTTCTCTTTAACTGCAGGAATCAAGGTCATTTTCCCATCTGGATTTTGCAGAGGCTTCTGCACATACTGATGAGTTATACCTTTTATCAAACCTTGACCATCATTTTCAGGGCTAGAAAATGATTGCACAGTGTCAGAGGATCACAGGAAATAAGATGAAGGCTCTTGGTGTTAAAATCCAGACCTTATATTTACTATGTGTCACCTCTCCTGTGTCCCCCAAAGTCATACCCAGTATCCTTCCAGAGTACAGTGCAGGAATCTGTCCTCCTTCGTCTCCAAAATCTCACACTTAATGCCACATGACACCACTCATCCTCTATCTTAACTTCAGGGAAGTTACCCTTTTCCACATCTGTAGGTTTTATGTGACCAGCGTTTTTCTGCTGGTTGAAGGACTAAGAAAAACAAACTGTAAGTTTTTGGTTTTGGAGGGCAAGTGGGTCTATCTGTCGATCTATGCCTATAGGCCTGTACCCCTCTTCCCTCCTCAGTGACCCCCTCTGTGTGATGTCTGGATGGATGTGGCCCTGCAGGAACCTCTGATGACAGCAGAGCATCGTGCAGTCAGCCTGCCTTAGGTCTTCACTTGGTCAGCACCTTAAACACTGCTTTTGAGAATTTGAGGGCAAAGACCTCATGCGAGCAAGCAATTAGAGCAATTATTCCGAGTCCCAAAAATGGTAGGTGGGTCAAAAAACGTGTAAAGGATTGGCTGCAGACACCCTCTCCCTCACAAGGTGTCTGTGTCAGGCGTGCTGGCCAGGGCTCCACCTGATAAATCCAGCCTCCTCATGGGAACAAAATATGCCATTCAAACGTGGCAGTGACTGTAAGACAATGCATCGGAGATGAAGGGCCTCCAAAAGCAATTCCTGACTAGAAGCAGACTGCACAAGGCTATCTGGACATCCCCTTTTAACCCAGACTGGATATGAGCACATCACCTCCTCACCATAGACTGGCGTGCCAGATGTCTGCTACAAAATAATAACACTGAGAAATTTGTGGTTTGTGATATTTTAATATCCTGAGCACAGGATTATTTGCTGTTTAGTGTGCTTTAAAGTGTTGTCCTTCTGTGCAATTGAGAACTTTACTGTTCCTGGATGGAGTAACAAACAGCTGTGCTGCTAAATAAAAGAGATCTTTTGGATCATCTCAGAGCACCACGCTGGCAGCCTTGGAGGCACAGTGACTTGTGGAAAGGGTGAGTGGTCGTGGGGCAGGTTTGCCAGCTGGTGCAGGCACTTGCAGCTGCTTAGAGCTCATGCATAAAAGATTTCATCACAGATTATTAAAGGCAGAAAGGACATTTGTAAATCAGAGAGTCTGACCTCTTGTGTAACACAGACTGCTGATTTCAGAGCAGAAGTCAGAGATTAGCCTGACCAGAGGTACTCAGCTGGGCAATGGAAATTCTGCTCTTAGTTCACTGGAATCTCACATGCCAGTGTTGTAATTCCACAATGCAGCAGAGAGTTCATTCAGAGGCTGCAGACCAGGTAATCAGATTCTATGCAGGTTTACTTCTTGATTATTTATTCAATAAGGATCACATTAAAAGCCCACTGGAGGCAGTGAGAGACTCCTGTTGACTTTGCAGCAGCCTAAATCAGACCTGAAGTGTTCAGAGTTTTAATATGCACAATTGGAATTTGGTAGCTTCCAGAGGTCTGTATCAAATTATGAGCTCCCTTTGGAGTAATGTGCTCATCACACATCTTTACTTGCCTGAGGGTAACCTCTTACAACTTGTTCCAAACAGCTTTCCTGCCTAGACTGACACTTCCTCAGAAGACCTCCGAACTAGGATCACCTACTGACCTCCTTCCATGCAGAAATGATTTCTTGGCCGAGATGAAGGAAAGCATGGCTGGTGAGGATGGCAGAGAGACAGAGCCAAAGCTCAGGAGTTAGGAGCAGTTGAGGCAGAGCTGTAGAAAGGACTCCAAATAGCTTTGTGTGAAGCCTCAGCTAATGTTGCCTGATCCCTCTATTTTATTTCCTCTTCAAAACAGGTCACCACAGGCACTCCTTCCTCCCTTTCTCCTGCACCACCATTCTCCTCCAGAAAAACCTTCCTCCCTTTCTCCTGCACCACCATTCTCCTCCAGAAAAACCTGAAGGCTGTCTTTTGTCAGAGCTTCTGGGGTTCCTGCAGAGCACAACAGACCACAGAAACTGCCCATATTGGTGGATTCTGGGGTAAAATCTTTCTGGGTGCTGGGCCACATAAGCCAAATAAAAACATGGTCCTTGATAACCCTTGCTATGTGTAAAAGCACCAAAAAGAATGATCTGTCAATATCTGGATATGTCAGATGTGGAGCCAGATGTGTTACATTGTCTGTTGACCACTTTATAATCTTCTATCCCATCTGTAGAAGATTAAAAATCTATGTAATATTTTTTTGTAGAACAGTATTTTTCCAATGAGAAAAAACACAGCCTCTGATTTGTATTCCTCTGACTTGAAATCATTCATTTTAAATGACTGTTTGTTCTGCTAATTTAGAATCCGGGCAGGCATGGAAACAATTTATTTTGGTTTGCAAAAGGAGCTGAGCTTGGGTTTGTTAAGTGCATATGTACTTTGTTGCTTTGGGATGCAGTACAGCTCTCTGCTGGAATAAGAGTTCTCCAGAGGCTGGAGCTCCATAGTGAGCTCCATGATGACACCCTCAGAGAGGAACCTGTCCTTGACTGAACATCAGATCTGTTGCATTTCCCTTGTCTCCTCCACAAGAGTTTTTTTTCTAGAAGTCACTTAATGAATGAAACCCTCCATGGCCACCCCAACATGATGCAGCCCAGATAATGGATAGGTGTTCACTCAGGAGCCCAGTCTGACATGGATCCTCTGGCCAAACCTGAATGGGGACTGCTCCACTCTGAAATCCAATGTGGCTCGAGTTCCCTGCTCCCATGAAAAAGTCCTTGCACTTCTTACAGCCTCATTAGAAACTCCTATTGCTGGAAGCAGGGAAACCCATTCAAAAAACCTACTTGTGCAGACACAGATAAAAAAGGATTTTGACATCTCTAACAATGGCACTGTCCCAGTAAATAAATTATCAGCACTCACTTATAATTACTTTTGTTATACTTGTACCTGCTTTGCAGCAAATTTCCCAAGACAGAATTCTGATGTCTGCTAATTTTATTTTCCCTAACATCTAAGCAAAACCAATTTTTTTAAAAAAAAATTCTTCTTGATATTTGAAGCAGAAAAATAATTGGTATTGAACCAATTCAAAAGCTAGATAATATTGTCTTTCATGATATGCTGGGCAATGACGTGGACTAAAGCAACATTATATGAAGCAAGGAGTATTTTAAATAGCCTTCATTCTGGTTTGCCACTAAACCTCAGTAACAGCACATTAAAGACATGCATTTCAGTACCCCATCACAGACATTTTGTTCTGTAACTCAAAATGTTTCATCTTATTGCTCTGAGGATTCTTGCCAGTTGGCATGTTTGCACATGTGTTAAGTTGCTAAATTTTTAATATTTCCCCACTTACCTGGTTTGATGCTGCATACCTAGGTGAGGCTGAGGGAATTGGCCCTGGCAGTGTGGGCACTGCACTTGCAGGGTTGTTGACAGCACAGCAACAGGCTCCTTGCATAAACTGATAAACAGCAAAGTATGGTAGAAGCTGTATGAATTGAAGCCATAGCCCTCTAACAGCAAAAGAGTTTGCAACAGAGATGGCACCATCAGGAAGAGAAGAAGCCAAACCCAGCTGGTTTCCTGAAGGCAGTTCATCCCTTTTGAAACCAAAGACCAAATGCATGGTTTCCTTGACTCTTGCACCAAGCACCCAAGGGTTTGAAGGTGGCTGTGGTCCACAAGCAGAGCAGAGCTTGTCTCAATGTCTTAGACTGAGTGAAACTGGTGAGGCACTTTGGCTTCTGCCAAGCCAGGGCTGGGGCTGTCCCAGCTCATGCTCATGCTGTCTCTGGTCTGAGCTCAGCCAAAGCACTGCACCAAAAGAAAATTATTTGCTGGTTTAGCCCCCGAGGCAGACTCACCCCAGGAGCAGCCAAGAGCCAGCAGTGGCGCAAGGACAGGGTGGGAGCATGTGAGGACAACAGCTGGTGGCAGGGCTGCTGCTGTGGGAGCAGATAGCCCTTCCATCACCTTAGCCCCAGGGTCAGGCCACGTCCCCTGTGCCTGCTGCCCTCACTGCAGACAGAACAGTAGGATCCCTTCTCACAGTCTCCTGACTGCGGAAGATTTCTTGCCACTGTCAGATTAATGAGAGTCTCACAGTCCTAGGGTGGCTTTTGCTCTGAACCAGAGACTTTCCTTTCTCCATTGAATGGTATGAAATTAATGAAAATTAACAACAGCCCATAAACAGAAGCACATTAAAGCTATTCAGCTGCTATAAAAGCACAGAGACAGGGTCATCTCTCCACAGATGGCTGCTCTGAGTATTTCCAGCACTGTTGCTAACTAATCCTATTAGAGGGAGCCAGGACTGTCCGAGATGCCCCAGCCATGTGTCCATAGGCAGTGTGCAGACAGAAATGCATGGCAGACCCCAAGATCCCCTGGCCACGTGTCCACAGGCAGTGTGCAGACAGAGCTGCATGGCAGCAGCTGCTGACAGCCTGCCTGGCCCTCAACTGCCTGAATTTCATAGCAGTGTTGTGCTGAACTGCCAGCTGTGCCCAGCTCTGTTCTGGGTTCACCAGGGATCTTGTTCCAACCACATCTGTCCTGCCAGGCTGGTGCCAGAGCAGGGAGTAAATTCTGTCCAGAGAGTGGCCCTGAGTATCCAAGGCAGGCAGCACAGACCCAGCTGTCTTCACAGAGAGGAAAATTGGCTTCTAGAGCCCCTTGCAAAAATAAATAAATAAATAAATAAATACAGCTCTTAATTCAAAAGTGAGAGAGGCTTGTGGCCAAAATTTCACATTTTGCAGTATTTCAGAGAGCTCTGGTCTTTGTTCCAGGCTTAAACTCCAGCCCAGTTGGCACAAGTCCCACGGGTTTCTGAGCAGCTCAGATTTCATTCTCTAACACACACTGCTGAAAGCACTGGCTTACAAAAGGTGAACAACTTCTAAGAAACGGGCTAGAGCCAGACCTGGCCTTCCTTATCACTGTCTCCTGGTGTTTTAGTGTGAATAGCCAGCAGGTAGCTGGTGGTGAAAAGAATCCACAGTAACAGCAGAGTCCCAAGGACTGTTAGAGGCAAAAGCTCCCACCCATCTCCTGGCTGAGCTGCACAACAGCATTGCAGTAAGGCTGCCCATAAGATGCTTTGTAGGGAAGGAATGGAACTACACCTCTTCTGCTGAGCTCTTTACCTTTGTGATAATCCAGGAGAGCGAGTTTGAAAAGAGCTAGTAATCCTCCCTGTGTGCAGTACACCATGGCTCTGTCTCTGTGGTGAACAACAGCCTACTAAGGACATCAAATGGCAGCTCTGCTGCTGCCTCAGGCACCTGAGGGGAAATAAACCATTACTAACAAATGTGCTTTTCTGAATGTCCCCGACCTACAGGTGCTGGAATGTTGGAATGAAAATGCCACCTGGCTCTGGGAGTCTGCTCCCACCAGCAGCACCAGGTCTGCCTGCCCTCGCCCTCTGCTCCCACCCACCCCTAGGGGAGTGATTTGGGCTGGTCTTGGCTCCAGACCAGGGTCAGCTGGGCTCTGTTCCCAGCCCTCCTCCCCCAGCTTCCCGATGCTGTGCAGCTCAGATCCCTTCTGTGAGCCTCAATCTCCCTTTCTGTAGCAAACCAGTGAGCCATAGGTTTGTTTTCGAAAGCTCCAGACAAGCAGTACAACAGGAGAGAGAGAAGCATTGGGACTATCCAAGCTGCTCCTGTCTGTGCAATGGCCTGAGCTCAGGAGTTGATGAGAACTGGGCTCCAGCAACCTCCAGCTCTGGTTTTGGAAGCAAATTTCCACATTGCCGAAGAGGCACAAATCTAAATCTCCTTCCTTCTGTGCTCCTGCCTGTTCTCTATGGTGCCTCTGAAAATTACAGTTTTGCCATTTGAAAACAAAAGTGCTTGGTTGGCAAGAAAGACTCCATAAAGAAAGCAATGGAAGCTGTCACATCTGTACTGTCTGAGCACCATCTGTCTCCCAAGTTTGCTCTGAAACAACGAAAATCCCATCCAGTCCTCCTGCAATATATCAGTAAATTGCTTAGCAGTGGCACTTGGAGAAGGAATGAACACATTTCAATTAGACAATGGCATCATTAAACACCAGCTCAGTAAATAAAAACCTGGAGGTTAACATTTGTAGAGATTAAGCAATCTGTTAAGTAAAGTTTACTATGGCATGTTAGGGTTTTTGTTACACAACTATATACATGTAGCATCCAAAACAGCATCCTTAGCTTACTTTTAAGATTGTTGTTTTTGCTTTAAGCACATGTGATTCCCTGAGAGTTACCTGAGGTCCAGAGACTGGTTTGGAACTCTAGATACCTGGAGAAATAGGTGTATCACTTCTGGTAGAGAAAGAAAGGACAGCTGACTGATGGAGAGGAAAAGTAAAATCACAGAATGATTTGGGTTGGAAGAGATGTATAAAGATCAAAAAGGCAAACTGTATCTTTGCTTTAGGGGCTGATGAGAAATGCTGAAAATGGGATGTAACTGCTGCAAACAGGCTAGTTACTTTCAGGAAATGCTAATTCCGGGTTAGGAGGAACTGAAAGCTGGGATAACACCTAGCTGGAGAATATATATCACCTCTGATTTCCAGGACTTCACAACCACTATGGTTAAGACATTTTAATTTACTGCTTTCGACCCTGTAAATCTCAAAATAGCCTCACACATGTTTGGTCCTGGAAGGACTGTATGCACTGCAAGCTTAAGCTAAGAGGAGGATCCACTGTTTCTTGGCTGATTTTACAAACAGTTTTTGCATCCAAAGCAGAATAAACCTGGGCAGGCTTCAAGTTCTCTCAAACTTAGATAAATGTTTTTGATTAAGATAAAGCAGTACAAATCCTTAAGAAGGCTGCTCCTGCAGAGTGCTCCTGCAGGTCCCTACGTGCACAGGGAGATCTCACTGTGCTTTTCAGGAGTGCTTTCTCTGCCAGCTTCAAGGAATGGCTGCTCACAGCTGCCATCACTGTGACCCTCCATTAACTCTGTGAACAAGACCTGGGGCAGAATTTGTTTTCAAAGGACCTTGCGAATATTCAGTGTAAAAAGTGACCAGCACATTTGTACTGCAGTGAGCTGTGCCTCACAAACAGCCCAAACCAGTGATCTCATGTTATACAGGGAGAGATGAGACTCAGGCAAACACAGCCTGTGATGATGCACCTTGCACTGCACTCCCCTAAGTGCTGGACCAGACCCACTGGCACAAACACCCCAAAGAGCTGCTGGAACCCGCTGGCTGCTGAAATGCCCCTGTACTACAGCACTCTTGCTCCTGTACTGCCAGCTCTCCTTCAGTGTCACTTCCCCCTCTCCTTCAGCATCACTGCCCCCCACACGAGCTGGGACATTATCCCAATGATTCCAGCTGTTGTGCTACACCACACTGAACATAATCAAAGCTAACAAAGCATGCCTCAGTGGCTCTGTTGTCATCTGGCACTGAAGGCTAAGGATCCAAATGAGCAGGGCTGAGGCTGATGTCATACTTGAGAGAGTTTGGCAGGGGAGAGGGGGGAGAAAACAAAAAAATATGTGGATTTTGAATGGCTGTTTTTATCATTAGAAAACTTCAGAGAAGTACTGATAGGGTGGGATGATGCTGTGATTCTGGGGGTTTATCAGTCTTGATATCTTTCTGAAATGCAGACTTCTTAGACAAATATTTCTAGGTATAGCTTGGGTTACGAATGCAGACTTACCTGCAGCTGTGCTCATACAAGGCCCTGGATAGTCTTGCAAATCCAGTCATTTGTGCTGATACAGGCAAGATGCAGCCTTCCACTTTAACACTGTGGTTAACACAGTGGCAGCTGCAATGCATCCACCTGAAACAAAATGGAAAGAATAAGAAAGGAGAGACTGCAGTAGAGCCCACATTATATACACTTCCTGCTCATTTCCCTAAGCAGAGAACTCCAGACTCACCAGCACCAGGGTGGATGATAAATAAGGGCCATGGCCTTTGGCAAAAAGAAGTCCATTTGCTCACCCAGCTCCATCCAAACTTGCAGCAATCAGTGCACAAAAGTGCTCAAGTAGGAAAGAGGAATGGAAATAATTTGCCAATAACAGTTGGGACTGACACTGGACCCTAACCCAGTTCCCAAATGGTGAGAACAAGCACTGGTTAGGCAGGACCAGCAGCTGAAGATGATCTCTTCCCCAGGCCTTGCTTATCTAAATAGGCACAGCTCCGAGAGCCCCTACCAGTGGCTCACAGGGTATTGTCCCAGTCCACTTCTACCTTTTTGGCTGCTAAATTTTGTTGCAAACAACTGAGAATACACCACATGCCCATAAAATGGCACTTCCCTCCCATGGCTGGTTTTCCAGGTGATGTTGGTCTCCACATCCCAGCAGCTGAGAGCAGCTCTCTGAGTGAGAAGTGCTAAAAGGGGATCCTGAGGTCATCTCCAAGGACTAAGACAGCAACAATTTCCAAAACACAAAGGATTGAAACTCTTCACACATGGCCCCACTCTTACAGACTTCTAAGCTGCTTAGTTGTTTTTAAAAATGAGTGATGACATTCACATATCTTCTCCCAATGCCAGAAAGGCCAGAAACTTTGCAGGTTTTCATGTGATGCCACTTCAGCAGGCTGAGAAGCATTTCTTGGCTTCTCAGCATGTGAACTGCAGCAAACTTCTCTCCATTTTAATCTTTAGTGCTATACCAGGAATGTGCATTCCAGAGGCATTCAGAGCTTCATGAAAAGCACAGAATAATTTCCAAAATCTAGGTTTGTGCTGAATGCAAGTAGGGACTCCCTGTCTCTCTGGCACGCAATCAAAGAGGCCAGCCTCCATCTCATGTAGAGCAGCACTGAACATCCACAGAGCAAGCTCTGTGCAAAATTCATATGCTGAATATACCTCTCTAAGACACCCTGCAAAAGTGATGACCACATGCAGAGCTCACAACACCCAGCACCTAAACTGTTAATACAGCACAGAGGAAACCATGTAATCCCTGAAATGAGGACAGTGCTCCAAGAATGGATCGATCCAGGGTTGCCCTTCAGTTCCCAGCTGCTGACAGACAGCAAATTGATCAGTGTGGTTTGGATTTCTCTCCTGACAATTCAGGCAGGAGAGGGCCAGGAGCTCCGTAAATGCATAATCTGCTCCTGGCACTCGCTGTGTACTAAACAACGATAAAACCTTTGGAGCAAGCTGTTTCCCCTCCAGTTGGCTAACATTTGTATCCAGCTGAACTCCTGGGGTGATAACTACAGCAAACCTCCTCCTCTGAGGCAGATAAATAAAACATACTGTAAAGAAAAGTGCAGGGTATTGGCACGTCTCTCCCACAGGCTGTAAGCAGCTGAATGCCGCATCCCAGCGAAAGCGAGGAACGAGCGGGTTTTTTTTCCCGAGGAGGCTCTGCTCACTCTCTGCCTTTCTCCCTAGTAACTGATCCATTTTTTTGTTCCTCCTTCCCCCTGGCTGGTGCACAGAGCCGTGCCCCGGTACAGGACACAGCAGCATCTTTGCTAATACTCAAAGTGCCACCTACAGTTTGTGCGAGCGCATGTGTGAGCAAACAGTCCCAGGCAGCGATGGAGACATCCTGCAAATGAGAGAGATATATATATATATGAGTACTGAGACATGATTAAACCAGCCTGTAGCTCTCACATGAGAGGACAGAAATAAGTCTGGAAATGCTTCTGTTCTGGGAGCAGGTCTTCTGCCTTCAGGGGAAATCGGGCACAGAGCACACAGACTCTGCAGGGGCACAGCAAGCCTTGCAGGGAATGAAACAGGGTTGTTCTGACTGCAGCTCGTATGCTCTGTGAGTAGTCCTCCATTCCTACATCAGAAGAATTGCCAGAAATCCAGAATAGGGATCCAGTACCTGTTTACTCCCTGATGAAATACATCAGTGGACGTGGCAGTACCAGCTCCCCAGAGGTGCCACAAAAATGACAGTAGGTGGGGGCAAGTGCTGGGGTGGAGCAGCGCAGTGGCTGCGATAGTCACAGTGGTTTAGGAACCCTCAGCACCACTGCCATCCCACCCCCACCCCTGGCAAAAGGGCCCTGCCCAGTGCAGAAGCTTTTTTTAGACTGTAAGGAAGGCAAATAGGGCAAAGGAAATGAATGCAACAGCTGAGAGGCTTAGGATTTAATCAGAGCTGGCTTTTTACTGCTTGCTTGCTTTCTTCATTTATTTTCAAAGGACAATGTCCATGTCTATAGAAAATACAGAAAACCCCCAAACCCACACAACTATTCCCTGTTCCCACTGTGCAATTGAAATAGGGGGAATAAAGGGTTTTGTTTGTTTTTTATTAATTTTCTTGCAGAGGTAATTTAAAAGAAATAAGAGATGACTTCACTGGTCCTGTGCTGTCTAACAGTGGTCAGGCTGGTTGGGGACCTCACAAAATCCATGCCTAGATCCACAGGAAAAACAATGGCCAAACTCACTCTCAGCTGGAGGCTTTCCTTGGAGATTTGCCTCGCTCACCTGTTTGGTCTGGGGGGTTTTGACAGTTCTGTGCAATATCTTTGTCTTTTCCTTGGGGTTTCATCCAGCCCACAGCAGACTGGGATGGACTGCCACCATCAGGGGATTGCACTGACCAGATTTCCACTGGTGTTACGTGCAGAGCTCAAACAAACTCCCATGGTTTGTTGAAGAGCCTGATCCTGCCTGGAAAAACCCCTTCTCAGGCTTGAGCAGAGGTTTACAGAAGACTTGGAGAGGCAGGAGTGCTCTGCTCTGGAGCTCCTCATCCTTTCTGCCCCCTACCCCAAACAACCCCAGAGAACTCAGCAACAGCCCCTGTTTGGACATAGGAACACTTGAAAATGGTTGTTTACAGTGATTTCACTTGGACTGACAGGAAAACAGGAACACAGAATGGTTTTTAAATACACCCTGTGGCTAAAAGCCTGGAAGCAGCTGGCCTCTGGCCAGGCTGTGAGAATGAACAATGATATTTTGGGGCAGAGACGGAGGCGAGCCCAGATTCTTCCTGCTATAATTTGACTTTTTTGAATGTACTTAAATGAAGAGGTTGTTAACTAATCGGATGTCTTTCAGTTTGACTCTTAGTTTTGGCTCATGATATAGCAGATACACAAAGAGCACATTCCCTATACCCCCTTCAGTCATCAGTTATTCCTCTCACCCATCAGTTTCTTTCTTTCTTTTATTTTTTTAATGTTTCTTTGTTGTAAGTTTAGACCTTTTGTGAGAAAAAGAACATGGAAAAACTTTTCTTCCTTTCTGTTCTTAATAAACACTTTCACTCTGCATGTTAACTGATTTCTTGGTTTCTGAAGAAGTAAATAAAATGTTAGGAAGTCAAAATCAAAGACGAAATATTGAGGTTATCCAGACTTCTTGTTTCCTTTACAGCTCTGCCATCAACCATTTGAAATTTTAATTTCTCTTCCAAAACAGCAAGCAAGAAAATAGTTTACAAATTCTTCAGAACTCTCACAGAAATGGGAAAAACCAGTCTTGCCTAACCACCTGGACAAGTACTGTGTCTGCTTCAGCTCATGGCTGTCAGACCCCAGTCTTCTCATCAGTGAATGAATCAGTCCCATCACAGGGGATGGGACCACAGAGACTGCAGCATGAGGTTGAGTTCCCTCAGGGTGGGAGGCTGTGGTGCTGTGAGACTTGTCCTGCACCATCCTGTGCTGACACAGGACACAAAGTCGCTGAGGGCTGGCCCAACACCATTGGGAATGGCACGGAAAGCTCCTTCAGGGTGGGTCTGGCAGTATTTAGGGTTGAAGGAGCACTTAAATCACTGCTTCTGAGACAGGCTCTCAGCTCTTTTTAATAATATAAGAATAACTAAACTGGCCTGTGATTATCTTTAGTGTTTTTTGATCAGCTGGTGGTCACTCATCTGGCAGATCTTTGGCACACTACTCTCCTGGTCTTTTTCTGCTAGAGAGAGATGTGGGGGTGGAGAGAGAGAAATTGTAAATGCAAAAGGAAAACTTGACCAGACTACTGCCACTCTTTGAAAACCCAAAATACATGTGTGCATGCATGAGCTGGCTAGGTGGGAGATAAATCCCAGCTGTACATGGAGTCACCTGGCAAGGTGTACCTGTTTGCACTCTTACTTCTTCCCTCCACTGCATTCTGCTGGCTTGGAGCCTTGCAGAGGGTTGAGAAGAGCCCCAGAGAGCAGGGGGAGCCCTTGGTCAGGGAACTGCCTGGGGATGGTCCCACAGCCCCACACTTGAAGGAACCTGCTGCCATTGGGAGCTAGACCAGCACTGGGAGGTGCCACAGGTGAAGACAAACACAGGTAGCCGAAGGTCCCCTCCATGTTTAATTACAAATGGGTGGGGAGTCTGCTTGTTGCCTGAGGGATAAAAGGCAGAAAGACAGAAAACCATTCCTGGGGCAAGCTTGGCTGCCCTTTTCTTGAGGAAAACACAATTTTGGCAATCCTGCTGCAATCCTGTACCACTTTGTTGAGCCAGTGCCGTGCTATAACCAAGTATGTTTGAATGGTAGAGGACAGGCAGATAAGCCTGAAAATAACTCTCTGGGTACTAGAGATCACAAAATCCTTCAAGCAGGGAACACACTGCAGAGATGTCAGAAATGGGACACTGGGACGGACAACAATCGCAATTCAGAGTTTTTCCCTTAGAGACCACAGTCAGCCAGCTGTGGCAAACCAGTCCAGAGGAAATGATACCACATGAATTCCAACTGTCCTGCAGGGACTCCTAATGCTTCACACTTTTCTATAGGTCTGAAACACCCCTGCAAGGGAGCAGGTTCAGGGGGTGAGGTCAGCTGAAGCCCAAGAATAAGGTGTGGCACCACTGCAACAGCTTGGTCAAAAGAAAGCAGGGGTCCAGTGAGTCCAGTGACCAGGACCCAGACCCTGGTGTGGCCATGGAACTGGTGCATGGCTTTGCAAAGAGCCTCCTCCTCCTCCAGGCTGCCAGCTCACACCTTTAGCTCTTAACTGACAGGGATGCAGCTTGCTAACTGCTCTCACAGTGCCTTGCACAAGAGAATCCTCTTAGAAAATGCCACCAAAACACTGCTGAAATGGAAACAGAACAACAGGGCAAACAGGGGGACAAGATAATGGTTAAAGGGGCATATTTTGCATCAAGAGGCAGCAGGCTCTGTGCACTGCCTGCTTGGCACTGCTGGGCTACCAAAGCTGGCTTTCTTTGGCAGACATTAGCCTGCCTCCCTTGTGGAAATGGCTCTCTGTGTGCATGTGTCCAAGCAGCTGGCAGGGTTGTGACCCTCTCCCCTGCCTCTAAAGACACCTACTGAACCTGCCCTGGGGAGCTGTGCAGATAAACAGTACATGAGAATGTATGTGAGGAGGAGTGTGCAAGACAGGGGGAGAGAAGAAAGGAGAATATGAGAAACCAGACATCTAACAAAGAAGGAGGAAAAATGATCAGGCAAAGCAGTGAGATGAGAGAGAGAGTTGTTATTAGAGGCAAGAAGTGAAAAGAGGCAAATTAAACACTGGTTCAAACCAGAGTAAAAATAGCACAGGAGGAAAAGGAAAAAGACAACACTGCAAAGGAATACAACTGATGTCTTTCAGTAGGTGCTATCACACTCACATACTTGCTCTGGCAGCTTTGCAGAGAAACACACCCTGAAATTAACTGCAGGGCAGCAGGATGGCCCTGGAAACAGCCCTGGCTGTAGCCCTCATGCCCTCCAGCTGGGCCAGCTGAAATAACAAACTTGGACACTGCTGCTGGGTCACTGCAGTTAGTTATTTACATCAAGTATTGACCAGTCAATAGAGTGGAAAAGAACTTGGCTCTGTGGCTGCTTTTTGAGACATCTGCATCTCCCTTCACCCACAAAAGCAGATGGGGTCTAGTCCATGGAGCTAAATCCAGCTAAAAGCCAAAGTTACATCCAGATCCAAAATTAATTGGTGCAGAAATCTTCATGTTGCAGTGTCAAGAAGGATGTCACTATTAAGATATGTGAGAAAGTTAAGACAGACTCAGAGTCCATACATTTATACTTGGTTTCCATTCTGGTCACAAAATTAAAACTAGGGATGAAGTCAAGATCAAAACTTAATGTCAGGCCATGACCTCCCTCCTGTGCCCCATGTCCAGCTGATCCACACCACGAGCTGCATTAATCTCTGGGGACAGCAAAGAGAACTGAAAGCAAAGCAAAGCAGGAATTTATGTGTAAGAAAGAACCATATGACAGGGTACAAAGCAATGATAACACATCACTGAAAAATCACAGCTGATTAGATGGGGTTGTCTCCCTAGCCCCTTCCCAAAGCAGGCTTTGTCCTTATCCTGGATGCCCAAATTCACGACGAAGTGCCACCAATACACATCCCAAGAATGCAGCTGGTCCCACTGTTACCTGTGGCTGACACTCAGACACCTGAGTAGGGCACTGGAAAGGTAAAAGTGAGTCACTCCATGCCTGTGTGCCTGCCCTGCTCAATCCTCATTCCCCCCAGGATTAGCCTCAAGGGCAGGAATGTCTCCAAGGTTTTAAGAAAGCTGTCCTGCTCCCTTTCCTGCCTGACCCTCACCAGCTGACTCTGCAGTTCAGCTCCCTCCCTGCAAAAGAAGGATCACAGAACCACCCTGCTCCAAGACAGCATTGCAAGAGTAAATGCATTAACAGTTGTATTAGGCACAAAAGGAATGAGAGGTTGAATGAATATGAAAGGACATTTGATTTCTAATGTTACATCCCCGATCCGACCAAGTAACCCATCCTTATCTAAGTGCCACTCATGCTGACAGCCTCTGCAGAGCAGACAAGGCAGCCTCTTCTGAATACTCTCAAGACCTGAGTGGAAAAACCAGCCCCGGCCACTCCTTGGTTCTGCTGTCACTTCCCTTACTGTGCTTCCCCACATTTCCAGGGGTACACACACTCAGAGAGCTGGAGATCTGAGCAGAATGAAATGCCAAGAGAAAACAAAGCCCTAGGGCACATATTTATATGCAGTCATAAAAACACAATTCTTGCTTTGATTGTGTATAATCCTAACAGTCTCCAAGTGTAAGTACATGCTTCTCCAACTAATCTGAGGTGAATACAAATGTTAGTGCACCATTTATCTGCTTTAATATGAATATAAGCCTTTGGAGAAAAGAGAAGCTGTGTTTGTGTGCCTGTGTGATAGACAGGTGGGTTTGAAACATTGACTGAAGATTTCTGTGCCATAGTTTTATAGGTAGGATTCATGCTATGAACTCTCTAAAGAATAACAGTTTTACTCCAAGCCCTTTGTCCTCCCCTCCCTCCATCTCAGTGTTGCTGCTCTGCTTTGGGAGCTCTGTAATGCCAGATTTCTTGATTCAGCCAAGGAATAGCTGAAAAAACAAGGAAACAGGGGAGGAAGGTCGAGCTGACCTTGTGCTGCACACGTCTGGGCAGGAGCCTTCTGGGGACCATCCACGCCCGGCTAACGCGGCCTCCGCGCGGAAAGCTGCTGCCTGCTGGAGTTAATGTTCACACCCCCTCCCTGCAGGGGTTGCAAGTACCCAAGGAGCAATTAACCTGCCACAAATGCTTGTTTAGTCATTTTTAATCCAAGGCATTGACAGGAAAAAATTATGTTTTTTCTTGCTTGGCTTAGAAGCGATGATGTCTACAGATTTACTGATGAAAAGCTTCCTAAAAGGAATTCTCAAACAATGAGCCCTCCAAACAGCCTCTCTTTACCCTCTGATTTCATGCAGCGAGGAATTTAGATTTCCTATGACTTATACCTGCTTTTGTGAGGGAAATGCCCTTTTAAAACATGCCAGTGCCTCCTAACAGGTGCAGCTGCCTTTCACTTAGAAAGAAACAGTTAAAAGAAATACATTAAATCTTATGCCAGAGCCAGACCTGCTGTCTCAATTCGTTTGAGTCAATCAGCACATTGATACTGCTGTAAATCAAAGGCAATTCTGCAGTACAACACCATTTTGTAAGGCAGGTACTGCCCTGCAAAGGTAAATGCATATGCATATTAACTACCAGAATTTATTCGAAGTTCATAACCTCCCAGTGTTTTGCTTATAGTCTAATATTCAAATTCATTATTTTAAGTGACATATTTAAGTGAAGTGCCAAAGACATATATACAGGGCATATACTATAGATGTGTAGATACATCACACATACATATTTATTTCACTACACAAGAGGATGGAATCATTGCTATATCTCATGTAAGGCTGGTTGCTGTTTTCTGTAGATCATGATGACAGCCTCAGTTGGAAAACTACAGGAAATTAGCCTTGAATACTCTGCATAAATTCTCAGCTTTTGAGGAGCTGCAAGAAATCAACTTATATTCAAGTTAAAACTGTTCCTCAAGAAACATGCACATTTTGAAAAATGTGATTTTTCAAGCCAGTTTAACTAAAGACTGTGAGGAAGAGGAAATGGGTGTGCGAAAGAAAAGACTTGAGAAGACCCTGAGAATATTTATATTGTTAATTATCAGATACGAACAAAATATTAGTGTGTCTTATTATCACTGTATGCTTCAATATCACAACAAAAATGAAACAAGGCTTAAAATTGTAGAATGTTTTTTATACAGACCAGTAGTTTATTATGAATTTGTTACCACAGTTCTTGTCCTTTAACTGGTAAAAGGGGCAGTCAGCAGCAGAAGCACGGCTTTTCTGGAAAGCCAGAACATGGCTGAGATACATTTTCTTATTTAGGATTTCAAATGTTTTAAAAACTAGGTCCAATCCATCTCCCACTTTTCTGCAGTACAGGCATGTGAGTGCATTACTTGAAGCTCTGTACACTCTGAGCACCAGCCTCCACAGAAATTCTTGCAAAACCCAGTAGGGAGCACGAGATGGCTCGCCCAAAGGGAAAGCAGGATCTGCTGCTGCCTTCTCGATGCAGCTGCACAATCCTCACTCCACATGAACTGGCAACTTTATCATCTACAGGTCCTTTATGTGTTGATGAGCAGAAATAAGCACAGCTATAGAAAAGCTGTGATCAGGAGATGGCTCTCAGAGCACCTCTCACTGGATAAAGCAGTGAAGTTCAGCTACATAAGCCAAAGGCTTGTGGCACGAAGGATAAAGCAGGGCTACTTGCCAACCTTCCCTTCAGTCAGTGCCTCGGGTGCTGCACTGGCTCCTTGCTCCTGTCACAGGAGGCACCTTGACTGCCAGGAGCAGGGGCAGCTGGCAATAAATCTCTGTTACAGGGGCTGTCTGAGGCTACTGGCAAGTTTGTAAGCACGGAGACTTGTGTGTATGTGGTCTGTGCACCTGCACTGGGTGTGCACTCAGCCAGTGAATTCCACACTGGGTGTTTATATAGACATGCATCCGGCACAGGAACAGACCCAAAAGATGTATTTTTCAATATAACCCATGGCCATCCCATGTGACCTAAATAATTCAAGGGCAGGAAAGCTACATAACATAGTATCTTTGCTGATAACAAAGCAATAATCCTCTTTCTGGGAGGAAATGACAGGTTTGAAATTGCCTTGTGTTCCCAGACTTTAAACTTGGCAGCATGTCGGTTCTTGTAAATGTTTCACTCCAGAAGAGTCTGGTGATCCATTATTAGCAGCTAATTCACTGTCAAGCATGTGGGCAACAACATTTGGACAGGAGCAATGAAGCATCAGCTGTTAGTCTGCTGCAACTCCCCACGTGTTAGAGATTGGGAGATTTTCTGACATAGGAATATATTTCATGTGTTGTGGGTCACTCCTCTGGTGAGAACAGCAATTCAGACAAAGTCTGGGCTTTGCAGAGTCTCATCTCCCTGTCTGAGGCAAAGTCCTGCAGTCCCCTGTCCCATGGACAGAGGCAAAGGAAGCTGTTTACAATAAAAAGACAAACACGATGAAAATAAAAATGTGAGCGCTCAAAATTCATGTCAGCCTGAAAAATCACTGTTGCTTCCCTGGCAGTCAGCTTGAAGGGGGCATTTTGATTGATGATAATTTCCAATATAGTTCAATTCTTTCATAATGCTGTCTCTTTTTTAAAAAAACCCCAAGTAATTAACAGTAATGAACAATTAAAAATAGCTTTACAAATATCACCATGCTCTTACACAGGAAATTACTAAACTCATTGTATGCTTATCTGCCACAAAAAAGATTCAGTCAGCGCTTCTATTTATAACAGCATCTCCCTCAACTAATTAGCAGCCTTAGCATTCACAGGCTGCTCACCAGGAGGATCCAAAGACCCTCATCTCCTGGGCTGGGCCTGGGTATTTTGCATCATATTCCCCATTAGCTCATGGGGACTTTCTACTACCTGCATCCTCAATAAGTCAAGATTCTCTCATCTCTTGTCTGTACTTTTGTCACAGCCAAAGCATATTTTGCCAGGAAGTCACAGCTCTGCATGTGGGCACAATGGCACACAGCACAAAATTCTGGCTGAGCTCACCACTGTCACCAAGCCCTGTCCTGGTGGCTGTATGATCTCCAAGTCCTTTGCAGAGCCATCACGGCAGGCAAGGGCTGTTCAGCAGGAATAATATTAGATTTTTGCCTATGCCTGAGTGACAGAGAGAAAAGAAAAATCTTTCCAGAGCAGAGGGGGAAAGTCAAATTATTCTGAATATTTGCCAAGAGCGGGAGAGATACTTTTAAAAGGGGGTTTTGATACCAGATTGAAGCAAAGAAAGAAAATGAGGAGGAATATGCCCTAAAATACTTCCCCTTGCTGGGCTGTTTGTCTTCTAGGAAATAACAGACTGAGACTGCACTGGGAACCCAGCTCCAACTGCAAGGGGAGAAGTTGTGAAGTGAGAAAGGTTGGCTTGGGGAGAGATCAGACACTCTGTGGAGTTGGCAGTGATGCAGTAAAGGGTGGGGGGAGGAGTGGGGGTGGAAATCCCATCCTAGATTTGACACTCAGGGAACTGCAAAGCTGTGCATGGAATAGAAGTCAGGCAGCTCTTCAAAAATAGGCTGGGAAATCCAGCAAAGATACAAGCTGTGCTGGTGGCTGCTTATGAAGCCAGGACCTGTGAGGAAAGGGCTGTGAGCATTTGCATTGCCAGGAGGTGTGCAGAGAGCAGTGCACCATGCTCAGACTATCTACACAATGATTTTTCTGGCTTCGGGAGGTGTTCCTGCCCCTCTGAGAAACTCATTTTGTATTTATAAGGCTTTATGAACTTGCAAAATCTTTCAGAACTTCTGATCTGTGCATAATTTCCCATGCTTTTCTTCAAGTGCTTTTCTTTTCCATAACAATGTGTTATTAACTTTCAAAATCTTATTGCATGACTCTAAAATTCATGTGAGGTTTCAGAGCATTGAGTTTCAATGGTGCAAACTGATCCATCAGAACCAAAGGAAAACATGTTCTGGGAAAGAAGAGATGGCAGGAGGGCTACAATAATTCTTCGTATGAAGAAAAGAAAGTTGGAGTTGTTTAATAGAGGAAGCACACAGCCATGTTCTTTACCCACAGGGGGAAGGTACAGAGAAAGAGAAAGGAACAGTGAACGTGAAGACCAAAAAGGGGAAGAAAATAATTTTTGGCCTTCTCCAAATTGTCCTTCATACTGCAGACTGGGTGTTGTGAAACCAATCCTTGCATGTCCTCAGGATATGTTGTTTCATGGCCAAAACTTAATCTGCAGCCAAACAAATGCACACAAGCATCCAGACTTTCCTTAATATGTTGGTAGGTTCCCAGTAAGAAGATTTGTCACACATCTTGAAATGCAGCCCACAAACCCACTTCTCAGACATCCCATGTTCCAAAGATTTGTGGATACCAAGGTAGAACAAAGCATTCACATTTTCTGTGTGATACAGAGAACAAGATACCAGTTAGCACATTTTAGATCAGTAAAATAATTCTCATTACTATCAGTTTATCAGAAGGAAAATCACGTAGTTGTAAGAAAAAGAAAAAAGATAAGCTATGGAGAATCTATTCTGTCTCATCTGTCTCAGTATTAATGACCCTCTTGCTGAGCAGTTCAGCTCTGACTTTAGATTCAATTTTTCTAGATTTGGAAATTGTCAGAATGCCTGGGTGAGATTCTCCAACCTTTGTGATAGAAAGGAGCTGACACTAGCTGATTATAACAGCATTTCTAGCTCGAGCATATCTGCATCTCTGAAAATACTATGAATTTTGACAGGTTTTCAATACATTTGTCCACCCACAGAGCTGATGTCATCTCACTTGCTGGAGGAAACTATAAAGGATAGATTTCCTTTGGCTCAAAAGAGATGTCTGAGTAGCAGCAAAGTCTGTTCTTCCACAGTCATTTCAATTAGCAGGGAATAGCCTGAGAATCCACGGGCTGTTACAGTCAATCAGGGGCCAGAAACAATTAGAGAGCCTGGCTGGGTGCTCATCCTGCATCCCTCAGACGGCCCAGCTCTCGTGGTGGGAAGAGCCAGAACTGCCTCTTGCTGAGGTACATGACTTAAAGGCATCCTCTCTTCCCTGGCGCAAGGTTATCAGTGGGTGGGAGCAGGATGGCATTCCAGACCTAGTGCTCCAGAGGGGGTGGGAGCCCTGATGAAGTCCAGATCAGCAGGATGAGCCCTGCCCAGCTGCTCCAGCCCTGCCCCTGGTGTACAGCCAGCCAGCTCAGTCCCACTGCTGTTCCCAACACCTTCTCCTTTCATCACATCCTTTCCCCTGCAACAGCCCCATGGAGGGGCGCCCTGACAGAGGCAGCTCTGCTGCCACGTGTGTCTGTCTGTCACTTGTTGCACTGGGTGTTGGGGCTCTGCATCTCAAAACAAACTCCTGCCTTCATCCCCACACTGGATCCCACCACGCCCCTCACCTGCAGAAAGAATGGCAATATTGGGGCATCTCACTTTTTGTGACATTACTTATGGAACAAGGGAGAAACCCCAGCACTGCCACACACCTTGGTCATGCACCCCTGGCCCCACGGTCCCGAGAGCCCTGCTGGAAGGCAGGTTTCTCAATTTTCCTGCAGACAGCTCTTCCAGCCTGTTTGGGAAGGGAGGGAGGAAAGCGGGGAGATCTGATATTGGCTCTTCCTACTTGCAGCTTAGAAATATAAGAGCTGTAAAACTAATCAGTTGGTGAAATTTTCCTCTGTAGGAGTCACAGCCAGTGAAATAAGCATTAGAAAAAGATGGATGTGGCAGGTCTGATTAATCCAGGTGCTTTTCCTGAATAACGATAATTGGGGTTTAGCGTGGCTATACGTATAAAATCAAATTTAATCAGCAAATGGACTGCCTCCAAACTTACTGCCAACACACCCTCACATTTATCTAGGTCTACTGCTATAATTTCATTGAAATTGAAGTTTTCACCCTGAAAATTTATTCTTTCACCTTTGATGGCATTTTAATCCTTTCCTTAGCGAAACACAAATCCGGCCTTTCACTCTAAGAAGTGGGGCTGCGTGTTCATGTGCCTGGTCCTGTCAAGAGGCATGAAAGATCAGTGAACTTTACCTCACCTATGGCCACAGGACTCTGTTAATTCACAGCTTAGAAGGAGGAAACAGCAGGGCAATGCACTGAGTGTCAGCTGGAGCTGCCAGCAGGAAAATTTACCTGAATATCCAAACTAGAGGAATAGACTACACCAGCTCCATGAGCAGCCCTGTGAGCTGCTAATTGTGGTTGGCCTTTATCTTCATTGGCTTTCTTAGTTACAGCAAATGCAATATGGCTCGTTAGTACTGCAACACACAGACACAAGTGTAATTACAGTAATTATGTCTCTCAGCTATCCCAGTCATAAGCGTCTGAGCACCATCCCTTTGGATAGTCAGAGGACCTAAAGAGGACACTTGAAATGCATCCTGCTCTTGTGATGACATGGAAGATCCTCAGAGATTCTCTGAGTGGTTGTGAGGCAACTTCAAGGCATTCAGTATTGCCTTGTTATTTATCTGATGTATGAGGTTCCGTGGGTTAATAAGCAGCCTTCTGCCTCACAACACCAGTGCAACCCAGACTGTGCTTCAGTCTTTGTGACTCAAAGAGGGATAACCCCAGCAAACCAGAGCTCAAACCTCCCTGGCCAACAGTTGGTAGCTGGGGTTTGACTCCAGCTCCCAGATCTGCTCAACAATCCCTGGCATCCCAACGTGCCTGGCTTGGCTCTGCTCACAGACAACAGATAGAGCTTCTTGACCTCCAGCCAAGCCAAGTTATTGCCTGGATTGCCTGGCTGGGATCATCAGAAGTGATGTTCTGAACTATTTGAATTGTTGCCTGCCGAGGGAAATGCTTATACATATATGTGTACATATACATACACTGCTTAGACATGTACAAACTGCTTCTCTCAGCTTCAATGAAAATCCCACTGAAGCCCATGGCTAAGTGACCTGAATGGATTTGGGAAAATGAATAAGAAGAATGGCTGGGGCATTTTGCCTCATCATTTCCCCCAGAAAACAGGACCACTGCCTGCACAGTCCTGGAAAGTGGGAACAATGCTCCTGGCTTGTAAATCAGGGGCTGAATTAAAAGGGAATTAATGGAGTTTGGTTGCTGTGCATTCCTACAGATGTGGTGCTACTGAGGGAGAAGAAAACAAGCTGTGTGTATGTACAGACACTGAATTTCAGAGTAGCCCAGTCATTTGAGCTCAGTCTTCTTTATCCTACAGCCAGTCTTGGAGTGGCATCCCAGGCTACATCCCTCCCCTGACGGCTCTTCTGCCTGTGAGGGGTCGGCACAAATACTCAACAAGCCAAGAGGTGGCTCCAAAAGAATGAAGCCAAGTGGAAAAGCAGCCACTGCCCCAGGGGGACAAGATACAGATGCTTGGGGTCATCAGTCCTGGGGATGCAGGGCACATGTTCTTATTGACCAGGATCCAAGCCAGATGCTCCTTTTTTTCTCCTTCTCTTTCTTGTTGCCTTTTCAAATAGGCTCTTCTTGACTGGTTCTGGGGTGAGCACAGCCATAGGGAGGAAAAAAGAGATACATGCCCTGCCAGTTCCTGAACGTTTTCCAGTGATCAGCTTCTGGTATTTGCTGATTTTCAGCCATTCCCCAGAAGAGGTGAGGAATACAAGACTGGCAGGAAGAAAATTCCTGTCCTTAGCCGCATTTGTGCATTCCCTAGGACTAGTCAGTCATGTGAGGGATCCCTGGGACCTCTGGACCTCTGGACCAGCCAGCACTCTAGAGTCACATCTCCTCTCACAGGTCTCTGCAAAATATTTATAGTCCCCTGCCTTTTACAGTATTTTCCAGCTTTGTGTTAAGTCAAACTTTGTATTTGTCTGACTACTAGTTGCAGGGAAGGGATGATTCTCCACTCTATTGTTCCTTTTCACTGTCGTAAGTTGCTGATCTAATGTGTCCATGTTCATTGCCCAGTCAGCCAAGACCTTTTTCTGTATTTCACAAGTCACTCTGAACTAATTTCTCTTAGCATTTGTAAAGAAAAAGGAAAAAAGGACCAATATTTACTTCTAGAATAGCAACTGCTCAAATGATACTTTTATTAAGAGAATCAGTTTCAAATATCACCATCAGTGAAATTAAATAAGCTGATATTGTCCCTTTACTTCCAGCTTGTGAAGAGCCCAAGAGATTCTGTTGTTACACTGCTCTTTTAGAGCACAGACCAGTGGTCCTGGGCCTGCTCCTCCCCTCTGCCCAACCTGCAGTGGCTAGCACAAGGGATGATGGAGCACATCCTGCTCTGTCTCACTTTGAGAAGCTGCCCATATGAAGCACATGGACAGGGCTGCAGATTGCATTTCTGTTGAGGGGCCTGGAAGAGAGGAGAGCTGCCAGCACTGGATGGCTGCATCATTTCCTGAAGCTTCTGCTGGGGCTGCAAAGCGTTTGGTGCTGGCTGTGCCCCAAGAGATTGACTTGTGCTGGCAGCACCCTGCCCGGGGCAAAACGCTGGCAGCCTGTGCTCTCTAAGGGCTTTGGTGCAGGAGGAATCCTTTATCATCTGCCCTCAGGGAAAACTTCTTTATCAGGTGCTTCAGGGCGAGAGAGCAGAGGTGGTGGCAGTGCCTGGGACTGGAGTCACCACCCTCATCACGGAAACCTTGTGGCAGCAAGGATGCCCTTCACGGGAGTGCTGTGGCCAGTCTAATGGCAAGTGTCACTTTGGGCTGGTTACCTCCTCTGCTTTGTAAAGGGTGTCCTGAGCTGTGGGTGATGCTCAACTCAGCCCATTGCACCAGTGGGTGATGCTCAACTCAGCCCATTGCATCTGCAGTTCAGAGTAAACTTCTTGAAATTCCATCCGTGAGTGTGAATATAAAGGAAACAAAGGCATCTGCTGATGGCACAAGCAGATCCTGCCTAACAGCTGATAGAAACTGGGATAAAATGTTATTGCTTTGGTTATTAGGAGAAACTGGGCCTGTCTGTGAGGCAGCTCAGCCACAGCCGATGATACAGAAGGATCACTTGATACTACTTTATCTTTCTGAACCTGAAGAAAAACTGGAGAAATAATAGTCAAAGGAAGGAAGCACAGGCTTGAATGATGTATGTTCAGATGACAAAGTGCATCACAGAAGGCAACAGGCATGTCTCTCTTTAAAAATGTCCACTTAGATGGAAAAAAATCATAAAACTGCACAAAGTAGCATTGCTGAAAGAGTCCCCAAAAACCTTTAATGCAGCTGAAATTTGACTTGATACTTTTGACTTGAGCTCAGACCACAGCTTCTCAGAACCACTTTGCAGAGGCTTTTGTTTATTAATGGCTGGAGATGCTGCATACCTCTTCTCGAATTTTTTTTCCTTTTTGTTTCTTTTTATATTATGTGTACATATACATACATATATACATACATATATATATATATATACACACACACACAAAATCCCTGCCTTCCTGGATGAAAGATGGGATGCCTGTGATTACAGGAAGAATCATGCACCCTGGCAAAGACATACTTGTAACCTGGAGGTCCAGAGGCACCCACCACACTCTGAAGGACCACATAAAGCTTCTCAGTATCACAAAAAACTGCCAGTGGAGGGGCAAGCTCTTGTGATATGGTCCCTTCCCTGCTAGGAATCAGGCTGAGATAAAATCACCCTGAAAATTAATCTCTAAAGTTCACTTAAATTAAATAATGATCTCTGTTAAATTAGAACACTTGAAACAGTATAGCATTATAATTTTCCCTCAACTTGAGAATAAATATTCATCTTTCCAAGATCTACAGAACACTTCTCCAAAGGTGCTATCCCCATATTTTATCTTCAACTGCTGCAAAATGCAGACATTTATTTCCTACTATAAAACATACATATTTTATGAAGTAAAATCCACTGGATAAATACTTTTTTTTGTTTTTCAAACCGAAAAAAATTTCTCCTCGCCTCAAGGATCTTCCCCAGGACTCATTTAATTGTAAACCTGGACTTGTACAACCCTTATTAATTCAACAGCATTAAAGGACATGTTATTTGATTATATGAGTTTGCTCTTCAGTGGCACAACACTTAGCCATTATACAAATAGACAGAGATAAGTTATAATTAGAGACTTCAGGAATGTTCTGAAGATCACTTGTAATTGGCAACAGCAATAAAAAAACCCCTAATTCGTTTAATTAGGCATGTGATAGGTATTATGACTTGTAAAACCTATCTAAGCTTATTGATAAGGAATAATTAGTAAAAGTGGCTTCTGTTTACTGAAGGAACAGCAGCAGATACATTATAAACAGTGTTAGATCTGCAAGTCTCTGATTAGTGTGGGCATTGTCATTTTTGCTCTCGTTTGTTGTGCTGTAGCACTTGAAAGGGTCTGCAGCATGGCAATTAGGGTAACACTGGGCAAAGATTATGGGCTGCTCATGACAAATTTGCTGAAGATCAGGTCCGAACACGCTCTTGTCAGTCCTGTGCCACAGTAACAACTACATGCTGAAAAGACAAATTAATGTGTGAAAGTCCCCAGAAGAGAGTTACTCCAAAATGCCAGGTATGATGACCTGAGCGTTCCCATTTCAGGTTACTGAAGGATATTATCATTTGCACAAGGTCTGGAAATTGGTCTCACACTGTGCTTTTAATGACAAGGGAATATCGTGATTTGGAAATCTAAGCAACTCATCAGGAGGCTGGGCTCTTAAATGACGTTTAAATTGAATGGTGGGTAAGATGTTCTCCAGAGCATCCTCTATCAGCTTTATGTTTTGAGTTTTGCCAATCTCAGGGTAAAAAATATAATTAATTTCTCCTTTTCAAACATTTAAATTATAATTAAAGACAACATACATAATAAGAAAGTTTTCTCTTGATATTACATGCAATGTTGGAGTTAATTATTATAATTTTAGCTCGTGGTTTTTATCATTCAGAATGTTAATCTCCCTGTTACTCTGAGAGATTGAGGGAAAAACTGGAAAAAAAAAATTGTAATTGGTTTTTCCAAAAAAAAAAAAAAAAAAAAGCTTCCCAGCTCAAGTTGAATGTAGCATGCATCTAATTATGATGAAAATATTTAATTGGCAATGACTACAAAATAAACTTTGTTCTTGTTCTCAAGAGGTTTTCTCCCTTTTTAAGAAGTACTTTTGAAAATTAAACAAAGGTGAAAGAATATCATACACAAACTTGCATTAGCTCATTAACTGAGCTGTTGTACAGATTCAGCTGGATACAGCTTTGCTGGATTTTAGCCTTGATCACAGAAACACAGAATCTGCTGGGCTGGGAGGGACCACAAGGATCATCGAGTCCAACTCCTGGCCCTGCACAGCACCATCCCCAAGAGTCACACCATGTGCCTGAGAACATTGCCCAAACACTTCTTGAGCTCTGCCAGGCTCGGTGCTGTGACCACTGCCCTGGGGAGCCTGTTCAGTGCCCAGCCACCCTCTGGGGGCAGAACCTTCTCCTAATATCCAACCTAAACCTCCCTGACACAACTTCAGGCCACTCCCTCAGGTCCTGCCACTGCTCAGCACAGAGCGGAGATCAGTGCCTGCGCTCCTCCTCACAGGCATTAATGCTCCCTCTGCAGCTTCCTGCAAGGGAACAGCCTGCCCAGCCAGGGAGACTCTGGAAGGCTCAGGTTAAACAAGTTTTCAAGTTTTGCAGAATGGAGGCCACTTAGTGGCCTCTGGGAGCCACTGAATTACAACGATTCAAGAGAAGCAGGCCGTGTTTTGCCCTCTTAGCAGCCTGGGCATGGGCTCCAGGTGTCTGGGCATTCTTAGTGCCTGCACTTTGTTCTGGTACTTCCAGCGAGGTGACAGACCCAGCTGTGATGCTGCTGGGGCGGCAGGGGAGGCGAGAGCCCAGGCTCCTGCCCCGCAGTGGGCGCACAGGTCCCATCCGGGCCGGGGTCAAGTCGCTTCCTCCCTGCTGGGCGCGTTCGTGGCAGAGCTGGCTCTGCCTGCCGAGCGGCGGGGAGCGCGCACGGGCTCAGACCCGGCCCCGCGACACCGCGTCCCCCCAGCTCTGGTCAGCTCCAGGCCCACGGGGAGCTCCTGAGCGCCAGCAAGGAGCGGCCAGAGGTACTCCGGGCTGCCCACTGCGCCACGTTTTGCTCCTGTGCTCTTGGGAAGTCCGGGGGTGCTCACAGAGAAAATAATAAAAGCACAGGACAGTCACAACCCATGCTTGGAGAAACAGCTTGTTTCTCCATTGTCACACATGCATTATCATTCACAACCCAGGAAGCCTGTCAACAACCAGGAACAAACCCCATATGTTGTTTTATTCCAGCATGCAATATTATTAATATTTTTTCCCCTTTCAATGTGAATACATCTTTGTCAGGAAAAACACTTGCAGTGTCTGTGGTGCAAATGTCCACACTGACCTGGGTTGTGGAAGGAAGCTACACTGTTGCAGAGTTTAAAATCACAATTCAGAGATCTTTTTTAGTCCTTCACATGCAGAAAAAATAAATTTTCTCCAGACAGAGGCAGACATATTTGCTACACCACATTGCCTACATCACAAGCAGCAAGGACTTAAATCTTCATACCCAGGTTTTGCAGAGTCTCCCAGGACGAAACCTGAACCAATAGGATGGATATCAAGCTCTGGTGTAAAGACATGAGAGATAACACTTAGGAAGAGAAAAATTACTTGAAAAGAGAACAGTGAAATATTATCTTGAACACAAGAGAACAACAACTTGCAATTCAAATCCAATTACTTTTTCCAGCACTTAAAGTGAAATTGCTTTGGCAGTGCACAATGCTGAGCAGTTGATTGACATGATCTAGCATTTCATGGACATAACCTGGCCCAAAATGCCTTTTTTTTTTTTTTTTTTAATAAAGAGGGGACCTATAAATCTACACAAATACACTTAGCTTTATTTCATCCTATCAAAAAAACCCCTGCTACTGGAGAAGGAAAGAAGGAGAATAGGAGTTCACAACTACCATAACTTATACCTTTTTTCTAGAAAAAATCCTGCCTCAACTCTACTGGGATTTGTGCAAAAAACCAGGTTTCCTTAGATTTTGGTGCTGAGCATGTACTTAGAGAAAAACCTATTTGAGGTTCTTGCCCAGTAGCTGAGCCACAATCAGCTTGCTTGTTAACCTGCCATTGCCATACAAAAACTGAGGATGTGACACAAACCCCAGTACATGCTGTAAGTTATTGAAAGAGATTGCTGCAGGCTTTTTGGGCTTTTTGGCTGATGTCAGTCAAGCTGCTTCAGGTTTAGGTCCCACAGTGACTGAATTATTTCTGCAACAGGCTGCAAGGATTAACCAAGGCAGCAGAGATTAGCTGTGCCACAAAGCTAATTCCCCCCCAGACTTTATCCACTAAAGGAGGAGTTCTCAGTTCAGATTTTGCAGCATGGCCTTATGAGCAGCCTGGTCATGGCCATCACCCTTGAAAAGCTCAGAAATACCAGGATGCACAGTGTGAGCCTTTCTCTATTTTAAGCCTCATGGGAATTCTTCCTACCTGACTTTCCTCTGTTTATGCCACAGTTAGAGTGGCCCATCGTTCAGTGCCACCCTGCTTCCCATGGGAATGAAAGGTCCACCAGAGCAGGGAAATACAGCATGGGTTTAGCAAGCAGATTATGACTTCCATGTGGGAGCATGGAACTGCCACCTCCCAGCCCTAGGTCAATGAAGCCTATGTTTCCTCAAACTCTGAAAATCCAAGTTTCACTAAAAACAAAATTGCAGTTTTGCCTTCTAACCTGTTAAAATAAACAAGGAGCTTTAGGTCCTTCTCACTTCCTCCAGCTCCCAGGGTCACACATCCCACTCTTCACTTGGGCTTTATTTAGCACATCGTCTGGCATCCATCCCTCCGAAAACAGAAGGGGACATGTTTGAGATCACCACTCTCTCCCCTTCACAGAGAGATGGAATGGCTTGGGTAGGAAGGAACTTGAAATATCGTCCAGTTCCAAGCCCCCTGTCACGGGCAGGGACGCCTTCCACTATCCCAGGTTGCTCCAAGTCCCATCCAACCTGGCCTTGGACACTGCCAGGAATGGAGCATCCACAGCTTCTCTGGGCACCCTCTGCCAGCGTCTCACCACCCTCACAGCAACTCCCCCCACTTTTGGGCCCAGTCCCTCTTTATAGCACCCTGGAGTGCCTTGTCTTTCCCTGAGCTGAGCTTTCCGTGTGCACCTCCATGCACAACATTCATGAAGCATCCTGGTTTATCTGTCAGAGACATAATGTTTGATGCAGTGCCTCTGAACTGAGTGATTTGTCAAGGTAACTGCTACAGGAAGACAGAGCAGTGCTGGGAGCTAATGTATTGCTGTCCTGATAGATTCATGGTCTTAAATTGATGCCTGACGATGCTGGACCTCGCAGTGGAGAAACTGCCTGGACCATTGAAAATGCCATGCTAAAAATGCTAGTATTTATCACTTACAGGATTCTTTATAGCCTTGGATCTATTTACAAAAATTAACATACGGATCTCCTCCAGTTTCTGTGGTGAGAACTCTGCATGACTAACATTACTCTCATCTTACAGAAGGGGAAATATGAAGGCCTCATGAACTGGCTGAACACTCCAAGAGTAACGAGAAAAGTGCACGTGAGACATAAACCCATAAACATCGAACTACAATGAAAAGATTGGTCAGAAACTACATTAAATTCTGTTTTCTCCCAAAGGAATGTGGAAATATGCCTTTTGTGTTTAGAAATGTGATACTATACCTCTAAATTAGGAACAAGGGTAGAGTTCTGAACTCTCGGTGTTTTACCTGGTGCCACAATCCAAATCCTATTTCTGATGTGCCATTGGCCTCTTTGCTTATTAGTGCCAATTGTCACAGCAATTCAGTGAAAAAAGCAGTGCAGTATCTGGACAGTATTTAAACTTCATTTCTCTTGTAACTTTTTTGTCAGTCCTAGAACTTCACAGCAGACAATCCCTTCCCTCAGAGATCGCACCAGTACCACGTTTGCAAGTAGCAAGCCTATTTTGAGCCTAGATTATAAACAAGCATCCTGGCAAAGCCCAGCCTCCCTTGACTGCCCAGTGACTCCCCGTATGCAGAAAAATGGAAAATGAGTCTCCCTTGTAGGCTATTGAAACACTGGCAGCACTGCAGGGCTGTTTGTACATGTTCCTCTCCAATGCCTGGTTTCAAAGCTGACTTGTGCTCCTGGGAACTCCCACACACCAGTACAAGTGCTGTTTGTATTACTTAGGAAAATAATGAGGTAATTTCTCCTTTGCCTTGTCCTTCCAGCTGTCACTGCCTGCAGAGGCCATTCCTTCCAGCCTCTGTGGTGTTCCTGGCTGTTCACAGGTGCTTCCAGAACAGCTCTGTGAGCTGACATTATCACTGCCTGGCACTTCCCTCTGCTGTTTTCCATTTTCAAATTGCTGTATTCCTAATAAAGGTGAGGAATTGAAAGCAGCCAAAGGGGACATTGTACTACAGCCTAAGGGGTCTTCAAAATGAGAATTAAACACCTAAAATTCTGTCTGTGCCTTTGGTAAACCCCTGGCCCCCAAATTAAGGTAATCAACACAGTATTTTTGACATTTGGAAAGCAAACTACTGAAGGGCCCAACCTTCCTTACCTTTAATGTTAATACTGACTTCTCTTAATCCCCACTCTTGAAAAATGCATCAGGCATATGTCTCTGTTTGCAGAGGACAAAACCCAAACCAATCAGCTCAGAATAGCTTTGATCTTATTTATTGAAGTTGTCTTTGTGAAATATGTTTCTTTTAAAACTCAGTTATTAGAAGTTCAGAATAATGAGACCATTAAAATAACTTAGTACAGACTGGGATCAATTAAAATGGGTAGGAATAAGGACTTTAAGAACAAGTTGCTTCATCAGGGAATTCAGCACTCAGCTGTGCCTACCTTGGCTTCAGTCTTTGCCACATGTATATTCATAGTGCCTTGATTCAGAGTTACACAAAGCTCAATGTCTTGGTTATTGGATCAACACAAATGTGCTTTTTTCTTTTTTTGAGGTAGAAAGACTGCTTTCAAAAACAGAGTGTGTGCCAGTTCACTGTCAATGTATCTTTAGTGGTCTCTTCTTTCTCAGCCAGATGGAATTGCTGTACCAGATCTCTGTGTGTATAAACCAATGCTTAAGTTTATTTTGATCCAGTAAATCAGGTATTTAAGGATAGACTATTCACAGGGCTGTATGCCTTTCTGTGGGATTTGGGGAATTTAACCTCCCTTTGTTGAAAATTGTAACCAAAGTACTGAACTGAATAGGGATGAACAAGCTTAACTGGAGGTTTTAGCTCACCAGATGTGCTGCTTTCTTCCCAAACTAGTGCTAAATCTAAAGAAGGGGAGACAATGCTGAATATACCTTACACAAAGAGAATTTTTTCTGATGAAATATAAGCCTAGATTTGAAAGCACTTATCAGCATGAAAAAAGAATCCAGAAAAAAAAATATAGCAGGAAAAGAAAAAAACTTGTAACAGGTGCACAGCCTCTCTTATGGCTTGAAAGTAGGTAGAAGTTCTTTCTTTTCTGTTTACATTAGAAATAGTAGAACAACTTTGCTTCAAGATCTGAATATTTTCATATCTGAGACCCAGCACCTTTCTACTCTAGGAAAAAAAAAAAAGAGGTTAATGCACCATATGGGGATTCAGGAGAGCCCAGTAAGACTTGAGCTTAGCCAGTGATTTTCAGTGCAAGGAGTCAAACAGCCAGACTGTCCCCCAGGTTTTTGCCCATTTCTTGTGACCCTTTTGTCTGGTATAATCCTACTGTCCCATGACTGCCTTTCCATGCAGTGAAAACTCTCCCAGCCCAGGCTGCATGGGACTTCGAGCAGCCTGGTCTAGTGGAAGATGTCCCTGCCTTTCCTGTGTGTTTTTAAGAAAATACATCTGTTTTAAGCATACTTAAGCTTATTTTTACAAAGCCATTGCTTTCCAGCAGTCTCCAGTCCTCCATCTACACCAGGTTTTGTTGAAAGGACTTCCAGCCTTATTATCAGATGGTTTTCAGTAACTCTGCCTAAGCATGAATGTCCTCTGAGCAGGAACTTTGCATCACAAGAAATTGCATCTCAATAAAAAGCTTTCAGCAAGCAGCAGTTCTCCAAGGCACAGAGTTATTAATGTATTAGAGCATGCTAGTTAAGCAAGGTAATTAATATATCTCTGAGCATTAGGTATGCATGGCCAACTCTGATAGCTGTCAGCAAAACATAATCTAGGTAATTTCTAGCATATAAATTGAATACACTTTTGAAAAACAATTTCTAATTATGAAGACTAATTAATTTTTGGGAAAAGCTTGCTTTTGTTTAATTTGAACAATAAATTTAATTATGATAACAAACACCCAGTGGGCAAACCATTCTGAAGAACATTATCTCTGTCCACAAACAATCAGTTTTCTTTTATTTAAAACCTAATCCTGGAATGTCACCAAGGAAAAAAAATAACTGCTTACTGCAAACACCAACATGCTTTCCTGTGCCATTTTTAGGGATACATCTGGCATTAAACTCACTTGCAATGGTGCCAACTGCATACACAGTGAGGTATCACAACCTGCCTGGTGCTCAGAAGTGTGGGTGAGATATTCAATACCACAGGCAATTGATAAAAAACAAGAAGCTGGAATAGAAGGGGTTTTTTTTATTATCAGCTTCCAGCAGCCTGGGTAGTGCTTAGAAAGCAGTGGAACAACACCAAGGGAAAAAAACTGAGCTGTGCCAGGTTTTCTCTTTTTCTCCTCAAGACAGCAGTCACCCTTGAACACTGCAAGGTGGGAACCAAACCCTGTCCTTCTTTGTCGCCCTTGCATTCAGTGAACCCTGTTCACCCTCTGGCAGCTGGGACACAGCAGGTGTTTTTGTGCTCCCAGTGCCAGCCCCTTGAGCAGAAGTTGCTGGTGAGCCCATTTCGAACAGAGCTGAGAGTCTGTAACAGTACAGCTCTCCCAGTGCTTCCTTGTTTTCCTGTTTTCTGCTCTCCCCTGAGCAGAAATGCGGACTCTTTGGAGCAGCATATTCAGTCCTCCATCACAACACAGGACAAATGTTCTGCTGAGCGTATTGGGCTGTGCAGGCTGAGGGAGGAACCAGCGCTGCCGCGGAGGGCTGATGGAAAAATCCTGCTTCCGCGGCTGGGAGCAAGCTGTGCACCCTCCGGCCATGCAGGGAAGGCCTGGGTCTGCCCAGGCACGCACCGGCTGTGCGGGGAGAGCAGCACTGCCGCGGCAAGGGTCACCCTCGGCTCCTGCAGCTGCCCCCAGGCACGGCTGGGCCGTGCGGGACCACTGCCACCGCGGGGCGGGGACCGCGCCGTCCTGTGCCTCCCCTCACCACTCCGCAGGCACAGCAAGGTGACAGCGATGTCGCGCTGTCGCCCGCACGCAGCTGGCTGTGCTGCTCAGAAAGGAAGGTCCTACCAGCCAGGTGACTTTGCTCCCTCCTTTCTCCTGCCTGCAAGCCGCTCACCACGGAGCAGAGTTACACTGTGATGACCACGAGGCAGTTTCCAAAATAAAATATCCTGCTTTTGCCCGTGGCAGAGAGTTGTTTTTATTGACTCTGTAGTGTCACACTCCGCTCTCGTTTGTTCGCATGGGATTTGAGATGAGAAAGTGAAGTTCAAGCAGCCAGTTAAAATTGCTGAGATTTGGAAAGGGAACAGCACAAGAAGCACGGATTCCCCTGAAGAAGGACAACAAGCCTTTGAAGTCTTTTTCCTTTGCTCAGCCATCTGACTTGTGTGCAGTTCATGGCCCCTGGGGTTAAGATTTGCATCCCAAAAGAAAGACTTGAAAAGTAGCTGGTTTGAGGCACTCACATTTAGAATCCAGACACTTCACAGGCCTCATGAAGAGCTGCATCACATTTCTCCGAAGCCTCTATAACCTTGGTGCTAAGGAGCTGCTCCTGTCACAAACCCTTCATACTGTGCTGAGTCAGGTGAAGCATCAGCAAGGATGTGGCAAACCTGCTTACTCTTATTTTCTTTCATGATCATTGCTTTTCCTTGCTGAGTACCTGGCTCATCAGGGCAAGTTCTTCACAAAGGAGTGCTTCAGCAATGAGACATGCATTCAAATGACACAGGAAAGGCCACAAAACTATTAAAAATAAAATAAAATAAAGTGAAAAGGGCACTTGGTCTGCCTGAATTTCTGCTAAAGGCAGCTTGGAAGCACACAGGTCCTTTAAAAGACTTGAGATGAAATGCAGTCTCGACTTTGAAGTGCTGTATATGTGAGCTAGGGATCATCCTGCTGGAAAGATTAATACATCCTTCGTCCTCCCTCAAAAACTTTCTTCTCACAGGTATTGTTTTACCTCCTGCTGCATTAACCTCATTACAGCTGGAAGTTTCTGAGCTGTATTCTAGGAGTGAACTCAGGAAGAATTTTCTGTTTTGCTGTTCTCATGTTCAGTTACAGGAGTAAAGCAGGGGTTTGGGAAGTGCTTGTTACTCATTCCAGCTCTCAACTGGTCTCAGGCAAGTCACCACAGAGGGTGGTGTGAAAATCTCCCAGAAATGCCAGAGCCCAAGTAAAATAGGAAATTTAACAGCTGATCAAGCCAAGCAAAACTTGTTTGGTGAAGAGAAGAATGGGATCAGTATGTGTCAAATCCAGCTGGGTATGTCTGCTGCACTGTGGGGCTTCTGAAACCCTGACAAGTAAACCTGTGAGGGCAGGCTGGGCAATTTAAGAGCTAGATGAGCAAAGACACTCATTGCCACAGAGCAGCCTCATGGTCAGACAAATCAGTGCATAAATACCTGCAGCAGTAAGACAAATCTAACAGAAATCCATTCGCAAAGGACTGAGAGCAAATGGAAAGAGAAGAATTTTTCAAACACTTAGCATAAAACATCATCATCCTCATACCACAAGTGAGCGCAACAGGAATGAGCAGAATTTCTGTCACTCTGCAGAACACAGAGCCCTGCAGCTACCAGCCTTTCTCGTGGGAGCAGGGAATCCCTGCAGAGGCACAAATAGCAGCATCTGGCTCTTGGTTGAATTCCCAAGGTCACTTTTAAGCAGAGCAAGAATTTAGCTGCTGCTGAGACTTGAAATGCGGTACAAAGCACCACGCAGGGCTGGCAGAAGCCCACGCACTGTGCCCATGCAGAGCTCTGCCAGGGAGGAGCAGTGCAAGGGGCAGGGAGTGCCACGTTCAGGGAAGCCCTCCTGCTCTCTCCACTCACTGGAGCTCTGTGGCACTGCCTGTTCACAGCTCCAGCAGCACTGAATGGACTGCCAGGACCATGTGCACCCAGGCAAGCGCCCAGGAATACACTGTGGGGGTGGAAGGAGATGAAGGATGAAGATTTTATCATTAAGACTGTAATTGCATTTAATCATTTCAAATTATAACTGAGTAACTGGCTTTCAGGTCATGGCCCTGCAGAGGATCTGCTGCACAGGGACTGCTGAGACTTGACTGCTTTTGATGAAAAGTCCTTGCAGTTACAAGATTCCTGGAAAATGTCTGGTTTCAAGACAGCATTTTCTGATTGAAAGCACAGTACAGGGCAGTTCCAGCCAGCACAAACGGTGAGATCCCCTCTCTGTAGAGCAGGGGTCCAAGGCATAGTAGGTGATTTTCACTAGAGAGTTTACAGCAAAGCAAACTGCAGGAGGAGAACCCTGACTGCAGTGTTTGCTTCAGGTACACAAGGGCGATTCTCATTAGCAACAAAGTCATTATTTAACATAATCTTTATCTTCTCCTTGAAGAGAAAATTGGTATATGGCCAAAGGTTTTGTTACCCACCCATCCACCTGGCCCAAAAGCCATCTTAAATTTTCTCATTAGCTTTCCTGCCTGACTCTCCCACCACAGGATTTGTATGCTTCATAAAAATTAATGAATTAACTCTGCCAGCAGCTCTGTGACAACAGAAAATATTACCCCTACTTTACATATTTTAAAGATGCAGACAGCACTACAGGCTTGCACTGGATGTCCAATATAAAGGATGGGAGTCTCATGGATTTCTAGGGTGCCTGATATTTTTATGCTCTGAGAGTAGTTCCAAGAAAATTCTGTTAAAGACACAAATATGAAGTACTGGGAATATAGATGTGATTTATCTCCATCTTATCAGTCAGGCACCTAACAGAAACTAAATTAGGCCTTTATTTGCTCTAATCTTCCTCTATAGTCTCTGAAGAGAAGTAAAGCAACTTATGTCCACATGGCTGTGCAGTACCCACCCTGGGTCTCCTCTCTCCATATATTTTCCTCAAAAGTGTGGAATGAGTTTTCTGAGATGGAATAAAGAACATATTTGCAACAGATTTTGTGGTTCAGTTTCCTCTAGCTCAGCACTACTCTGCTGCTCTTACAGAGTCAACAGATCTTCCAAATGGACTGGCTGCAGTGCAGTCCCTGGTATTGCTGTGGTGCACTTGTGTACCTCTGGTTTTGGTATTGCATAAGCCTACAATAAAATGTCAGTCTGTGCTCCAACAGAATGATGATTATGAAGGAGCTACTTATCTGTCTAGTGAAAGAGTGATGAGGATAATAGGAAGATCTGGCGTGTGATATTGTTCATTTATCACGAAGATGTTAATTCAATTTTGTTAAATCTTTGATAGTCTGGCTATTTGCAAAGGAGGGCCATCCCTGTTTCTAGCCATGAATGTAAAGTGTGGTCTCTGGCAAGGAGGCAAAAGTAGTTTTTTCCTGAATTAGCACTTTTTTAAGCCTCTGGATGTGCACATGCCAAGCCTCGGTTTGCAAAAGCACATGAGGGCAGCAAGTGCCAGTGTGACTGGAATTATTACCCAGGCTGCAAGTGCAAGAAACTCAGCATGCAAAAGAAATGCATCAAACAGTCCCTACTTCTTCCCTGGAAACACAGACCCAAGGAGCCACTTGCAAAATACAGCCTTAGATCTCGAGCTGCTGCAGCTGCCATCTGCAGCCTGCTTTCAAAATGTAATAAAATGCAATTTGAACAGGAGGTAAAGAATGTGATATGAGCTTTATAGCTAAATAATTAACAAAATGAATTGAAAAGACTGAAATATTCATAGCTTTAAATATTTATAAATGAATTTTTAAAGTCACTATGCAGTATTGAGTTATCTTTAAAAGTCTGCCAATTTAGGACCACTCAGTTTCATTTCTGCTTGTTATTACAGTTATTAATGCTCAAAAAATGACAGGTGCTTGGCAAGAGAGATGAAATGCAGCTTCCAAAACAGAAACAGCATCTAATGGTTCTGCAGCAGTGTAGGGTCAGCTACTCTGCTGGCAGTCACTGGAGGAAACCCAGCTCCTGATCATCCTGGGTGGATGTGCCCAGAGCTAGACAAGCCATGCTGAGCTGTGCCAATAAATCCCCCAAAGCAACAATTCCTGGCCCCGTCAGTGTTGGCAGCAGCCTGTTGCTGACTGTCTCATACAGGGGCAAGTAACAACATCCCTCTGCCTGGGGTCCTTGCTGGACCCCTCAGCAGCGTGGTGTGCCTCAGGGAAAGACAAAGACCAATTTAACAGAGTGCACTGGCTGAAGCTGTATCTTATTCCTCCTGGTCCCCACAATAGTCTGCACACTGTAGTGGGAATTTCACCTGTCCTTATTTGTCCCAAGATAAATTAAAAATATTAGCAATGAGGTTGGTGACATTCCACTCTGGCACCACATTACCATGCAGGAGGAGAGCCCTGTCTGCTCTGCTACATCAGTACCTGAAAACATTCCCCCTGGAACACAGCCAGTTTGCTGGACATGCACAGTCCCCTCATGCTCACAAGTGCCACAGACACCAGAGCACCTCAGGTTCCTCCTGCATGTCCCCCAGAGGCACAAGAGCAATTATCCTTTTCAATACTTCTGTCTTATGTTTCTCCTTCACTTCCCTTTGATACTTATTTCTGATAAATACTCTGTATTCATGTAGCATTGGGAGACCATTACCCTTTGACAAGAGCAGACATCTCTAAATTATTCTCATTTGATGTGACTCAGATGGGTTACACTTAAAGAGATTTACATGGTAATGCTTAGAACAAGAAAAGTTGTCAGACTATATTTTAATATCCCCTAAGTAAATCATTACTTTTTTTTTAAGAAAGGTACTTCAGTATTTGTAAGTGTGTGAATATCTTTCCAGTACAAGAACAAAAGATCAGTTTATGACTCACAGAAGAAATAGTTTAATCTATTTTTCTTAGACGGTTCAATAGTTTAATCCAGAGCATTGCTTTAATCTTTTGCTTTAATTTAGGACTATATTCCAAATAGAGCTGAATACCATACTAGAATGGATAATCACACATATGAACAGTTCCCAAATGGGACATAATGGGACATAACCTGCGAATAGGATAGTTTTATAAAGATACTTCTCAAACCAGAAGATCATTCCTCTGATCAGCCAATGTTGCTGCATCTGCTCCTGAGCAGTTCTCATCCATCACAGCCCATGCCATGTGGAGATAAGGATTTAAGAGATGCAGATCACTGTCTATCTGGCGATGTAGATTACCTGAACTTCTCTGCTTTTCACTCACACTTTCTGGCAATTTCCTGTCTTGACTTAATCTTTTAAAAATAACTCATTTAAATAATGATCCTTCTCTGACAGTCAATTGCTTTCTCGAAGTGAGCTGATGTAAATCGAGTAGGTGGCTTGTCATCACATCATAGAAACATCAGAGAGATGCAGCAAACTTCATCAGGCTGCAATTAGTATTTTCAGAGCAATTTATATGGTTCATTTTGTAGTGCCACTGCTGGTCCTACACAGTGAGGGTTTCTCTTCATGATTACAGACGTTACTCAAAACTGTTACAAAACTTCTTCCTTCAGAATCACTCTATGGGATTATTTATTACATATATGGGTAACTGAATAAATCAGAAAGAATTTGAAAGGCAAAACATACCCTTTTCCAGTTCAGAAAGTGTCTGTGTATATAATACCATCCTCTCAGACACTCTGTGCAAAATGATTGGTTTATTTATTTATAAGAATAATGACAGCCTTGCAGCTTGTTAGTGAGAAGTCTGTACCAAGGATTTGGTATTTGAAGCCTGACCTTTGAATGGGAAACAACAGCTGAAGTAGTTATTTCTTGTCTTTGAATAAATTAAAGTACTCCTTAGAGCTAGGACTGAAGAGCCCCAGAAGACCTTTCTGGAAGTCTCCTCTTAAAGTTTCCAGCGCAGCAAACTCCAGTGGAGTAACTGCCTGTAGTTATTCCTGTAATAACTGTTCATTACAGCCCAGTGGAACCAGAAACAGGTGGGCACTTTGGGGCAGACAGTCTGTGGAACGAGCTGGTGCAGCAGAGAGCCTGGGAAGGCAGGGCACAGGCACCTCCTGGTCCCTGGCAGCACCCGCCTGGGACTGCCAGCACGAGCCCCCTCAGCCATCCCTGCCTCTCTCTCCCTCACAGGCATCTCTGCCAAGGATGATTTCTTCCCAGATTATCACCGAGGAGGTTTTGATGCAAGGAGCTGTCAGAGGAGATAGTTTAGATGCTGGGAGGATAATCCCCATCTATCTGCTTTAAAAGGGAAGTAAATAAAAATGCTCTCCTTAAATCACAGAGGCACGTGGGTTTATTTGGCTGAACATCACCAAGGCATTTGCTCCTTGATCTGAAGGCAGAGAGTAAGGGCAGTAGTAACCTGGGGCAGGGGGAATAACAGCTACAATGAGCTCTGATGACATTAAAAACTGCAGTGCCAGCATCCTGCAAAGCAAGCCAACACTTTATATCCCCCAATTTACTCTGCACTGATGCCTTACTAAGGAGTATTTGATCAAATAGCCACCTAACAGCAAATATTATCAAGGGGAATGTGCAACCATGGGCTATTTCATTCTGCTGAATACTCAGGTGAGCTAGATTTGTGGTGACACACCTAGCTGCATGATCAGGAGTCAAAGAAATAACAAGATCACAGTTGCTGTCACCAAAGAAAGAAAAGATCATACTGAAATGAGATGCAGATGTTCAAGAGTTCAGGTAAATAACCATGGGAACAGAACACCTGGGGAACTGCAAGTGGGAGCTGCACAGCTTTATAAAGAAAGCCAATCTAGTTCAAACATGAGCTTAGTTTTGTTTTAAAGTTATAAATTTGAGGAAGGTATAAATAATTATAAGGTTTCTTCTGCCTTTGTTTTGCAGGTCAGACCACGCTGCAAAAGTGGTTGATTCTTTCTTTGCAATCAATGACAGAAACAACCATTTTTACCATCTAGTCTGATCTAGGATTTCTTCAATAACAATGGTATTCTTGTTTGGGATAAAATGTTAGAGAAGTTCTAAGATGTTAACATGTCAGAGATACCACAGAGAATGTGATCTCTGCCTCACCTGTAGCTCTGCCCATCTCAGAGCGGGGTCAGAGCCTGCTGGGGAGCCTGAAAACCTAGAGATGATGCCCTCTCAAATATCTCTTGATTTTCAGATGCCCTCTCTTTGCTGTTAGTCTCTTACAGCCTCTTGCTATAGTCAAACCTGACTCTGTCTGACACTCTTGAGCCTGTCTTGGTGTGGAATTCCACAGATGTTCTTATGTTAGAAGAATAATCCTAGATTAGAATTTCAGCCTGAATTTCTGAACTTTAAAAGGAGCCAATTTCTTACAATTTTGCAGGACATTAAGACAAAGCTTTCAAATGTCCCAAGACATTCCAAACACAAAGTTTTACTCATCCTCTCAAAGTTTTGCATCCAGTGTCCATTCTGCCCTGATGAAAAGCAGATACAATATTTATTTGCTTATGTAAGATTGTCTCCCCTAGGCACTGGGCCCAAGTGTAACAATCCTCTTCTATTGAGAAGATGGCTGTGAACCAAGCCATCTTGATGAAGTATTTCTCACAGCCTCATTTACGGCTGTGCATCAGCCAAGCAACCCAGCTACAAACAGAAACTCCAGCAGGAATTGTTTAAGTACCCTGGTACTTTGGAATCGAGGTTTGGCAGAAGAATAAAAACCAGAGATCCTTTGTGCTGCTGTCTTTTGAGCTCTTTGATGACAGCTGAGGCTTGCAGGGTAATTTCAAGCCATGTAACACACATGAATAGCTGTTGGTAATGCAGACAAGTCAAATTAAACAAGTTAACTAATATTAGAAACAAAGACATCCATCTGTCTACTCCAGCCATCTAGGCTGAATACCTAATTCATGTCAGAGCTAGAGGAGGAATCAATATTATTGTTATTTATTTAATTTTAACTCTCAGATTATAGAAAAGTTCTTAGAATGAGATAGGGATGTTTTCTAGGGCATTTTGACAACATTAGTCTTAGAATTTATTAAGAAGAAGCCTCCCATTTTTTTTGAAGAATATTTTAGACTTTTAAGTGAAGAAAAAAATCTTTTAAAAAACTACATATTTTAATTTTTTTTTTCTTTCCAGAATGGAAGTTTTTACATATTTCTCTTCTAGTGGGCAGACACTGACAAAAGTTTGGATGTGTTTTTCATGGTTGTGACTCTTTGGCTGCACTGCTTGGCCTGTTCCTTGGGAACCTCATACTGCATAGCCTGCTGAGACACAAAAAAACCACCTGAAATGTGGAACTCAGGACTACTTTCCACCTCAATATATTCTCCTGTCTGGCAAACATTTCCTGTGTCAGATGTAGGTCTCCATGGAAGGAAACCAGAGCCCACAGGCAGAACTACACAGACCTGGCCAGGTACCTGATTTGGATTTGACAGAAGGCCAGTGCCTTATCCCTGCAGAATAAAATCTCTTTGACAGCTCTGATCTAACCTGAAAGCATTTGCAACTCCCAACATCACACACCTCCTCCAGCACTAAGCATTTCCTGAGAGGAGCCTGGAGAGCAGGGAGAAGGAGAGCTTTTAGTGAGAATAAAGATGAAAGGCTAAGAGCAAGAGCACGGAGCAGAAGCCCTGTGTGGGTGCTGGGACCCAAAACACAGCCCCCTGCTCTCCCTCATCAGACCCTCTCCTGGCGCCTGGGAGCGAGCAGAGCAGCATCAGCTGGTGCCTCTTCCCCGCCCCTGTGCCGGAGCAGCCCCGCCGGGCCGCAGCAGCGTGGGGAGCAGGGCGTGGGCTGCTGCCATCTCCTGGCCCCACCAGCGTGCCCGTGGCTTGCTCAGCAGCTGGTGGCAGTGGCAGTGTCACCCGTGATGAGAATGGATGTTGCTCATCGGGTGCCGCTGTGTGAGCCGACACAAACCTCGCTGAGTTGCTGTCAAGTGCAGAGAGGAGAGTTTTTAAATTGCCTTGTGCCTCAAGGACACCAGTCCTCACTCAAAGGTCAAGAGCATGGAAAAGCAACCCGTTCCTGATGCAGCCAGCTTGGAAAAGGTGCAGAAGGGATCCATCCACAGTGCCTGGCACTGACAGGCAGGGGAGGGGCAGGGTTGGGTAAGTGTTTGCTGAGATGTGGCAAATGCAAAATCAATTTTCTTCTTCATTTAACACGTTTTTCACTCTCTTCCCCCCCTTCTCCACCCCTTTATTATTAAATTTAAAAACAACAGTGACTTCAAGATGCAAACACACTTAAAGGTTTAGAGGGGGGGCATGAGGAGAGGAGTTTGAGAGAGGAATCCGCTGCAAAGAGAGAAACTTCTGAATTAGGAAAGCTGCAGGGATGCAGACATGGTATGAAAAGGAATTCCCTGAGGAAAGAGGAAGGAAATGGTCTTGGTTTCTGCACACTCCAGAAGATGTGAGCTTCTGGTTCCTCTGAGAGAAGGATGACACGAACACAGCTGACAAGTCAGTGGGGACTATGCCCTTGCTTTACTTGAGCTTTCACAGGCCTTTCTCATGTTCATTTTACTTCAGATGTAGCAAACAGGAATTAATTAGACATCTTCTGGAAGAGGAAAAATACACCATCGATTTTAAATTTAACAGACTTTTCAACTGTCTTTTCACCTGGCAAAAAGCTGGGGATGTTCTGTAGGTCTGTGGCGTTACCCTCCTGCACAGCAGGAGTGCTGGGGGGGGTGTGTGTGTCTGTGTGTGAAATAGGGAATATTCTAAATTGCAGCTATGGAAGTGTTTCTTCAAATATCACAGAGCATTTTTCAACTTTCATGTCTAATTTAACATTCAAATGGACATTGTTTGGACATGCAAAACAAAATGAGAACAAACAGGGTTTGTTTGGAGTAGCTGGGGACATCCTCACTCTTGTGGCACATGAGCCCCTTGGCCTGTGCCATCAGTGCTTCTTTCCACACTTGGCATCCCTGTAGATGCTCTGTTTAATCCAGTGCAGGTTTTTCCCAGCCATCCAAATTAGTCCAGAGCAGACAAGATTTGTGGTGTTTATTAATCATTTGAATGCTCATGCACACTGCCAGTGCTAAGCTGAAAATCTCACCTACAGGGAAGGCAAGAAAAAATGAAGAAGCAAAAGGAGGTGACCTACACCATCATCCTGAGGGAACAATTTGTTGCAGGTCAATTCTGGCTGCCCAGGAGTGCAGTGGTCCCTTAGACCTGAATTAACACAGGTCTACCATCACTATGACCTCAGAAAATGATTACTTATTTTAAATTTTGCAAGCCAGGCTAGAGTCCTCTGCTAGGTTTGGCTCTGCAAATCTTCTAAGAAATGAAGATCTCAACAAGGTTTTTCATGGCTTTCAGGAAAGCATTGGTGATTATTAGAAAAGCCCCAGTTCCCAGAAATTTAGCACAGCACTGCCTGGTTTTTTAACACCAGTATAAAACACAAACTGTCAAAACTCGCATTTATTTTTTTCAGCTGCAGTTCAGAAACAATGTTTCCAAAGGCCCCCACACCATATAAATCATGCATGAAAAATTACAGAAAGCAGAGAGTGACTGGACACGGATGTGCCCTGGGGAGCCCCAGGACACTGCACCAGGGCAGCCATGGCAGCCTTGGTGGCTCAGTCCCTTCCCATATCACAAGAGTTTGAAATCATCTGCAGCCTGGAAATTCGAAAATGATGCCACCAACTACTTGTTAAACATGGAATGATTCTACATTCTATTCACTATGACTTTGGTGAGAACCAAGGTAAGGTCAACTTCAAAGCCTTTCTTACCTTGTCAGACCTAGAATAGAATTATGTTGGAGAAAACCTGAATATGGCAAGATATAACTCATACAATGTATTCCACTGAGTCTGGTTGGTGGGGATTATGAAGCTAATCATGTGCTCCATCCAAATCCAGATAAAGATGAAGTAGTTTCCTCCTGCTACATGTATAGTCTGAACTGGAACTGTCCAGCTCACAGGACAGTAGTGGACTAAGCTGCACTGGGTTTTCAAAGTTCTGCTTTAGGAAATATTTCATGTCATAAAGCTTCCTGGGGAAAAGTGTTTTCCACACTGCATGAATTGTGTCAGTGCAGTCACAATGTTCAAACTCTACTCTGTTCTCCAGCTTGAATTTCTGTACAAGGATCAGCTCAGAGCTTATGCTTGGCTCTGCCTCAGGATCTGCCTTTGGGACTGCTCTGCCCATATGCTCCCTTCTCTTTTCCCTTGAGAGCAGGAGATACACAGGAGGCAGCAACCTGCTCCAGTGAGACAGCAAAATCCAAATCCAGTAAGAAGGTGGGAGGTTTCTGGCAAAGAAGAGCCACATCAAAGCACTCTCCAGTATCCCCCTGCCAAAAAGGATTTCAGTACCCCTCCTCTTGCTCTGTGATGATTTACTTCTGCAGCAAGGGGAGTTTTCCATGTGCTTATTAACTGTCTCCAGGAGGCTTTTGGCAAATCACATTGCCATCTTCCTCCTTGAATGCATCCCACTGAAATCTGTATTCCTGTCACCTGCCCCCACCTCTCTTGGTGTCAGCTACTCTGTTCAGCTCTTCTTCCACTCTGCATTCCCATTAGACTAGCAATATCTGCATAATATCTTTGGGGGAAAAGAGCTTTTGAAATACAGCTTTTGTTTTAATGACAGAACAGCATATGCTGTCACTCCTCCAAGCATTTTCTAAGTGGTGAAAATGCTCTCAACTTATTTAAGTACAGTATTTTTCCACCAAGGCTCTTTGTGTAAGGATGCTCCCACCTCATTTTCTTTCAGTAGCGGTGGTTGCAAACAGGGCACATGGAAGCCAAAACGATACAGGCTGCAACTCAGACAAGAGCTAGTCAGGGATGGCAACAGACCCAAAAAGCTAGACTCAAAAATAAACCAGGAGGCTCCGAGATTAGGAGTCTTTGGAACAGCTACAAAGACTATAAGCACAGCCTGGACTTGCTGTACTTTTGCATTTTGTGCACACGGAATGCCTTTGTTAATGGATGCTGTGTGCAACATTCACTGAAGCTGCACGACTGCCTTGTGTGCCCTGTGGTGGCTGGATATGACAGTGCCCTCGCACTCAGGGCAGGCTCCCATTGCCAGCTCACCAGATGTTTCCTGCCAGCCCAGAGTCCAACCACAGACCCCCCCGTGGCACTCTGCCCTGTGGCTGCCTGCCTTTGCTGCCAGCACGTGGGATCACTCCCAGAAGTCAAGCACTAGAGGTGTCCCTGGTGAGTTCGAGGCTGAGACATCCCCCCTGCTGGGAACCCATGCAAGAAAGGCCCGTGCCTGGGTTTGTACCTCTGGCACAAGGAGCACTGTCCCCTTGCCAGCACCTGCACGCCTGGCACCCACACCCAGGCAGGGACCGGTCCCCGTGAGCTGGAGCAAAACTCACTCAGCACAGAGAGCAAAGGGCAGGGGTTGGTCACAAGATGGAAAAGCTCAGAAGCCACCTCCAAACTGCCCAAGGAACTTCCCATGGCTCATTTGTGCACCTCTCCTGTTTGACAGCATCTTTCTGCCTCTTCTGGCTGTGAGAACAACTGTGATTCCAGATGGTATCTGCTCCCATGCGAGTCCCACTCAGTGTGCTTGCACACGTGTTTTGACTTGTTTTGTTTAGATTTGCAGTATCATCCCTGGCTGGACAAATGCAAAGTGACTTATTGGCAAAGAAGGTTTTTTAAATTATTGAATTATTTACCTGCTCATTAGCTTTGATTACAAGTGACCATGAGGTACTTAAATCAAACTTGACCTTTGAATTCAAAACACAAACAGAAATGGCAGCAACAACAGACCCAGCAACAATGTTTGTCAGTCCTAGGCCTGGTCAAAGGAGCACAGGGCATGAGTGACCTTTTCTGCAGAGGGAGTGGGCTTTCTAGGAGCTTTCACTTCCCACATCAACAGATGTTAGCTTATTTTCCCAATAATTCCAGGAGTGAACAGGTAGAGCATGTGCTCTAGCGAATCCCATTATAATACACACAGGCATCAGAGAGAAGGATATTCCTGAATTTTCTTAAAATAAAGACAAAAAATCTCCATAACCCAACAAGCACACTTATATTCCCAGATTTGTTTTTAAATGAAGGTGTTTGGTACCTGTTCCAACAGACTGTAAATCTCCCAGCTCTGCTCTGGTGTGCAGCTGACACCCCCTCTCAGACATGCAGCTGGCTCTAGAGCTTTCATTTATTTCAGAAAATAGTTGAAGTAGGAAAGTGTAGACAGAGACTGGAGGAGTTCCAAAGACCTCAAAATGTCACCCTTGTTATTAAAGCAAAAAGAGAATGTAGGAAACTGGTTGAGAAAAGGTCAAAAGTTTTTTTGTGAAAAAATCAAATTGCTCTTTCCTTCTCCAGCTGTTACCAGCAGTGTTGTTGACACTTTCACTAATAAAATGTGAGGACCATGCTGGATGTATCCCAAAGCAAACCTGTGTATTGGGAAGATGGGATTTGCGACCATCTGATGTCCCAGTAAGGAAACTTTATCCCACCCCATGGTCGTTTTTGGATGTGCTGCCCACATTAAAAAAGATGACTCAGGGGTGAGTAGAGGAAGGTGTGGAGTGACTGGAGGTGGTGCTAGCATTGCCACCCCCAAGGCTCTCCTTTGCAGGCAATTGTAGACTGATGAGAAAGAAACAACCACATCCATTCCCACCAGGGTGATTGGAGAGGCAGTTCCTCAGCTTAGAGAAAACACCCAGCTTGGGTTTGACAGTCAGAAGTAGCAGTCTGTGCCATTAGGAAAAAACAAAATCCGTGCTCTGGAAAGGATTTGGCTCAGACTGGTCCTGGCAGAGCTGCCTGACCCAGACATGCAGCAGTCAGGCAGTGCAGAGGAGCTGGCTAAAGTCAGGCAAAGCTGCTCCAAATAAGTGCTCAAATAGAGTCACCCAGAGTTTATTTTTTCTATTTGCTCTGTCCATCCCCTTCTAGGGTTTGTCTCCCTCAAAGAGTTCCCAGACAGATGCCAAAGGATTGTATAAGCTTTGCAAAGAAATCTGATCTGTTATCTAGACCATCAAAAATAAAAAAAAAAGCTTGATTTTTTCTTCTTTATTCATGATACACCTTTCTCCAGGTTGGAGGTCTCCCTGAATAACACCCAGGTGGGACTCAGGTGGTGTAGCTCAGGCTCCTTTCCTCTCCTACAAATCTCCCTCAGCTGACAGTGACACCAACTCCCTGCATGGAAGGCACAAGCACCAGCAGGTCCTGGAGATGCCACAAGTCTGCACTGGCTCACTTCAGGGTTTTACAGCTCAGAATTAAACCAAAGAAGTGAACTGTGACATGATGGAAGCTAAGCCTTCCTAATGGCAGCTGGAGTCTGGCTTTACCCAGGTGGTGATGCCTGCAGGCACAGCCCACCAAACCCACATGAGCTGCCCCTCTCCATCCAGCCCTGCCAGGAGAGAGCTTCCTGCACAGGCAGCTGAATTCTTGAACAACCCTGAGCAATCTAAATATAAAAGAGACTATTTCTCCTGTTGTCCCAGTACTACTCCTGAGCAAATCCCAGATTAGAAAACCCTCCCAGACAGCCAGACACTCCCAAAGGAAACCTGCCTAGGTGGTTTCTACCTCACATAAGGCTGGTTCTTATATATATCCTCAGTCCAGACCATCACACAACACCCTGAGAAAGATTATAAATGCTTGATCTACTAAATTCATGTCTCCCTGCAGACCTATTCCAGGTCTGTGATCATAAGGCATCTCCAAGCAGAAGGAGAAGGGTACCTTAACACCTGCCAGTTTCCAAAATAAGTTTTAAAGTCCTGTATAGAAGTTTGTAACACATCTACAACAGAACTGCCTTACATAAAATATTCTTGTTCCATTAAATTTGTCCCAAACTAGACTCGGTGATTAAGTCATGGATATTCTGTGTAAACCCTTACAGGTAACTGTGCACACCCCAGTGTTGTCCCTAAAGCAGAGATCTGTTACCTGGTCTTCGAGAGCCAGTCAACACAGAGTTAAGCTGTTTGGGGTTTTTTTTATACCATTTTGAAGAATAGGATGTGAGGCACCTAACACCACTGGTAGACTTTCTAGGAGACATGCACAGCATGTTATACAAAAAGGTAACAGAGAAAGAACGATGCAAGAACAGATGATGGGTCATGTGCACTTCTGGAACAAAATTCTTACTGTATGTGTGGTGGCCTTGGTCCAGTTCACTATACTATAATTTGCACCCAGAAATTTTCCTGGGGGTGTGAGTTCCAGTATTATAATCACCTAGGGTAACTCTAGGTTATATTTTCATCCTATCGGCTACCACCAAGCTATTATTTAACCTTATACTTTATTAGAGTTTCTGCTCTAGTAAGTTAGCAACAAAACAAGGATTTTTAAAGTATTCTGTTCCTGGGGACTCCTCAGTCCTCCATTGCCCTGGCGTGTTGTTGTCATGGTTTCAAGACCACCCCAGAGTTGCTGTGAACCTTTTTATCTGGCTTTTAAACTTCATTTGACATAACAGAGGCAGCAGTTTCAATTTTGGATTGCCTAGGGTGTGGATAGTTGAGTCCTTCCAGTCCTTCCCCTGCTGCACAAGGTGTCTCCATGGCTCTGAGCAGCTGCTCCCACATCTATTTGAAGCTGTACCTGCCAAGAGGACTTTTGTTTTCCCAAACCCATCTGTGCACATTCACTGATTCCTTCTTCAACGCAAGCTGAACTGTTTGTATGGGAGGTACTTTTGTGGTTGCAGCTGTAAATCAGACAAAACATAATGCTTCTTTTTCAGGTATTGAAAAGCAATCCCTGCTCTCCTGATGCAGAGATCTACAGCTCTGGGGCTGTCTCTCGGGTGTCTTCTCCCCACGCCGAAGCTGTGAGCAAGATCCACAGTGGGTGGATGCGGATGTGCTGCCGCACTCAGGAGGGAGCAGAGCTCTGGGAGCAGGTCCGCACCTGAGCCCGACGGGTGCCGGGCTTGGCGCTGCTCAGCGGCACGAACCCGTGCTGAGCCTGGGCTGATCCTGTGACAGGGAAACACGGCCATGCAAGACGTGGGCAAAAGAAGTCACCTTGGTCCCTGGGGAAATTGTCCCCCGCGGGCAGCAGACACGGACCTCTCGCTAATGCCATCCCGCTCCCTCCTCCTGGTCCTCCCTGCTTCAGAACAGCAGCAGCGGAACAAGCAGCCACACATCCCTGCCCGAAGGCAAAAAGATAAATGCCTCTCAACTTGATTTCATCTCTCTTTCTCCCAGGCAGGAGCAGCGATTCCATGTGCAATCGCAATGTGACATTGTGAAGGGTATCGGGGGAGCTCCTTTTGTGTTTAGAGTGCAAAAAACAAATGCCAGGCCTTAACAGCAGCTTGTCCTTCTGCAGAGACAGGCAAATGAGGCAGAGCCCGAGTGGCTCAGAGGGGCTCACAGCCAGTCCCGCACCACGAGCAGATCAGACTCCCCCCCTCGCTGGGACTCCCTGCGGGATCTCCCAGGTCACTTCTCCCGCAGTGGAGACTCACTGCTCTCCATCACTGCCGTCCATCCCACAACGGGAAACTGAGGCGTGGAAACAGGATTTTTTTTGGCACCCCTACAAGTCTGAAGGAAGGGCTGGGTTCCACCCCAGGATTCATTTCTCACTTGTCTCCTAGCCCTGCCACAGTTCTCCTGCAAAACATCGCCTCAAACCACCTCCATCCACGGGGAGGCAGGGACTGGATTCTGCAACTTCCCTGGGGACACGGCTGGAATAAAAGTTTCAAAAGGTGAATTAGCCACCTTCCTGAATCATACCAATCTCCTTTTCCTATGGTAGGCATCTAAGCCATTTTCTAGCCCTTTCCTTTTCTCCCCCTTGCAACTTCTGAAAAAAACAGGACACTTAGACAGACAATTGGAGGAACAGCAAGTCCCCACTAGGTTATATGACAATTTGTCAGGGTCCTGAGGCCCCCAGGAAATGGTGCAGGGATGATGGATGAAGGTGTGAAACAGAATTGTCACTCCACAGCCGAGGCATTAATCAACTGTCAGGGCGGCTGAAGAGTGTGGCAGGCGAGCCTGGAAAAGGGGGCACCGTGCTGCCAGCGGGGCCCCGCTCCTGGCACCTCCTGCGGAGGGAAAACACTCCGGGAGGGACTACAGCTCTGCACAAGAAGCAAATGGTCCTGACAGCTCCCCGGGTAGTTATTCCTCGAGGAAGAACTCATTCTTGCATTGCAGAGAAATTTGCTCGCAAGCCCTACTCTGCTCCCCAGAGCCAGCAGCAGCCGTGGCAAGTGACTCCAGCTCTGCCGGCAGGAATGCTCACGAGCAAACACAGAACCCACCCCCATCCCCCTTCTATTTATCAAATATTTTCATTTGGAGGTTGTTGTAAATTGCATTTTGATTGTAATTTTTTAGAGAGTTTTAAAAATATTTATTTTTTTTCTTAATTTAGACATTTTTTAAAATAAAATTAAAAAAACATGTTTCAGCATGAACTGTCTCCTTCCTCTTTAAAAATTAAAGCCAAATGCTTTGTCACTTGGAAAAAAACTCTTCCCTTTATTTTGTAGTGAAGTTATTCAGCAAGACCTAATTTCACAAAAAGTTTAGTTCCTCTGAAAACTCAGCTGTTAGTCAAGATCCCTACATCTCAAAAATATAAGCAGATATTCAACAAGATCTGTAGAAGGCAAGCTGAAGACAACTTGTGGCTCTAAGCAGGTGTTACCCTGATCACTATTAAGTTGTTCTTTTCTGTTTCTATCCCCTTCATGTCTCCCTACTTTTCATTTCCACCTTTCCCCCAAGCTCACACATCTGTAGCTTCCCTCAGCAGTGGATGTAGTGTTTCCACCAGCCTCCAGACTTGGATCTGTGGTGCACTACAACAACAGTCTGTGATGGGTATAATATTTGAAATTTTTTAAAAGACATTCGCATTCAAAACTCCCCTTTGAGCAGGAGGCTCAAAACTTCAGTACATGAAATTCCAGCTTTTTGCTGGAAATTTCACCCGGGTTAAGTCAGTTAATGTCCACTGCTTCAGGCTCAACCCTGCTTTCTTGATATTAACAGGACTTAAGGGTGGGATTTCAGTGGGACCTTAGGAACAGAGATCTCCTGCATATTTTTATAATATTAAGCAGACATCTTTGCATGTACATTGATAACAAGAAATTGCCAGATCAAAAGCTGTGAGTCATATCACTGAAATTCTGGGTTTCATGGCACATCTGATAATCTCTGAGCAAGGAGAACAAGCTTGATATCCCCTCATCCTGAGATACAATGTTTTCCTGCTGGGTCTCAAAACAGATTCAAAGCATCAGATTGCCACAGCTGACAGGTTTAACATCTGCTGAGCCCAGCCTGGAGGGACTGTGTCAAAAGAAAGAGATTAGGAGCATCTCCTGCTCTTTGGCTAAGAGAGGTTCTTATCTGGTGCAGAAATTCTCTGGTCTCAGAGCAAATGTAGCCCTCAGAGTGTGCCTCTCTCATGACTGTTTTGGAAGAGTTGTGCAGCCCAGCAAATGAGTTTCAAAAGCCTGACAGGAGTGAGGGAGGGCAAACACAGTGCACAGCCTTCCCCATGTCTGTGCCGTGCTGGTCAGGCAAGGCAAGCCTGAATTCCTGAGCAACCTGGCAAAGGTTGAAAGGCCTTTAGTGGCAGCCCTTACAGTGGCACTGTCCATACAAACTTAAAGCCCAGCCTGAGTGAAAATCCTATGAGGAAGGCATAGAGGGTGGAAAATCTCTCCAAAGGTTCAAAACAGCCACAAAAAGTATTCCAAGGCAAAAGTGACAGCTCCTCATCACCTAGTTCCTGGTGAACTAGGAAAACTGCTGCCACGGGGATGCAAAGCCTGTGGGGACTCCTGAGGTTCTGCTGCCATCCTCCTCCTTCAAGGGAGTCCTTCCAGAGCATTCCAGATTTTCATTATTTATGTGGGTCATAATAAACAGAGCAGAATCATGAAACTTGCAGACCGCACTGGGAAACAACTTTCAATTCAGCACTGAACAATTTTCCCCAAAATTAAACCTCAGCTTTATGCCTGCTTTTACCACCTTACCATTCCCCACCAAATAAAACACCATGGTTTGCATTTTGCCTTCTGCCTTCATCCATGGCAGTGACAGGGGCGGATCAGGGCACACATTTTGCATGTATAATGCAACCACTGAGCAGGAAGAGTCTCAGCAGTCCTGGTTCAGCTCTGCAGCCCTGTCAAGGGGAGCCTGCAATGCTGCTGCAGCATAAAGGCATCACAGTGTCAGGCTTATTTATTCATTTACTAGAGGAGAGATGGAAAACCCCTGTGCCAAATAAATGGATTGCATAATCTTGAGCCAGTCTGGAATGCCTGGAAGGTAAAGGAAGGATAGTGGATATTATAAAACTGCCAGCAATCTCTTCGGCAAGATATATAAAGCTGAGAAAGCATGAGGTGCAAATAGCAGCATATGGTGGGGGAACTCCAAGATTTCCATAAGGGGGACACAAAATTTGATAGGTATGATCAGCTCTTTCTACCTCCACCTTCAGCAATTACTTGCATATAATTCAGCATAGAGGTCTGCTCCTTCTCTCTTCTTTGCTCCCAAATGAGCTATTAAATAAAACTCTTAAGCTCCAGGGTGAGAATCTGCTGCAACAGAAGTTTCCCTTGCTAAGGCATCTTTCCACACCACACAGACAAAGGAAGTGTCTGTCTGAAGGAATTATCACAGCAAGCAAAAGACTAATGGGACCATTCATTATCTTTAATTATATTCATCATCTTCTGGTGATTAGAACACAGTCATAAATTAAGATACATTTAAATTTGGTACATTTGAATGAACTGGATATCCTTTGAATATCTTATAGGAAGTGAATTTGTTAGGAGTAATGATGCTGTCACCTTGACAGGGCAGAAAGGATGCTTCAGTGTGTCAGGGAAGTTGGAGGGCCTTGAGGTACAGTAACAGTGGCATTAGGAGGGGAAGGGATCAGACTTGTGTTTCTCATAGCTGAAGATCCTGAGAGCTCAACTCCCAGTGTTCAGCAATTTCTCAATCACTGCATCAAAGAGCACAGCACTTCTGAAATACTTTGGGGTTTACTGTTCTCAACACAGGAGCTTCAGCACAAGACTCTGTGTGTGGAAATAACTCCCCTTCTGTCCCCATCATACACAGATTTTTTTACTTGCACAAGGGTTGCAGGCTTGGGGCTGTTGATACACCAAACTCATGTAACAGAAATCCGCATTAAGGCCCAGCCCTTCTAAATCCCTCATATCTTAGTGGTTGCACCGTAAATTAATCCAGTGGGAAGGATTAAAAGCTTGTGACTTGAGCTGCACCTTCCTAGGGGATGAGTGAATGAGAGGGTACATCCTTCCCCAGGTTTTACTCCAATTTTATGTCTCTATGTCTTTAGAGAAAATTTAAGCAAGTTATTTCCCAGAGAGAAAGCCATAGATACAATTGTTATGCTTCTTCCATATTCTCACACTTCTCCAGACATTAACTAGCAGAACTCAGATAACAGATATCCATCAGGTGATATCTATCAGGAGCTGTGTGTGATGCCTTCTGCTCCTGGCACCAGGCCTATGTTGACCACTTTTGTACATGGCTCAGAGACCAACTAATACATGTGCACCTTGGGCTGCTCCATTTCCCTTCTTGGCATCTTAGTGAAAACCCCCAGGGACTGTAAAAGATGACCTCATGTAGAGACAGCACGTCTACATCGTCAGCTGTGCGTCACTCTAGAAGTTGGCCAAGTATAAATGTTTTTAATGTGGATTTAGACACACAAACAGGATATGTCGGGTTGGCAAAGCCCTCTGAATCCCAGCTGATAACCAGTGATATCAGTGGGCTTGGTTTAGTTGATGTGCATCACATTACCCTGCATTTGCTGTGGACAAAGAACGTGTGGCCAGCAGGTCCCTGTGGCTTGGCCAGTCTTTTGTGGAAAAGGCACCTGCTTCTGTCCCCAGGGCTGCCCCAGCCGAGAACAAGTGGCCATGTGAGTAAACAAAAGATCTACTGTTATTTGTTCCTGGATACAATTTTTTGTTGGTCAGCCCCTGGAGCACCAGAGTGCTTTACAGCATAACAAGAATGTACATCAACATGTCACACTCTGCACGTCAGCAGCCAAACAAGCCATTGCTGTTAAGTAATCCACCTCTGCCAACACAAACACCTCATCACTGGCAGCAAAGGAACACCCCCTGTCCAGATTTGGATTTAGCTATATGCCAGAATTCCTCCATGATCAAATTATTCTGAACTGCTTTAACTATGCTTATGTTTCCATCAAAAAAATAAAAATAGATAGGAAAAGCTTAGACAGTTAAAAAAAAAAAAAGGAAAAAGCTACATGAAAAGTGATAGCTGGAACATTACTTTAGAGAGATAAAATAGTCAATCTGACTGGAACTTTTATCTGTGAATACATCTGCAGAGCCAGGATTACTTTGAAACAGAAAGAATTCAGAGCAGAAGCAATGCCCACCTTTAGCAGCTGCTAAGAAATTGCTGATTGCCTTTAAAATCTTCTTTATTCACACCACCATCTAAATAAGACATGTATAGGTTGCACACATAAAAGCTCATAATGCAGTGAACAGAAGCTGAATAACAGCATTGAACCTGAATTTAAATTATTTCAAACAATTAAAAAGAAATCCAGAGAAGAACAAAGTAAGCCAGCCTGAAGCAGAAGAAAAATTTAAATAAATAAACAGAATCAATAGAAGTTATTCTCACTTATAACCCAGTAAAATAAAATGCACTAAAATAAAAGAAAAAATTAAGTAAAATACAACCAGAAGAACTGAATCTTAGTAAGAAAATTACTCCAATGCATTTTCTAATGAAAATATTTGGAATCGAAAAATGCAAACACTGCTTTGTGTGCTGATTTACATCAGGCACATCTGGCTTTATCTGATATCTCCCATTGAAGTCCCAGAGCTCCACTGCCAACCTCAGAGATGTAATGCAGAAATAGAGATTCTAAGCTGTTGTAGGCAATGGGAAAAGCATTAAGTGAAGATGGTGCTTTAGTCCTTCAAAAGCCCCAAACAAGGCTGTTTGCCTGGCACTCTGCAGTAGACCAAATAGACTGATCTTAACAACAGGCCAGGGTAATAAAGAATGTATTTGTTTTCAATTCCTCCTAGTTACGTATTTTCTATGTATTTTAGGTTTATCTCTTTAGACTGATGTTTTTCTCAAAGAAGCATTTAGTTTCTAATGAAACGTAAAGATACATTTTAAAACACACTAAATTGTTTCTGGAAGAGGCTATTTCTTTGTGCTTTTCTTTACCCTAAATCACAAGGCAGGGTCTGATCTCCACATGCATTTTTAAGTTTAGGCTATTGAACAGAAGAAACCACTTCTGGAGGGAGGAGCGATGCCCATTTACCTCAATAAATTAATTACTGGATCTGATTTACTACCCCTGACATTCACACAGAGGTACCTTTCATCTGTCAGAAACACTTAACTACTTTCAGCAAAGGAGGTTGAGTAGACAAAGTAAAATGTCACTTTTCATGGCAGCGTGCTGTAAAATTCTCCCTTCTCTCCTCCCCAAAAAAGATCTCTGAGAGACTGATTGCACTGCTGCCATGACCATGAGTCCACATTGGCTGGATTGTTTTAGTAGCTAAACATGCTCAAAGGAGTTTGAATAGCTTCTGATCCTCAGGCAGCTTTAGGTAATAACTCTTTCCACACCCACAACTAGAAAATACCACTTTATTTTCAATTCATGTCAATAATCAAACAGTGGCCATGACCCGGCACTATCTGAACATGAAACACACAGCTAATCTGGGCAAAAACTTCCTCCACTTTTGTTAAGGATGAAAGTACATCTCTGTGCTTTCGTTGTTAGGGACCTGAATAAAGTTTGAGGCTGTAGTTTGGTTTTGCACATGCAATTTGAGATTAAAAAATGGATTTATACTTACTATTGCATATTCTGCATACATTTAGCCTCTGAATATGATGGCATCCTTAATTTTTGCCATGACATCTCATTGTTAGGCTGTTTAAATTCATTTGAAAAAGTCATTAGCTTTACATTAAGGATTGCTGTGGCACCTGGCAGATGATCTATAGAGGAAAGTTGTGTTCATTAGTGTCCAGAGACTGAGAAACATTATTTAAAAGAAGGATAGCACTAATGGTATCTGACACATAAATACACATCCGTGTTCATCAATGAATCACACAGTGCATTATCAGTGTTAGCACTCATAAAACCCCCATGGAGTAGGTAGGAGGAATTACTGAGGCTGCTGAGATGGGGAAATGAGGCATAGATACTGTAGAGAAGAAATTGGATTACAAATAAATAGCAAATCTAAACACACAAACAGAAAGGGAAATGAATGCCAGTCTTTGTTTTTCATCCACTGCTGGAAAGACAAACCCCTCCTGCTCATCCCATCCATCTGATAAGTGACTGAACAGACGTGGAGGGCACAAACATCTTAGGATTCTGTCAGCTCCAAGGTTCTAAGCTTGATGTAGGCACCAAGCAGCAAAGCATTTCAACAGGGAAGAGCAACAGCCACCCACGCCAAGGCCAGCAGAGCCCATCACTGTCCTCTCCCCTGGCAGTAAGTCAGAAGCTCACTCTGAAGAAAGACTGCTGCTGACAGGGGGGGTATCAGCAGCACTGGACTGATGAGCCTTGTCATCCCCATCCATTACAGCTTTGATCAGGAAACAAAATCTGCATCCTCCAAGCCCACAAACATACAGGGAGAAGACAGAGATGAAGGCTGGCAAGAAAACACTTCTGCATTACGAATTTTTATTTTGCATTTGTATTTTTATGAACACTGGGAAGATAATTCCTGACTATTTCACTCATCCATACTTCTGCTTGCTAAAAATATTTTTAAGTCAGCAGAGCGAAGATTATGGGGAAAAATGAGACAGTTTAAATGCTCCATATTATGGAGAACAATAAAAAATGTTTAAAGTTTCCTGGTTTTATAAAACACAATGGACCGTGTCTGCTCCTGAGAACAGTTTAAGTACACTGCACCCTATAAGATGCTTTACCTAATCATCCACATTAAAGATCTTATGGGTACAATCAGGATTGCAGTAACATTATGAATTAATACTTGATTTTACCTTCAGTTTGGGAAAGACACAAGATTCTCTCAGAAGTAACAATTTGTTGTCCAACCCACCTCTAAGGATGGGTCACTCACTTTCAGCAGTGAGTAATCTCTGCATTGTCACTACAGCAAAGTTACCTGTGCATCATTTCCCCTGGGATTGGATTTTCCCAGCAAGAAAGCCAACAGGATACCTAAACTTGAAGCAAAAACCAGATCATACATATGCCCATTCTGCCTGATGTAGATTTTCTTTTCCAGTAAAATATCTTTCAATTTCTTCCACCATCCAGGTTTGAGATTCTTAGGAGCTAATGCTAACTTCCAAAACATATCAGTTCTTGATAGAAAGCTTCTTTAGGTGAACTGTATTTGTTCACTAAATAAACAAGAGAGAAAACCATTCTCTGGGCTTTCACCAGCAGTTTCCACCAAAGAAACAAATCCTCCTCCTTTTACCAATGAATAATATGGGCAATGAGCTCCTTACCCACTGAAACTTCAGCTCCTTAGGTTGGCAAGTTATCTACCCCAACACACGTGTCTGAGGGCAGAGGATCGCCCTGCATCTCTTCAGGGCCCCCTCACCAAACCTCTTCTTGAAACATTACAGAGTGCTGTGGCTTAGTCTGGAAGCCACGAGCTCAGCAGACAGTTCTGGAAAACTTGTCATGCTCTAAACCTAGTTTGACATTGGTAGAAGAGTCTTAGAAAAAAGTCAAAGCAAAACTATTTAAGTAGGTCAGCAGCAGTTCACCACTCTTGAAAAGAGACAGGATTGAGAGTGATTTCTCCTTGGCATTCGGATCCAGCCGGCAGAGCCACCTCACAGAGCTCTGGCAAAATCCTGCTCCCATTCAGTTCAGCAGTGTGAGATCTGATGTCACAGCTGCACAAAGCAGCAAGCCAGGGTAGGCCCACCCAGGACTGATGTTCCCTCTTAGACCTCAGGGGTGGCATAAAAGAGACAAGACCTGACAGAAGCCTGAACCTTCTCTTTCCTAACGGAGTCAAGCACAGCAATGCAAACCTTGACATTGCATCACTGTCAAATTATGCAACAACGAATGGGGAAGGTGAGCAAGCTTCCAGGTTAGTAACAGCTTTTGGAGGAGGGCAAGAGGAGCTAAACTAGCTGCTATCAAAATGCAGACCCTGTCTTGGTATCAGGGTAAAAAATCACAGAGGACTGCAAAGGAGCTGAGGCTGTGAAGGCTTTTCAATCAGTGAGGGACACAGTTTATTAGCCTGGCAATAAACCTTATTTGTTGACCATTTGTTGATGAGATTTAAAATCAAACAGGCCAATAGTACACTGCATACTGCTGACGCTTAGCTTGACACTGCAGCATGTTGAATTAACCCCGTGTTTACTTACTGTATATCCAAACACCTCTTACCAGCAATTATGAAGTTTGATTGAACATTGGAATCCAAATTCGGAATGCACAGAAGCTGAAGTGCCCAACCAAGAAATTATTTGTAGCAAGATCATGGGGAGAAGCTACAGATTTTTTGCTTTTTCCTTTAGAACAATGTTTTTATTTTATGCGCTGGAGTCATGTTCATACCATCTTTAACCTGAAAGAGCTTTGTGCAAGACTGATAAGCATCAGTTTCATGCTGAAAATACTGTGGTAGGTGAGACTGTAGGTGCACTGCCTAATGGGCTGGGAAGGAACCTCCTTCTAACTTCTACTTTTAGAGGGATTTTGAGGTTATATGCTGCCCACCTCATTGTGAGAAGGAAACTTTTTGCTCCAGAGACAACAGACACTCTGCTGTTGTTCTTTGTCTGAGGAGAAGCAGAGGCCAAAACCCACAAGAAAAGATACCCATTACATTATTTTCATATTGTATTATGGAAGAACATTACTCTCAGTTTTCATCCTTGCACACAACTCTTCTGCCTCCTCTCAGACATGACACTAGAGCAGAATCTTGCAGAGAGAAGACCTTGTAGAACAAAGACCTTGCAGAACAACAGCACAACAGATTGTAGGAGAGACAAAAATTGGACAAGGCTGGTTTATGAATGTAATTAAAGAGTTTCTGGCAAGGGTGATTTCTACCAAGGTTACTTGTATAGTTCGCCAGTGCAAAAACAAGCAAAAATTCAAGTTCTTGGAGGTCCAGGAGATATTTTATTCTTTAATCTATTTAATTTTATCTCTTAATTTTTTATCACTACGGGAGGGAAAAGAGGGAATTTCAGCCCTGAACTATAAGGCTGACTTGCAGCTGGTGGCCCAGTAATTGGTATTTATGGCTCAGAACGCATCACTAACACACAGGTTGGAGACTGATATTTTCATCACTCCTTCCTTTGCTCTCAGCTTTGCAGCTATTTCATGCACTCTGGGTTTGCCAATTACCTTCCGGAGGTGGGATGGGGTGATTTGTTTTTAATGCACGTACAGTGAGTTCGAATAGCCTGGTTTGTTTTTGCATTTGCAATTTCATGGGGACAGATTCAGGGACAAACACATAGAAGAGACAGCAGATAGCCTTGGTAAGCACCTCAAAGAGTTCTTGGAGCTTCGTTTCACCCCAGCCTGTTACATATCTGGCTCTTAACCCCCAGTCATTACAAACGAGCTCTTAAACCACTGGCTAGCGCTGCTCCCTTTGGTTTGTGGCCTCTGTGCTTCTGGAGCCTGTTAAGCTGCTGTGCAGTTCTCGTGCTGTGAGCTTTGCCTTCCTGGGGACTGGGAAGGATGCTGAGGGCTGGAAGCTGTAGCTTGGATAGAGAGAGATATTACTGAAAGGGCTCACAGAATGGGTGTGCAAAGCCAATCCAGAAAAAGATGCCTTGACAGAATCCTATGGACAGGGGATGAGATCCCAGTATGAACCAGGAGGTGCGAGGGCAGCTTTCATGAGACATGCTGCTGGTTCTGTAGTCTGCAGCCCTAGATTTAGGATTTTTGAGGAAGTCAAATAGCATCTCATCTATAATTCAATCCTCTTTCACTCTGTTCTGAATTCCTAGAGTCCCAATTTCCCCCCAGAGATATAACATGTCCTGCCTGAGGGCATGGGCACCAACAAATTGAAAGTGTCACCATTTTGTCATATTTGTCACTTTTTAAAGCAGCATACTCAGAATAGGAAAAGGAAATTAAAAGATCAAGAGCACATCCAGCCAGAGCCCATAGCATGCAGAGAGGCTGTCTGGGATGATACAAACGCCTGGGTGAAACACCAATTCCTGAAGTCATTGAAACTAGTCAGAGTCAGATAGCACAGATAAACTCTTAAATACACAGAAGAGTTTAAAAAACAGACCCCATACAGATTTCATTAGTGTGCTAGAAATAGAGAAGAGGTACTGGAAAGCCACATAAATCTGCATTCCTAGGATTTCTGAGTGTGAAGAATGGAAAAGGGAAGGCTTTCATATAGGAAAGAGAGAAAATAAAATATTTCAGTGAATGCACAGAAACTTTCCTGTAAATGGGCTGCTGGAATAACCCAGGCATAATAAGCTTCAGTTTCAACTGAAGCATGAAAGTCAATAATCTCTGTAACCTTTCTAAACTCTTTGCTCTTCTAGTACATACACAGAGGCTGAAGGGAGTTAATCTATTCAAGGTGTGTGTGTGTCTATACCCATTATATACAGCAGAGTACTCCTTCACAGAGAACCAGTTACTCAGCAGTCTGCCTCATGCTCAGCACTAGTAATAATTAAGGAAAGTGCCATTTTCATTTATGTTACTGGGAATTTTACTTAACCCAGAAAAGACCCAGTTGTCCTTCCTAAAAAAATGAAAAGTTGAAGGATAAAAGGTGGTCCAAATTACCTTTTAACTACCAATTATTTGTCTAAAAATTAGTTTCTCATATATGTGTTGCAATTCATAAACCATTTTGTAGATATATGCATTGTACATTAAGAATGAAATTTGGAATATTTCCTCTAAAAATGCCAAACTGACCCATGCTGCCTTTTTCTTTTAAGTTTCTTTGCAAGGGGAAACAGTGCCTGAGAAGAGCAGATCATGCTGTTCTCAGAGGACAGTTCTGAGTCCTGTAATTACTTTTGTTTAGTCATTTTATCCCTGATGAAGGTTTCTCTTGCAGCCCATGGAGGCTGCCTTTCCATCTGGGCAACAATTAGTAGATACTCCAGACTAAGATTTGCAGTTTCAGGACTGCATTAATTTTTAGTTGACAGTAATGAGACTGTCAGAATAATTTTTACCTCAGTAGAAATAATCTCTTTCAATCAGTGCTGCACAAAATGCTCAACTGTCATTCACTGAACTTCTCTTCTACAAGTGCCAGATTGTTAGTGATAGGACGAAATAGAAAAAGTCATTGAGGGCAGGCAGGGTTGGCCCTAACAAGGGATTAATGAATAAATAATTTCCAGACCATTATTCCAAAAGAGAAAACCAAGAAGCTGTACCCGGAGAGAATATCAGAGCAGACCCCAAGTCTCACAGCTCTCAGGATGAAATTTGGTTTCAACTAAAGAATGAGGATTTCTTTCTATTCTCTTTAGAACACTGTGCAGATAAATTCCTTCAGCTGTTGGAAATACTCAGATGTTGTGGCAATGGGCTCTACATAAAACAGGCAAGTACATCTTGAGTATATTAAGTTTATTCCAAATTATTAATTTTAAACAAAGATTTATGATAGGCAATGATTGCAGAAGGAAAAGATCACCATTGCAGTATAGCACATGCACCCACAAACAAGATGCATCAGCAATAAAAGGGAGGAGAAGTCCTCCTCTAACCCTATCTCACTTGGAAAGGCATTTACTTATGGCTGGGCACTGGAGCATTTGAAGTACTGATGTAAGACACCAACAAAACATATCAGCAGTGTCCACTGGCTAAGATACCAGTTCCTCCACCATGAGGACAGGTGTGGCAAGTTAATATAGAGGTTCAGGTATATGTCTGGTAATATGTCAAATGAATTCTTTCAGGACTTCGGGGCAGGCAGAGGGAGACAGGGTGGGGATAAGTTGACTGCTGTTGGAACATGCTTTGCACAAGATGCAGTGATGGCAAATGGCCCAGTTTCAGTGGGCTGGGCTGTGATCCATAGATAAATACAGACTAAAAATGCAACAGCACCTCCATCAGATTAACAAAATAAAATTAAACTTGTAAAGGATGAAATGTCCATTTCTGTCTTTGCTGTCAAGTACAAAAATGCTGCACATAACCATGTCCTTTGAACCAGCTCTTTTTAAACATTGATACTACATAGGAAACAAAAACCAGTAGGGCTATGCTTTCCCACAACCCAGCAGGAATCCATGTGTTGCACTGATAACTAAGGAAAAATATACATAAATGTTTAGTGCAGAGAATGCTGTGTGGCACACTGACAGAGATGACCACTGAGAAAACTGCTTTGTTACACATCACTGCAGTGCAATGCAGCCAGAAAGGGCAGGGGAGAAGCACACTCCTGAAATCCAAACCCGACCAGGAACAGGTAATCCCCTTTTCTCACATCCAAAACCAGAGCCTGTAAGCCCCACTGCTCTATCTGCTGACCTGATCCATGTACTTATTCCAGAGCTCACCTCTGAAATTTATGCATAAAGGCTTTTTGAGATTTCGAGCTTGATTCAAAGATAGCTGAACTCATTAGGAGCCCCTAGCACCAGCTTTGAGATGGACTGCAAAGAAAAAGGCATTTCTGTGCCCAGGGCCACAGACTGCAGACCCAGCCATGCCTCCCACCCTGCAGGATGGACACAGCACAGGAAGAGGAAAGACCTTTTGTGTAAGGTTCATACTCAATTCTTTGCCCTATAAGACCAGTAGAAGTACCTGTATGACACAGCAGCCAGCCAAAGCCCTCAAAGTGACAAATAAACATATAAATGATAACTCTGTCAACACTTAAATTGCTTAACCATTTCTTTTCTGTTAAACTGGTACATTGCTCCTCAGGCTGTTCTTGCTGAGGTTTTGTTCGATTCAGTTTCCTCTAGTAAGATGATAAAGCAAGGAGAAACTAAAAATAATGAAAAACATTTCCCCCAGTTTCCCATCTGACAAATTTCATCCTGCTTTACCAAGTCCATTACAGATGATGACATATTAATTGCACCGTGTGCAGGACAACACAAAGCAATTAACACTTCTGCTGTGCTTCATGGCTGCTCTGTGCAGTTTCCAGCAGGAGGTATGATATGAAATCTCATGACTAGCATGAAACCAACTGTAGCTGACAGTGAATTTATATTTTTCCATGCCTGCCTCACACCCAGTTCAGTGCCTGCTGGGCTTTCTCTTATAGGCAATCTGGCAGCCTGGAACAGGAGACCTAATTTCTACAGACATGGCATAAGAACAAATTGCCCAAGTTTTGGGAGAACTGGGGATTTAAAGGAAACCAGATGTTCAATAGCCTACCAAAACAAAGGGGAAAGAAGAGTTCCTGGCTTTGGACAACTCATTTCATCTCCCCCAGACCATGCACCCTGGAATGCAAATAATAATACACTGGCATTCTTAGGATGAAAGCTATATTTGTGAATTGAAGCATAAAAAACACAGGAGCTTTTCTCACATTTTTAGGTCTCAGCATTACTAACAATTTGATTTTATTAAAGACAATAAATATGGGCTTAAATCATAGCTTTTGTCTGTAACTTACTGTTGCATCCAGCAGAATCCCCCACTGGAATTTCTTCCAAACTGCACAGATGAATTTGTTCCCATACCTAATCCTAACATTGTTAATGTTTGAGTTAAGGTATTGCAGCTCTTCCCCCGGGTCTATTTACAGCCTATTGCTCTCTGCCACCTCCTACTCCTCCCTAACAGGCACCAGGACTGAAGGGTTCAGCCACAGGCAAGGATGACATCAATTAACTCATGGGTTCATTTGATCCCTTGCACCAAGGCCTGTGGCCACCATGTTCTAACCACGAATAGTGCCTGGGTGGTGACAACCAAACTCCTTCCAGCTGCCCTGGATTATTTGTTGCAGATGTTTACTGTCAGCTGGTCAGGTGGGAAGGACAAGGACAGATGTATGTCTCAGTCTGGGGGTTTGCTCAGTGTGACTTAGGCACTGCCAAAGTACTGACTAATCCCAATGAAAGCAAAAGGAAACTATTTAAGTTTGACAGAGGATTTAGCAAACATGGGCACACTCCTTCCAGCCTCACCAGGTGGCTCTTAGCAAGCCAGGGAACTGCAGGTGACTGGGAATGTTTATAACAGCACTTACAGAACCATCCTAACACCCAGTCCTAAGGCTGCAGCACAGCACGACTGTGAGCTGGTGAACTTCCTCAGGAGGGACAGACAGGCAGCCAATCTGGCCTGCTGCACATGCCTAAATCAGTAAGCATTGCATCATTGCCTGTGTAGGTGTATCCTTTACTTAGCATCCTGAATCTGTAGGAAACAAGTTACCTTGGCACTGGGATTCTGATTGGCAAGACTCGTGAAATTTTAAGGGGCTAAACTGTTGGGGAATTTCTCTTACAAGATGTATTTCAGCTCTGGAAGTTACAAAGTATTAAGTGTTAAAAGCGAGACCCAGAATTGTATCTTTTTTTCTCTGGTTTTGATGCTCTGCTTTGCTCTAAGTTAATTGGCAAATTTCTTTTATTTGCATACGTCAACAAAATGTTTATAATTCTCTGCACAAAAATTGATTTAGAAAGGAAAGCCTGAGAGTCTTTTAAGCTGAGCAGTTGGCAGATGCATAGGACCATATATAATGCATGCCTATACCATAAAGACATACATCAGTAGTGGGTGGACTGTATATCTCCCTGTGCACTTATTTCTATTTCATGGTATTTTAAAATAAGAAATACCCTTTAAAGAAGCTGATCGCCTCAGGCTGGCAAAAATTTACAAGGCTCACTTGAAATGTTTTTGCTTAACAGCAGGAAAAAAAAAGTCCTGCAGTTGAAAGTGAACATTTCAATCATCCCAATCCTGGTGACCTCTTCTGGGTATTAAGATGCTATTGGCAGACAGCTCTCTTCAAAAGATAAATTGCGCCTTTCCACAGCAGCAGAATGGCATTTGTTTTCATGTCAGGACATATTGATTTCATACAAATTTTAGAGAAAATAACAGCTGGCCACATATATCAGTGATGCCAGAACACCCAGGTACAAGTGCCCTGAAGGGGAGGCAACCAAGTAGGTCAGTCATAGAATCACAGAATGGCTTTGGTTGGAAGGGACCATAAATATCACTTCTTTCTAACCTCCTTGTCATGGGACACCTTCCACTAGACCAGGTTGTTCCAACCCCTGCCCACCCTGGCCTTGAACACTTCCAGAAATGGGGCATCCACAGCTTCTCTGGGCAACCTGTGCCGGGGCCTCCCGACCCTCACAGTAAAGAACATCTGATATCTAACCTAAGCCTACTCCCAGTTTAAGGCCATTCCTCCTTGACCTGTCATTACACACCCTTGTAAAATGTCTCCTCTCAGCTTTCCTGTCAGCTCCCTTCAGGTGCTGAAAGGCTGCAATTATTAGGTCACCCTGAAGCCTTTTCTTTTCCAGGCTGAACAGTCTAAATTCTCTCAGCCTTGTCTCATAGAAAAGTGCTCCATCCCTTGGATCATCTTTGTGCCCTCCACTGGACTCACTCTGACAGGTCCACATCCTTTTTCTGTTGGGGTCCCCAGAGCTGGACTCAGCACTGCAGGTGGGGTCTCAGCAGAGCAGCTCAGAGGGGCAGAACCCCCTCCCTCCCCTGCTCCCACTCTGCTTTGGATGCAGCCCAGGACACACGGCCAGGTCATGTCCTGCCTCCCATCCACCAGCACCCCCCAGTCCTGCTCTGGATCTGTTCCTGCCCAGCCTGGACTGATACCAAGGCCTGCCCTGACCCAGGTGATGCCCTTGGGCCCATTCCTAGAGCTTGTCCAGGTGCCTCTGGATGGCATCCTGTCCTGCAGGTGTGTCAGCCTCACTTAGTCTCAGGGCTGTGTCTCAGATCTGAGGACAGAAGGCATCCTGGGTTGTCTGACTTCTGATGCTGAAGAAGGGCCAGCACAGAGGCCTCCTGCTTACAATGTGCCTGCAAGGTAGAAGCTGAGTATCTGCATCCCCCTCCACCCAGACAGGTCCTTTACTTTATAAGGATGGGAGTGGCAAGTTTTACCTCTGGGAAGAGGCAGCAAAGAAATATTTTCTTGGAGTTGGGCAAACAGTTCTAGGAATGCAAAGTCAACCAGCTGGAAGGACAAGACTGAAATCCTGATATCTCCTCTCCTGAAACCAGAGCTGTGTTTGGAAGTCTTTAAGAATGAAGAAATATAGAAGAAAATGCCATCATGTCTCCAAGCCACAGAGAGCAGGACATTATGAACCCAAAGATACTGGGAGGAAAAAAAATGAAGTTTGAACATTGCAATCAGTAAACATCTCAGAGTTCATGATTAAAATCCAGCCCTCACTATGAGGTTTGGTAGAGCAGCCCAGAGCCACTCATTTTCCCTGCTGAGATTAAGTGATTTTACCCCAAGTTCCAGCACTGGTAAAGCCAGGCACTCTCCTCCCCAGCAGATCTGTGGTGCCAAGCAGGAGCTGCTGTGGCTGAAGGACGAGAAAAGCCTCTCTGGTGGACAATGAGAGATGTTCCTGAGAGAGCAGCTGCTTCCAGCTGCTCTTCTACTCTTCTGCATTTACCTGCAGGATGGGTTTGTGGTGTTAAAACAAATGGATTTTCCAAGCACGGCTGCTTCTTTTAGGGATAACAATGCCATTAAGAGCAGCCAGGAAGGAGGCACAGCTTGCCACCACCGAGGGGCCTCCTCCAGGATGAAACAGACTTCTTGCAGAAACAACCCCAAACCGACTCATAATGCCTGCCCAGTTTTGCCATCATCTCATTCCCAATTTTACTAACAAATAAAATGACTGGGCAAACATTGAAATTAGTTTGCCAGCTGGTTTGAGTACTTATTTCTGAAAACATCTTAATCTTCTGGAAAAGCTCATAATTTTTAATGCAGTTGTCGACACACTCTTTTAGAAACTGGTACAAACACAGGCTTAAGGGGTTTTTAATACTATTCTTCTCTTTCATTTCTGATCAGAGGGCTAGAATTACTGAGGTTTTTAAGCATGACATGCATTTGCTTTTATAGAATGAAACTAAAATAGGACAAAAAGGCTTAAATATTTATTAATGCTTTTCTTTACAGATTGCAAATGGTTTTGTCACTACTGCACACCCAGGACTTCGCTGTGCTCCAGATGAAGTCATTAGCTGGGAACCCTGTGTCAGACTTTGAAGACATTTTGACAAGAAAAAGGTTTTCTTCTTCAAGTTTGCAAGTCTTGGACCAGAAACTAAATATTTGTGGTGTACCTTGGTGAGAGCACTTTACTGATAACACCTTTCATGTCCTATTCTCATTCACGCTGATTTAGCAAAGCCATCCAATTCCACAGCTTTGCTACTGCTGAAATAATTTTAAGGAAGACCAGTTATAGTAGGTGTTTGGGCACTTGTCTGTAGGAGTGGTTTATTACACTCTGGTAGAAGTAGCCCAAGGGAGAGGAGCATCCCAGGGTTTTGCCATCAACCTGAAACATATACTGCACTAGTTTTAAAGCATTTACAAAGCCACAGAAATTCCCAAGAACTTTCTGCAGGGCAAAAAGAGTGAAGGCTCCACTTTTCAGCCCCTCAGTATGGAACGCACCATCCTCACATATCCCAGTCACTGGTCTTAACCTGGTACCAGTAGTCCCCTTTACTCATGAAGTTAACTGCTATTGTCAGGGTCAAGAGGATAGTTCAATCTCTCATTTCCTGCATTAATACAATTTCCAGGCGAGAACTCACCAAGTCTGTGTGGCAGCATTAAATGGGCATGCTCAGCAGTGATTTAATATCAGTGTAATCTCAAAATAAACACACGGCTGGCCTTTCAGCTCCTCCTGATTCCTGCAGGACAGAATTGGCATGAGGAGAGCAATTGCTATAACCCATACTTCCTTTACCACTCTTATCTCATACACTTGAAACCTATCTCCTAGTGACAGAGAAAAAAGCAGAGCTGGCTCAAAATGTTGCTGTTTTTAGAGCAGAAGGAAAAAGCAGCAGCAGCAACAAGAAATGCCAATTTTTCTGTCATTCATTAAAAACAAAAGGTCCCAAAAGCCTTTAATGCAAGAATAAGATTGTTTGAAGCAAAATCAGAAAACAGATTTCAGAAGCAATCTGGGAAAGAAAATGTGATATTTTTGAGAAAAAAATAATCTTCTCAGATAGCATGGACTCTGTATTTGACTTTGTACAAACCACAGAGTCCAGGGCTCCAGGTACCCCAGAGGAAGTTCCCCAGCTCCATGCCAAGTTTCAGTGATTGCTAAAGGGCCCCAAAAGCAGAGTATTTATTTCATCTTATTTTCATGGAAACAAAACCCCAGGCAAGTCCCATTGCACTAAAGCACAGTCAGGGAGATCAGTGATGACAGCCCTGAGGCTTCATCCCCCTCCGTGGTGTGCAGCCTAGAAGAGAGTGCAGGGTCCCATTCCAGAGCTGGCTGCTCTGGTGGTGCTGCCTGGCCACATTGCAGCACTGCCTCTGTTTATGTCACAGCATAAAAATGGACGTGTAGAGGAAACTATTTGGGATGAGAATTAATATAATTTGGCTCCAAGCCAAGATATTCTTTGCTCAAATGGCAAAAACTTCTCCAGCTTCTGAAAGAGCTCAGGGCTGCTGGTGTACAGATTGAACCACAGGGCCCAGCTTTATGCTGCAGGTGGTGATTGAAAAAGCTGAGGAACCTCTTGGTTACAGACAATGGAGCTTTGTCCAGCCTGGCACAGTCAGGTTAGACTGGCACTTTACAGAGGAGGGAGGATGAAGCCTTGGGAAGGAGCTGCAATTCAGTTCTTTTTTTCTGAATTACTGTTAGTAACGCTGAGATTGCACCCAGGAGCCTGGCTGTTTGTTAGGACTGCACCGTGCTTAGCAGCATGCAGGCACAAAATGAAATTACATTCTCTGAAGTGTCCTTTTCATGCTTTTAAATAAAGACACTAAAGTCATACATGAATTCCTTTGAATCTCATTTATAAATCAAAATAATTATTTTAGCAAGTGATGACAGGCAATAAGTGGCACAGGCTCTTGTCTTTTTCACTGCAAGATGAACCACTTTCCCTGGATTACAGTAGGATTTCCTTCACTCACTGTCCCCTCTCTCTAAAGATGCACTGCTCCTCTTCCTCCTGCATCCAGAGCTGAACACCAGCTGAGTACTGGACCAAAGAACTGACGAAGACAAGGATTATGTTATCTACAGACCACTGAAGAGTCTCCTCACAGTCTACACACCAGTAAAAAAAAAAAATTAAAAAGAAATCTCATTTGCTGCAGCTCACAGCTTCAGCCTTTGCAGATACGGCCTAAATATCTGCTTGCACACACTTCACAGCAAGGCATCCCACCAGCCAAATACATAATCCTTCCATTTAAAACCACCCACAAAGGAGGCAAGTACTGAATCATTTTGGGGGCTGGCATAGGAGATCTGCATCTTGCTGGTTTCATTACCTTGAATAATAGCACAACAGATCTGTAAGTCACATTTAAATCGATTTTAAATTAATCCAAACCCTAGGTGTAAACATAATAAAATGCTGGATGAGAGACTGTGTTTTAACCCATTTTTAGATCCCCTGTATTTCTGGGATGGCAAGGACTGAACGCACAGGTGTCAGATGAAAGCAGGCTTCAGCACCTGAGCCACTGCTGCAGTCTGAACAAGAGAGATGGTCCAGCCATGAAAAAGAGAAAGGAGCCAAAATCCTAGATACAAACACCCAGCTATGGAGGACAGACCTTCCTGGGCATTGAAACCTTTCTGTATTAAGGAACTCCTTAGGATAACACACACACACCCATCTGACCCACAGATCTGCAAAGCTGCCCTCATACAGGGACTGCTGCCTGGCTGATGTTGGAATAAGGCACCCTGGTGCTGTGTTTTTGCAATTGAAATAAAATGTAATTCTGCTCTTTCCTCAAGAGTTCAAGCCTTTTATACACCAGAGGAACATAAAATGAAGTGTATTCCTGTCTCTCACTGACAGAGAGACAAGGTTCAGCTTACTCTCAGTGCTCAAGAAATGGTGACACCAGTTGCAAGATCTCTGCAAAGGGGCTGTAGTGGGGTATGGGGTAGCTCAGTTAAAGGTGTTTTTCTGAGATTAGGGTTGAATTTGACCAATATTCCTAATATTAAAATATTAGGCTAGAGATGTTTCTCAACTTTGTGAAAGTTTTTTGCATACAAAACCTAAAACCAAACAAAACCCAGTAAATCTGTATTTAGTAAAGAGGTCTCCTTCAGCAGTTCTCTATGACATTGATACCAGCTGATAGAAACAGTGGAGAAAGTCTAAACTTCAGGCTCTTCCCAAGCAATCATTCTGAAACACACCATTTTTTAAGTCAAGGAGCTATTTTGCCTCCTTCCAAGGCCAAACTCCTACAGAAAAAGAGAAAACTGCTACAAGGCATTATCTGGAAACAACACTTTTCCAGGTGAAGTGAGGGCTTGTACTCCTGAGAAATCCATGTTTCCACATCTCTCACCTTCAGCTGATCCTTCTCCTCCACTCTGACTCTCATCATTGCAGCCCACAGCAGCCATCAACAGATGGTACCCAAAGAGTTCCTACCTGGCTGCCTGCATCCAGAGAGCAGGCATGGAGCGGGGATTTCCTCAAGGCACATTTAAAATCCTTAGTGCTGCAGATGACAAGAGTTGGAAGATGCATTTGCCATGTCAAACTGGAGCTTCTTATTCCCAGTAAAGCACTGGGCTCTCTCCCCACAGTGGTTTTCTTGTGCTGTTAGTTATTGCTCGCAGCACAAAATAATTTCAGCTGGCTCTGTACTGGTCTGGAAGGGAAGGAGTTACAGGAATGAACTCAAATAGCTGTGCCTGTGCAAGGCAGGCATCCCTTCTGCTGACACTCCTTCCATCATATGGGAAGCCAGCTGCAATTCTTGGTAATAACCAGAGATAGATATTTCTCCAAACGGTGGTGTTCCCCTATAAAACACAAAAGGAAAGCCAACGAGATGTTTGGAGGGGGTGATCTCTGCAGCTCAGGGGAAATCATTCCAAAGATGAAATCTGTGCTGTGCCATCAGCTGAGCTTAGCACATTTCCACTGGTGCAGTCATTTATAGCTCCGGGGCTGCCACTGCCCGAGCACTGAGGGGCATTTCCCAGCTGGGCTTCTGACCAGCACAGCCCTTTGGGGAGCACCTGTGCTGCTCCCAACACTGCAGCATCAGCAAACACTGGGATGCTCCCTCTCACCCTCGCAGACAGCGCTGCACGAGATGCAGCCCATCAGAGAGGTAGGAGAGAATCAGGGGGCACCCAGGGCCAGGGCAGCAGCAGGGCACAGAGCAAACACAAGTGCTGGAGGCTCTGCAGGGCTGGCAGTCTGCGTGCCTGTGCAGCAGAAGACCAGGAGATGTCCTGGCTGCTGCTAAACGCTGCAGGTAGGCACTGGAGGCTGCCCACTTAGAGCAGCCCTGAGCAAAACCCTCCCAGGAAGCTTCAAGCAGCTCCCTGGGCTGGGGCGTGCAGCTGTGGGGAGAAACAGCAGGGTTAATTCAACCATCACAGGATTAACAACCACCAGCTTTGCACATTATTATGCCATGAAAGCAGAGGTCAAACCTCTTCCCTAGATTTGGGACTGCTTGTCTTCAAATTTGTGGCAACTAAATCTGTGGTGTTTGGGGGCTTTACATGATTTTTTTTCTTTTGTTTTGTTTCAATGATCCTTGTGGGTCCCTTCCAACTCAGGACATTCTATGATTCTAAAATCCCCTGAAAGTGTGTGCAAAACCTCACACAGGCTGTTCTCTCGCTGATGTACTCTCAGACTGCAATGTTAGGTAAGAATTTTCTGGCAAATGTCAGTTAGTTCTCTTTAGTTTTGGATGAGGTTTTTTTGTTAATCTGAAAAATTATCGTAGCAGTCATGGTAATTTTTATGTATATTCCTTCTCCACACACAAATAATCCTTTATATAAGGTCCTGTACTACTTGATGCCTCATTTAGTTTACTTCACAAGAAGAAGGGTACTTTACTGTAAAGTTTTTCCTTTATCTTCTCCAAAGAAGGGGTTTTCAGCAAGCATGAACTAATTTATTTCTTTTAATGGAGGCCACTTATTTCTTCAAGACAAGGCCATCCACAGAAATTGCACATTCTACAAGACTCTAAATACATTCCAGTAAAGAAGAAAGGTAGCTAGCTCTGCCTTGAAAACAATAATAATATTCTAACAATAAACTATATGTCTAGGCAAGAGCCAGCTGACTTGGAGCATCACTGGTTGAAAAATCCAAAACACGAGGATCAAAGAGCAGGGATAAAATGCCAGACTGCCCCAGGATCTGAAGGTTATTGCTACATCTCTCTGCATTAAGAAATGCTTGTTACAGCCTTGGGGAAGTCATCCAGACTGGTAGCACCTATCTCCCTAGGTGGGAAAAAGGCAAATAAGGCAGGCTAAAATACAGCCTTCATCTGGAGGATTTAAAACACTGACAACTATTTGGATGTGCAAACTGAAATATTTTTGATATTGCCTTTGTGGTAGACGAATGGATGAAATTGAGTTAGAGGGAATTCCCATGAAGTATCTCCTGTTACTTTGTTGGCTGAGAACTATTAACAGTTCTTGAATTCAGATGAGCAGATAAAATTATTAATCTTAAAGATTAATGACCACAGTTTCTGTAAGAAGATCACAACCACACTTTGGGGAAGTAAAAGCAATTACAAAATTTTTACGGGTAATGATAAAAGCCACCTAAATAAGCCAAAATACTACTTGCTTAGATTAACAATAAAATGATCTTTGAACTAAATCAGATTTAAACCATCCCTCATACAAAAGTGCTACCAAACACGTACATTTAAGAGAAGAATTTCCCTTGGACACTCATCTTGTTCTGGTGCCAGCCTCGAGCCTGTGGCTCTGCCCACCAGAGCACCTCCACCAGGAGGGACAGAAGGCAGGACGAGATGGGTCACTGGAAACTGGCCTGGCAGCTTGTGGTTCCTTCTCATTCTGGCACCCACTGCAGCATTTAGCCTGGCGTGTGTGCAGGCAGACTGCCAAGCAGCTTTCCATGGAATCCCACGGGCTGGGGAGGGCTTTTCTAGGCTTTGTAGCTGGCAGTGCAGGGACAGGATGTCTGCACACGAGGGTGCTCCCATCTGTGGGACACTCTGTGCTTGAGTCACAACGGGGAGAAGCAAGAATTGCTCACCCTTGACTGAGCTCCAAACCTGGCCCATGGTCTATCTTCAAGGCAATAAACTCCATCCCTTGGCTGGGCTCTGCAGCCCCTCATTCCCTTGAGAAAGAAGCTAACTGAGCAGGAGCTTAGTATCAGCACAGAAAAATAGATGGCTGTCTGGAAACAGACACTAAGGCTGATTTTATTATATGGATAAAGCAGAGATCTCTGGCAATAAAATGTTTAAATAGTCTGAAAAAATCAAAGGCATCATTTTTCAGAGGGAGTTTCTTCTACTGAATTAGGTGCTAGTCTGGGACTGAGGAGACCCTGACCCTACTCCCAGCTGCTCCTGGGGTCCTGGACAGCCTTCACTGGGTAAGGTCACAACCCCTCAGCTTTGCTGCCCTGCCTCCATCTGCCTCCTCCATTTCAGCTGTAGGAGTACACAGGTAGGGAACCATTTCTTTGCTTTATTAGGTGGTTATTCAAAGCTTAAATGAAACCTATCACCCTCAAAATAACAATAACTTATGACATACTCTGAACTGAGCCAGCCTAAGCAATATTGGATTAAAAATTCTCCAAAGATTTTATCCAAATTTCTTACCTGATTCTACCCAAGACACTTCTCATATCAATTCAATTACTCCTAATTTACACCAAGGAAAACATATTGAAATGCTGCTGCTCATAATTCTCATCAATGTGGGGCAGACAGCTTGCTTTCAGCAAAATCAGGTTAAGACATGGGCAGAGCTGTCCAGGAAGCCTTTCATTTCAATACAAACCAAGGACAGTAGGCTCAGAGCCAACACTACATTTTTCAGATTAGGTGCTCAGTCTGCTTCCTTCCCCCCTCACGAGAGAGGATGTATTTCAGATCAAATGTGTTTACAATGCATTTACCACTACTGCGAGTTTCTTTTTCAAGCATAAAAATAAGGAATAAAAAGATCTCATACACCTTTTCTGGTGGAGTTTAGAAGTGCCTGGAAGAAATGCAAGCAGATGACACCTTTCCATTACCAGATCACTGCCTAAATAACTAGTGGACATGCAGCACATGCTGTGTTTGTGTGCAGGCCCTCAAAAATTATTTAAAAAAAAAAAAAAAAACAAAAAAATTGAGGCCACTCTCCTAAAAATCAGAAACTGGGTCCTGATAAGATAAATGATCACTGGGAACATTTCTTGAGCTCCAGCTATGGAAACAATTCCTACACACAGGAGATGAATTGCCCCACTTAACTCGGTGAATGTTTTCTTAGCACAGAAAACAAGGAAAACTACATGTAAAAGAAGGAAAATAGCTGTCAGAGACTGATTAAAAGCAATCTCTGATCTTTCTGAAGAGTTAATAAAGTATGGTGTTACTTAGTTTCTGTCATTCCATTTTTAAACTCTTAAAATAAACAAGCACTACTGTTTATTCCCATCCCTTCCCTCCTTAATGCAAATCTCATCCTTCTGCTTTGTGTCCAAGGAAAAGCTCAGCAGCAGAGTTCAGCCATGAGCTCCTGCATCCATGAGCATCAGCTCCCGAGTGCTGCAGCACCAAGCTTCTCTTGTCTGGATGGAGATAACAAGTGTTGGAGCATCTAATATGGCTTTAGGTAAACTATTCCAATATTTGACTTATTAACAATCTACATTAGCTTAGGTGTAACTGCCAGCTTCCAGTCATGACTCAAGAGCCTGCTTAGATCTGCTACCACTCTGAGATCTCTTCTAAACACCAGTCAGTAAACTATGTCCACCCTTGATTTGCTCTTGAACAGAGTTTCTTTAACCACTCTTGAAGACTCTGCAGGCTGGGATCACTTCAACAGCAAATTTCTAGATGCTTTCCAGATTTTCAGGATCCTATGAAAACACAGACACCAGCACCTGGAACAACAGCCTCACAGTACCTGCAGAGATTATTTTGCTCAACATTCCCAAGAGCACACATCTACAACTTCACCCCAGAAAAATAATCTTACTCAATACCTAATTGCTACTTTAGGAGATTCCCCCCCACCCCGTATCATTATTTTCAAGTTAATCTCCCATATAGCATGCATGACCTCCCATTCTTCCCCAAATCTGTCCTCTCTTTCAGCATCTCTCATGTATGCTATTTAGATGACCACAATTTGCCAAGAAAGGAAAAGCCCTGTCTGTATCTAATCTGTCAGGTCATTTTATCCCATCCTTCTGCAACTCTCCTAAGACAGTTTTGCTGGCAGCACTTCCCTTGTTTTTTTCCTCAGCCCTCCATATTTTAACTGAGGGATTCTTTATGTACAAAACCCAACCTCACAGTTGAGCAGGACTGGACAGGTCAGGAGGATGAAGCAGGGCAACTCTGAGTAACTGGCCATAGTATTTTATTCCACAGTTTTTTATTCCAGGGACTTGGGGCTTCTTTGGCAATACTTGCATCCATTCACTATGTGCAGGAAGAAAAGCCACTAAGTCCTTTATTCCTTTGTTTCCCTGGAAGATTAAAAAGTTCTACTTGTTTTTTACCCTGGAGAATAATAAATCATCAGGAGATGATGCACTGCTTTGACACATCCCTTGGTTCCCATGCCGATCGCTATCGGCAGGAACAGCAGGCTTCCCCAGAACATATGTGCAAATATTCAAGAATAGCAAACACCAAGGATAAACATAGTTGGACCAAACAGCTTTGCTGAAGAGAAGTGAATGTTTGCAAATGGTGCTTTGCAGTATTACCTGCACTAATGAACCCCCTGGACTCAATAACCTGGTCTTTCACTCAGGGAAACCTTTCTGATGAAGGACATGGACCTCCAGCTTTCCCATAGGGCTTAAAAAGGGAGTTCTAAATGAGCATCTCTGGGACAAAACCAAATTATTATATATTTATTGCATATCGTACATTATTCTCCAAAGCAAGCAGCTTAAACATGTAGCCTTGATAAGAACTGATATTTACTAATTATTGCCATTCATCAAGTGAGTCCACTGAGCCTTAATGCTGTGTTAGTGTTAAAACTTGCCATTGAACTCCATGGTTTCTAAACTTTCATAGCTGAACCTGATCTGACTAATTTATATTAATGATGTGTCCCTAGGATGATCCACTGGAATCTGTGTCAGTTGAAGAATGCTAGTAATTTTGAAGGGGACACTTCCATATTTTCTAAGAGTAAGCAAGAAATTTGAATATTATGATTCTGGAAAAACCCTACAGCCAGCAATAGAAACTTACCTTCAGTACAAGAATAATAACATTTATCTGGAGGAGCAGTGGCTCAGAAGACATGCTGCCAAGATGAATGATTAAGCCACGTTAATCGTGGTGAGGAATTTTCGATTTCAAGTGGTTTTGAATGTAAAAATAGGAGATTTGATAAAAAAAAAAAATCTCTTTTCAGTCAAGTGCCTTTTAAATATCTTTTTGCCTTCTGAAAAACAAAAGAATTTGCATCTGAGTGACATGTTTAGTAAAAAATGGTTCACTGCGCTGCAGTTGATTTCTGACTTTTCAGATGCCAATTTTTCCCCATCCAAAAAAAGACCAAAAAAGCCAAAGAAAGGGAAATGGGAAGGATACAGTCTGGGAAGAAAGCAGCTTCTGGCCAGCTCCAGCATACTAATAATCAGACAAGGCAACCCAGAAAGACTTTTCTCTCTGACAATATTGGTTTGAGCAACACCAACAACAGTTGCAAGGAAGGAAAGCAACATCTGGTACAGGAAGTTTAGAAGTGGGCTTTGTTCATTTTCAGCTTTCAGAACTAAAATGACTAATGCTGGTCAGAAAAAAAAGGGTTTAGTTGGCATTTTCTGTTGTCTGTAGATGTGCAGTGGGGGAAAGGACTTTTTCAGTACAGAAATTAAGATCTGAATATCAAACCCCAGCCATTCTTCTCATACAAATTGACCCAGAGCACGAGCCTGAGTGCCAGTGTGTCCTGCCAGCTGTTGTACAGCTGTAACAAGCACGTGGCACTGACTGCTGCTGCCTACCTGGAGAAAGCCTCTAATCTCACACATGAGAAAAGTGCCTCATGTATCCACAAAAGCACTGAAATTTTCATCTCCTCTCCTTTCCTTTGATTTTACGTCAACAAAAGTCCTTTTCTATTAAGTGCTTCACCAGAGAGTCACACAAAATGTCACATAAGAATAACATAAAATGCATTTTAGAGCTCCCTTGATTTGTCAGCCTCTCTTTTTTGTTCTAGCTGCTGTTTCTCAACACCCTGCTGAGAAGCAACTTGTTTTCTCGAGCAGGGAATTCCTCAATTTCACCTGGCCAATGCTGTTTCTTCCCCTGAGACAAGCAAATGCTTCTTAAAAGAGGGTAAAATGAACAAGAAGTTTTTTGGGAAGCCAGCTGGTAACATTTTTTTCCCCTCTGCAAACCAAGCACAAGGTCAAAGAAGACATTTCTGTTTTGATTTAGGTATCAGTCCCTTCACTGGGAAGGTGTTTGGAGATTTTTTAAAGAGCTGATTGATGCCCAAACCCAACCCTGAAATCTGAAGACAATTTCCTACCATTATAACCAACTAATCCAAACCCCCAGTTTCATGTGGAGTGGGGAACATCGGTGTAAATCTCAGGCTGCCAGCTCCCCTCAAAATAAATAATGAGTCTTCAGCAGGTTAACACACATTTTACTTCCACAGACCAAACTTTGGCAGGGGCAAAGGCTGACTCTGTTGTCAGAGGAACACAATTATTTCATTCCAAACACTTTGCCCATCATCTCCTTATTAAAGGGACTACTTCACTATTAAGGCTTTTACACCAATTCCACCTAAGCTTCTCCTAGCTGTTCATTTACAAGGCAACAAACGAGAATCAAACTGTCCACAAAGAGAGCAAAAAAGCCCCAGAAAAAAGAAGAGTCACAACTGCAAATATCAATCTCCATGAAAGATATCAGGTGTCATCATCAACAAGAACATCTCAACAGCCTTGACAGGAACTCAGGAAGACACTGTCCCCATTCTCAATTCAAAATTTAATCAAGACACAATGTACCATGCAAAGATTATATACAGCTGAATCTGCCAAGATACCGTGTATGAATTGTGAACAATTAAATGAAGAAAACTTGAATTTACTTTGAAATCAGTAGCAAGTGTTCCCTGTCCAAGGTACAAAAGCTGAAATTGCCCCAGATTTCAGATATTTTGTTTCCATAGAGACTCTTCACAGCTCTGCACAAACCACAATACTATTTCCTCAGCACAGCATGTGAAGAAAACTGTTGATCAACATAAAAAAAAAAAAGATGGGGACTCATTTAATTAGCATAAGTCAGGAGAGCTCCCACTGTAATTGGGCTGTATGATCCCCAGGCCTAAATTTTATATCTGGGACTGAATATATATATATACAGGCACACAATTCAAACACAGAGCACACAGTAGCAGGAGTTTCCAACACCTGAGTAACTCCTCCAAAACCCTGCAGGGAGAAAGTGCTCCAGAAAGATCAGAGAGGGGGTTCAAGGCTGGGAAAGTGAGGCAATGCCTGTGTAGAAGGTGAAGGAGCAGCAGCTGTCAGGTCAAAATGAAAGGGGATAGTTTGAAGCAGAAGGATGAGGTGAACACAAAGCCTAGCTCCAGAATGAACTATGTCCAGCTTACCTAAATTTATCTCCTACTAGTCCATATTTCTCATAATTATATGGCTGGATATGCTGAAAACAGAGGAGCCTGAAATCTGGGGTCTAAACCAACTATTAATTCAGAGTAGGGAGTGGTATGTTTATTTAGTTGACTGCACCAAGAAATCATCTTCTAGAGAAAAAAGAAATGGGCACAGCTGAAAAAAACTAATCAAGTTGGGAGGTGAACCCTATTCACATTTGTAATAAGGAACATATCTGAGCAAACAGTATTTTCTGTTATTTTCCTGAGTTGTTTTCTTCCAATAACAATGACCAAATAGTAAAGGGAACTAAGAGTGTGCTACCTAGAGCAAGCAGCATTCCTGATGGAGCAGCAGCAGCCCCGGGAAGATAATGTCATCAATCAGAGAGAGGAAACAAATATGCTTTGTCCAAAGTGTCAACACTGGACCTTGCTTGATTTTTCAAATAAATATTTTCAAATTAAATCTTCAAAGAATTGAAGCAGGATATTTATTGCAAGCATTACTCAAAGTCTTTTGTTTCTGGAAAACAGATTTAATTAAAATAGTGAGCATCAATAGGCAGATCAAGTAAATATTTTTTATTAGAATGACAGAGCCAGAAACCAAAGAAAAATAAACCTAAAAGACTCAGAGAAAGCCCTTCAAATTCCATTTTAATAATCAACTCTTACTTTCAGAGCATTCTGGCTTTTTTTCAGGAAGAGATGATCATTTTTGAGACCCGTTTCCTATGGAGGCACACCGAGATGAACTTGGCACACATGACCCACCTGGGCACAATTTTCTCAGTCTGAGGAGGTCAGGGCCCATTCCCTGACCCAGCCCAGACCCAGAGGGGAATGTCTTGAGGGGCTACACCAATGTGGTTGTATGCTGTTTTTCTCTGGCTGTTTTTAGGACTGCATTCCCGGTACGTCAGGAGTTTCATTTAAACTTCTCTCCTGTGTCTTGGCTAATATTTTGGTTAAAACTCACCACTTTAGCAGCCCTAAACGGTATCAGGGGAAAGAAGAAAGGAAAAGTTGAGTAAGGAGAAGAGCCAATAACTCCTCTTTACACACCACAGCTGAGCTAGTGCTAGAGGTGCATTAAATGTGGAAGATTAAACAGATAAAATAATAAAAAATTATAAAAAAAGATTCCCCTTTAGTGGAATATACATTAATAATTTGTGATATCCTCAAAGTTTTAGGGCCCGGAGTTAAGCTAGACTTCTAAAGCTCTCCAATCAAGAGGAATCAATACTCAATTTCACAAAGATTTCAGTCTCCCCAGGCTCTGCTCTTCCAAAGCCCCAGGGCACTGCCCTGGTCCAAGCACATCAATATTCCCAGGTGCACTGATGTGTGGATTTCAGGCCAGGGGCACAACAGTGCCCAGGCAGGCTGTCCCTCAGGGGGGCACAGCAGCACCAGCCTGGACCCCTTGTTCAGCCACCTTTGCAGCCCCTGGGCACGCCAGGTTACAGGAGTTGTCACTGGGAGCATTTGGGGGGCACAACCCACCCACACCACCAAGGTAAACACAGAGGCTCTGTTGCTGCTGCCTTGCCATCACAGAGGATACAGCAGATTCACAGGGGTAGATGAAGGCAGATACTTCTTCTCATGAACTTCCCTCAGGTAAGAGACCCTCAATGCAGAGCAGCCAGACATTCAGTGGAGTCTGTCTGGCCTTCTGCTTCTGAGACTATTCAGAAAAGCAGTTCTCATATATATATATATATATGTATATATGTGTACATATATATAAATGGACACACACACACACAGAGCCTCCTTAACAGGAAAGATTGGAAAGTCCAGAAAATATTTAACTGCTTTTCACCCTGGACACAATAAAGAAGTTGAAGTGACATTGATTTATTTATGCTCAGAGCACACAGGTTAGAACCTGAGCAGATTACAAAAACATCTCAAAATTACACTTTCCTTTGGATGAGTCTTACTTTGATGTCTTTTTAAAGTATGTGAATAAAAAAATATAATTCCTAATGAAAGTTTTATTAGTCAAATTAAAGGTTTTTCATCACTGCCCATGTCTGGATACCAAGGAGAAGAGAATATTGTAAAAACAGCCTGACCACACAAATCACATGGAAAGAGCAATGGGTAGCAGGGGGATGCAAAGAAATTACCACAGCTAAAATGGCTCTAAAGTAAAAACATTCCAATGTCACAGTCACTCCTCCTAAAAACGGTGTCAGAAAAAGCAGCTCTTGTAACAAGAACTTTCAATAGCTCCTGAGTTTGCAGATGTAACCTTAGAGCTGTAGAAGAGTGTCTATATTTAAGAAACTATGATGAAAAACACACTAATTTACTAATTGTGAGAGTTCTGTTAGGCTGACTTCAAAAGTCTTCCAGGATTTAGAAGAGATTTTGAAGCAAAGTACGTTGTGAGTGAGTGGAGACCAGACTGAAATACAACCTGTATTAACTACGGGGGGTTAATGTGACTGACCCAACACCTTCACTGCCCGAGGGGTGAAGGAGACCTGGGCCCAAACCTTTTCCAAAGCAGGTCACATTTGCAATAATTACTTCCCAACCATGAGAACAGGAGTACATAGATGATGTCTTCAAATGACACCAACTTTGTTGGCTTTAACGAGACAGGTTTTAGCAGAGGACGGGAGCACCATGTGGGCAGGGATGACACTGACTACTGAATTAACGGAAGTGGTATTTAAATTTAAAACAAAAATAGATTCATTTTGGAATAAAAACTGAATTTTCATTATAAGCTACATGCTTGCAGTTGGAAATGTCTGAGGAGGAAAAGATGTGGATCCCATGACAACTGAATTACCATAATGAAGCCACAAAAAAGAGTCACTGTACTCCCAGAGTACTTCAGAGGAGAGCCAGCCCCTGCAAGTGCAGCAGTGCTAGGTACAAATCACCTGCAAGGTATTTATGCAAGAAGATGTATGTGGTTCAAGCACAATTCAGGAAAGATGAACTCATTCTAGAAGTGGGCAGGAGGAAGACTCTTGGCATGATTTTAATAATGGAAACACTGCTTCAAGAGAGCTAAACAGACAGAGTTGTTTTAGCCTATCAAAATGAAGGCTAAGAGGGGATGCAAACCCTTTGCTTCAGGATTAAACAGTAAGAAGGGAAGAACTGCTGGAGCTGAAAGAATTCTGTATGAAACCATCACTGAATGCACGTGGGCTGGAAGTCAGAATGCAGGTTTCAGCTCTTGGAGGAACAGGACTCAGGGGTAACAAGCTCCTAACAGGACAATTGAGGAAAGAAAATTCAACCTGCCTGGCAACAGCAGCCTGCTCACTTGGCAAACAGGCTCCTACCACTGGTCTGTGTCAGCACAGAAATCTGCTCACAGGCCTCCATTCCCAAAACCTCTTAAAAGAAAATATTTGGAAAGCGTGCTAAACTTTAAAAGGACTACAAGACAATTTCTGAATTCCCCAGATAGCAATCTGCATCTCAGTCCCACAGCCAGTGTGGGGAGTCTTAGAAGTAATTTCCTTTTCTTTTTCTTTTTTTTTTTTAGCTTGTCTGAACATCCCATAAAAAGAGGAATTACTACAGTGAAAGAGAGAAATTGATTTTGCACGTAGTACTTTCAAATGCAGGAGGAAAACAAACTAGAAAAAAATAGAGCAGAATAAATTGTTTCTGCAATCTCAGCAAGTTAGATTAAAAAAGAAAAACCCAGGAGATAAGCAAGGTGGTTTTGTTTTGGTTTTTTTCCCCAAAATTTCCACTGGTCTTTTTATACCAAAAGACACACATAATTTTTATTTTTCTGCACAAACATGAGTATCCTGGGAAAACACAGTCAAACCCCAAGACAAAAAAAAAAAAGCTGGAAAGACTTTTTGGATGAAAACCCAATCAATAAAACTGCTCAGAAGAAATACTTATCTGCATCCTGTTTGAGATTGACAGGGGAGGTATTAATATTGTATGTGCTTGTCTAGTGGATAAGATAATCGAGCACCATCAAAATGCAAAGCGGTTCCTGCAACTCCTCCAGCAGTAAAAAAAAAAAAAAAAAAAAAAAAAAAAAAAAAAAAAAAAAAAAAANAAAAAAAAAAAAAATTAAATAAATCGCCTTTTCCATATGAATTCCCTTTCTCCTGCAATGCCATCTAGAGGAAAGCAGGCGGAGGGAAGGGAGGGCGGAGGGTGCCGGGGAAGGCGAGGCTTCCCCCAGCCCTGGCTGATGAAGTGGGTTAAGCTGCCCCGCTCCTGGAGCCATCAGAGGCAGCGCAAGCCCTGGCTCCGGCACAACGAATCGCATCCGAGCAGCGGGGACTCGGCACTGGGGCTTCCCTCGACACCTTTCTAAGGAAGGCACTCTGCTACAGGTCTCTGTCTGCCAAAGAAATCCTCATAAACTTCATCCCTTCTCCCACTATTTGCATCTGCAAACATAGGAAAGAAGAATCCTTTAAAACATCCCAGATTTGGCTGGAGGAATAAAGGAAAAACAAACAGAACAGAAAACCAAAAAAATCAGGAGCTAAAATTTGCAGCGAGTCACAGGCACCTCCAGGCAAACCAGCAGAATTTGGTTGGGGAAAGTTCAGTGCCCACTTTGCCCCCTCATCTGCAGAGTCTCCTTGCCAGGACCTTGAGTACTCCCTTCAGCTCTGCAATTCTGCTCCCTCATCATTGCTTCTCAGAGGGGTTGTAGGTGCTTGTGAAAGGCCCAGGCTGGGAGGCACTCAGAATTCCAGCAGGCACTTCTGCATGCCCAGGGTCACATTTTTCACCACTGGCTTCAGCCTTGTTTGGTACAGCAGCAGCAACCACAGCTCCACAAGGACGTACACAACATCAAGCAGTGCTAAAACCCCAGCAACAGCTTTGCCACATGCAATACAGAGGATGGTTGGGAATATATCACCTTTTTACCCTACACAGAATTTAAACAATTCCTCTCAGATCACAGCTCTCAAATACTGCTAATGTAGATGTTTCTATCTGAGGGCTCAAGCTTTCTCCTCAGAGTTCCCCTGGCCTTTAAAAATTAATCACAGTCAAGCTGTAGGAAGAAAAAAAAAAAAAGAAAAACCTTCAAAGCTTTTAGGGAATAGAACTGTTCAGAATATTTTGTTTTGACAATCACTGGCTGTAATTTTTTTCCTGACAATTTAGAGGATATTTTTAAGCCAAAAAATTGATGAAACAAACAGTAAATAAGACCTTGTTAAGAAATCGTGATGATTTATTAACAGGGATGAGCAAAAGAAAAAAAAGATGTTATTCGGATCTGGACACTGATTTTTTCAGTGGTATAACAGCTTTAAAGGACCTTTTAAGCAGCATGCAGTTTAAGTGAATTTGCTTTTATGGAAAAAGTTAAAGAAAAGACAACTTGCTCTGGTCAAGGGAGGGGAAGAGAATGAGAGCTCTGAACGCACTGTTTAAACACAGATTCTTGTGCTGATAAATCTTAATTCTGTATGAAATCTATTGTTCAACGCTGGGCTTGCAGACAGCTTAAAGGCAGGGAAGTTTTACCTTGTGTTCAAGGACAAGCATTATCCAGACATCAAGAACTGAGGGAACGAACAGCCCTGGTACAGCACATCCAGAGAGCAGAAGACTGCTGGGGCCTGGGGATGGCTATTTAAAAAAATAATTCATACTTTCTGCCAGTTAAGATATTTTACAAATGTTTTGGTGGAACACATCAGTCGCCTTAAAGCATTCTCCCGAGCTCCACTCCATGGCCACACCTAGGCAAGGCTTCATCACAGAGGCACTGGTGTGCTATTAAAACTGAGAACTGGGTATAGAAATGGCTTTATAAACAAGCCCTCAGATGGCCTGCTGGGAAGTCTTGGTCTCTGTCAAAAGTGTGACAATCCAATGCCCAAGCTCTACGTAGGAGAGACAGGTTTGTATTTCAAAAGGTGAAAATGCTGAGTTATCCCTAGTTTTCAAGAACAGTGATTGGAATCTTTTAGTAACAGTCACCAAAATAACAATTCCTTGTTTCTCCTCTTCCATGTGAAACTTCAAACAGTTCAATTTATCAGTGTTTAAGGGTTCTGTACCTGCTGATTTTGAGCACTAACAAATGCTATTTCCAAATCTTTCTTACAACTATCTCCAGAAATGTTTCCCTCTCTTAACATGGAATTTCAACAGTTCTTAAAGAAATAACCATTAAGAATTTGAAAAATATATGGTGGGAAAGACTAGTCAACACCCTCTAATTTCTAAACTCAGAGTAGTTGCTGGGTCACCTCCAGTTCCCCTCTGAGCACAAAACAGAAACCCTTTGATGTCTATCCTTGAGCATTCAGCCTTTACTGACCAAGTTGCAATCAGAGGAGGAACACATGCAAACCCCATCACCTTCCAGACAAACAAACCCCACCATGGGCTGGATGCAGCAGCAGGGATGATGGTGCAGTGGCTGTGTGCTGACACTGTTACCAGACCGTGCCTAAGAGCACAAATTCCCTCTTCCTGCAGGGCTAATTGTATAACTTTTCTTTTTTCATACAGGCACCTCTATTTCTTCTTACTTACCTCTCTACCTTAGTGTATTAGTGGTAAAAGACCCAAGGAATTCAGATAGACTGCTAGGCATCAGCAGCTTTGGTAACCCCTTACCAGTTTGTAGGAGGGTCCCTCCCCCTGCTCTCAGCCTGACAATGTGTGTGTCCCTTACCTCCCCATCAAGAAAACCCAAAGTCCTCTCACCCTCTGCCTCGAAGCCAGTTTGAACCAGTGGCATAGAAACGGGCACCAGGACACCTCTAAGTGCAGTATAAACACAGATAAATCTTCTTTCAGCAGCTCCTCTGCTGCACAAACCACACTGTGAGCTCTCCCAGCAAATCCTCTCCTCCACAGAAGAAATCATCTCCTCAGCTGCTACCCCAGGGACAGCAGAGGCTAAGTTCTATAATTATATTACAAAACTCACAAATTATTTTTTTTTAAAAAAACCCAAAGCAATACAAAACAGATAATTAATTTACAAAGAGAAATAAATGATGTCTTATCCCTAAATAGCCCAAGTTCATGAAAGGGAACAGCATATTTGTTGTCTGCCACATGAGTGGCTCTGACCAGCAGCTGCACACAGGCAGGAGATTTTAAATCTACTGAGACCCAATAGTAGCAGCAGTTCACTCAGGTATGCACCACAAACTAGTGCTGACAGCACTGTGGAGCCCAGAATATTTAGTACCACCACTACACTATAGAGCACCATTCTCTGAGTGAGCTGAGGTCCTGTTTTCATTCATTCTGTCTCTGTGTACACAACAAAGCTACTGCTTAAAGTGGATAAAATTGGTACTGATTTTTATCCTTTTTTGAGTGGTTCTCTATCAGAGAATTGCAAATTTTAGACTATACATGACATGGTTTTAAAATCTGTTCTCGAAACTTGTCTTTATCCATCTGCTAAACTAGGCAAAGGTGGGCTCTGTGAGCCCTGGGGGCTTGAGATGGATTCAAAAGAAACATGTCCAGGAAGAGAAAGCAGAAGCTCAGCTGCAAGGGCTGGGAGCAGGTTTGCTGCTGGGTCTCTGCCAGCTGGGCAGTGGCCCCAGGGACAAGGAGCATGGCCATGCCAGCAGGCACCATCTCCTCCTGAGCAGAAAAAGATTAGAGAGATGCCTTGGCTCTGGGGACTCTGTACTTTTTAATGCTAATCCTTTCTCTACCAGCAAAGGAGAAGGTTGAATTCCTTCACTGGAAGCAAGAGGGACAGAAAAAAAAGTGAGATAAATGATATCTGACACTACTCTTAATACATTCCTCTACGGAGATGGCTACACTAAAAGATGTCCATGTACTAACCTTGATTGAGAGGTTAATTGTGCCCAATATGCTTAAAAAAAGCAAAAAGAAGTCAAGACCAAATCATCCTGTTGGGCTGCCAACATCAAAGCATGCCTTGGATTTTGACTGAGCCAGGACAGAAGCAAGAAGGCATTGTAAGTAATTCAGAGCACAACTTCCTTTTGGAAAGTTACTTTAAAAAAATTAAAGGTCACAGTATTGTCCTAAGGAAAAGGTTTCTTGTAGCTTGTGCTCTGTTTTTATTCCATGAGCCTTTAGGCATGAGATTTCTCTGGTGGCTCAGGCTTTGCTCAGTACAGCTCCAAACTTTCTAATTGATTTCCAAAGCAAGTTGGGGGAAAAAATTAGCTTTGAAATATTTTGTCACCCAGCTTTTAATAAGTGATGGGAAAAAAAAAATTCTTTTAGGTGCTTTGTAGGGCATATTTCTCTCTGCAAATCCTTGTCTAGGCAATCCTTGATGGCAAAAAAATATGGAATGAGACCTTACAAAGTGACTATAAGAGAAGACAGGGTATCAAAAGTCACAGGTTTAGGATTTCTTGTCTGGCATTAGCACTCTATTGTAAGGTCCTCTGGGGAAATCTCAGCATGTTTTGCAAGATTTTCATTTCATCTTGCAAATGCTTTCCAATCCCCACAGCACGCTAGGTTAGAAAGGGAAACACTTGCATTTTAGCACTGGAGGAAATGGAGCCAAGTGAGAAGAGCCACTTATTTAAGAGCTACCCTTAAGGAGGGAAAAAAAATACCCAAACCCCCAAAAAAACAGAAAAGAAGGAAAATCCAGGCAGTTTTCTCTTGAAGGCTGATGGCTCAGCAACACTGTCCTGGGTGGATATCACTGTAAGTCTTCCTTGGGGCTACTTTTTACATCAGCTAATATCCCAGAACCAAGGAACAGCAGCTGATGTAGCTCTACTATTAAATTACTGGGGTTCACAGTGATGTGACTGGATGGTAGCAGGGCAAAGAAGTCCTGGTTTTGTCACCTCAGTGCCCAGGGCTTTGTGCTCAGGGAATGGGAGTCAGTGCAAATATATCAATTCTTGCTCACCAGCTACTGCAGAGGAGCCATAGGGCATGCAGCTAAGGAATTTTTTACTTTGTTGATACACTAAAAAACCCCAGTAAAACCCCACCAGCACCAAAGAATGTGGTTCAGTGCAATTCCAGCTTCTCCAGCCCCATATGAACCCTGGAGCAGCAGTTCAGATCCAATATGCTTGAGGCTCTGTTACTTTTAAAGAATGTATTAAAACCAGCAAAACCAAGCCAGGGTGGTTGTTTTCCATGGGCACAAAATTTCAATGCCAGTGGCTAGAAAAGTGTCATTGTAATGCCTTTGCAAACAGTCCCCAAGGCTGATTTGTCACACAATGCTGGTCTAAAAGCAACCTCTATTCAGAAGAGTTATTCCTTAGGGATTGCCATACAATCTTTTATTGATCTCTGATTCATTGTGCTTTTAATCCCATAGGAATGTCTGTCATTTTGGGAACTTATAATGGATGAGAGGAGAGCCTATACTCTGTCTTTAGAGGGGAGAAAAAAACTGAAACAAACTACCAAATACCAAACCCCAAGACTGTAATTCACTCAGGAAGGTTTATAGTTTAACATTCTGCTTCACTGTGCTTCATTGTCATTGAGAAGAATGTTATGAACATTTCCCTCAAACACCTCTTTCTAATAATGATTGTTCTGGACACAAAACACATTTTGTTTTGGTCATAACACAGCAGACTGTTTCACCCCCCGTCCCTCAAAGCTTCCAAGCCAACCTGGGCATTCATTTTTAAGGAAGGGCAGCACGTCCTTGAGCACAAAGAAAAGGCAGCATGCAAATAAATAAAGCAGATGCAATATAGCTCCTATTCCAGGTAAAATGTAGCAGCTGGTCATGCACACAGGGGATTCTCTTTCATTTTGGGGCTGCCTGAAACATTTCAAGACACAACTGATGCTTTTCCTTCAGCATTTTAGCTTAGAGAAGTGGTATGCTTAGGAAGCAAATCTCCCCACCCCCATCCTTCCCCACCCCACTTTGTTATGCATCATGGAGCAGTCTCTAAATGCAAGAACTCCTTTGCTTCCAGATCAAACCAGATTGCCAGGTGCTCTCCAGGTACACACCCATGTGCTTCACCTGCTTACAGGTGTGCAGTCCCTGGGGCCAGTCAGAGCTGTCTCAACACAGCTGCTGCTCGCACGCTGCGAAATGCACGGGGAGATTTCAGCTCCTGTCAGACTGAAAACCCCCGTGAGCAAGGGGCTGAATCCCCATCGACCTAGACTCAGTTAGAAATCAGTGGAGATCACTCCCCCAGGCAATCTGGTCAGAGTTAAATTCCATTCCAGTTTATTCTTGAAGACTTGGGATAAGGAAAATACTCTCATGTCTTACAAATGTGCATCACAATCCTGTGAAACACAAGCCTAGCAAGTTCACAGCTTGTGCCAGTAACTTTAAAAACTTTCAGTCTGTGTCTGTCCCATAGCTGTATATTGGTGTAAAAAAGAAGTTTTATAAATGAAGGAATGGAAACTAAATTCTTCTGACTAGAGGCAACAGGACAAAACCCCTAAAATTACTGTTTATTATCAACGATCTCCACTATCAGAACAAATTACCTATTAAAAGAGTCATATATACTCAGGGGTTTATCACTTAGTGATGTTGGACTCTGAGGCTATAGTAGCTTTGTCCTTATTAAGGGGGTATAAGAGAGGTTTAGGGCATGTCCTGCTGTTCAAACAAAAGAATTAACTGTTTGCAATAAGCTCCCATTACTTGGAGCTGAAGCTGAGGTCCTTCTCTGCAGGACACCTCTCAATGAGGCTGTATCTAGACTGAGCCTTTGGGATAAGTGATCTTAAACCTGCTGACTCCAGGGAAAGCTGGGGACATTCAGTGCCCCCAGGGGTCTTGCCTTTGCCACTTTGCAAGATGCCGTCACTTGTCCAGTGGGTGTGATTGCACTGAGAGTTCCCTGTCTGGATTCTTCACGCAAAGCCTTTCCTGAACCAGCCCAGTAATTTCATGCCTGATCAAAAAAAATGGATCAAGAACAGATTCACCAACAGAATAGTCAGGAATGTGGGGATAGAGGACAGCACAACAACAGTGCTCAGGGAAGTGCACACCACATCTCTCACCTCAAGGGCAGGAGCAGCCTGACTCCCTGGGTGCTCAGCTGAAAGATTCAGAAACTATTTCAAGCCCCCAGCTCCTGACCTGTTCACAGGGCATTTGTCTTTGAAGTAAAAATACTCAAGATGCCACCAATCTAAAGTTCAAAAGAAACCAAACACTCCTTGTAGGCTTGACTCAAGAAAGGACATTAACATTATCTCTGAAGTATTCAGAAAAAAAATAGTGGGGAAAAAAGTCAAGTAACCACCCCCAGGCTGGGCTATGAAAGCCACAATTTAGCTCAACCTAAGGGTGACATACATAACAAAATTAGACTTTTTCCTGTGATATAATTCAGATAGCCTTAATGGATTTTTTTTCCCCCTTTTTACTTTTAAACAGCTGCAGCAAATAACTTACAATTATCATATCTTCAATTAAACACGCTGTGGGGCTTTTCAGGGACCTAGCACGAAAATATTGTCTGGAAAAAAAAATTACAAGCTGCTAAGAGCTAGTGGTAAGTTAATTAAGTGAAGATTGCCAGATTGCAACAAACTGGCATGGGATTCACAGACCCTCTTCTCTAGATAAAGTGCTTTGACTCAGGATGAAGGCAGCACGCAGGAGAAGGAATCAAAAGCTGCTCTATCTGGAGAGCTCTTGTCATGTGAGGAGCTGTCAAAGGAGCCAGTGCTCTTGATCTCCTGTTATATTTAGTAGAGAAAGTTATGTCCTGAACAAAAAGCATATATTGTAAGAGAAAGCAAAATTGAAGAGTTCTGTGCAGTCAAAAAGAAATTCCTGACCAATTCCTGCCCCCCCCCAGTGGTGACACTGATGTCCCTGCTTAAGCAGATAGAAATTTCTTTAATGATCAGTCTCTACAAGATTCTCTGTTTATAAACCACGTCAGCTTGGCTAATTCAAAGGAAATGGTTGAATGCATTTCAGGGGACTGCACTCAGTAATCAACCCTTTCAAGCCATAAGCTCTCCCAAAGGCAGCAGTTTACGAATAAATAGAGCAGCAAAGTGCTCACAAAACCTGCACATTAAAGAAACTCTCCTGCTTAAGACTGGACTACTACCATGCCCAGATTCACCCCCGAGAATCCCAGTATGAAGAATCCCAGCTCTGTTTTCTCTCAGATCTTCAATTTCCACTTTTTCTTACTTCCTTCCACTCAAGCAATTGCAATGTTTATTCTTTCAATTTAATTTGGTTTTGGGCTCCTCGCTCTATTTGTGAGCTCGCAAGGTAAGGGCTCCCTGGACGTTCTGCACGTGGAATCATCTTCCACCCCGGGCACAAGGTGGAAAAGTGGGCTCCAGCACTGCCTCCTCTTCCCAGAGCCACCTGCAGGGAGCACATGCAGCAGGAACAGTTCCTGTGGGACACGTGCTGCACACGGAGGGTGTTACCGTCTGCCTCACACCTCGGAGCAAACCCATCCCTGCAGAGGATGTGTGGGCACAGGATTTATGTCAAGGCAAGACAGTGCCCAGGGCAGGGCCCCACCACCCCATTTCCCTTGAAAACTCTGAGGTTTCTTGAGCACTGTGCAGCTGCTCAGCAAAACTGTTCAGTTTTAATGAAAATCTAAGGAGGAGAGAAAGGTATAAACCTGTCAAACAAACAAACTGGTTATCTCAGGGATCTAGCCAAAAGGAACAAGCCCATTAAAGGAATCGTTTTCTGCACCAATATGTCACTGCACTATATTCTGTGCATAATAATTACTTAAATCCAGCCATCCCATGCATTATTAATAGGACCAGCCAACCTCAAGTCCCTATGCAGCCTTAAAGCAGATATATTAAATTTTCCCAACAGGAAACAGGCAGCCATCCATTATCAGCAATAGACTACACAGTTAAGTCAATGCCTCTTTCAAGAGGGTTTTGTTCCAGTGTAATCAACAAGGCTGCTCTTCCCCATCCTCCAAACTGCCTTTCCTGTCAAACCTGAGCAGCATTTCCTCACTTCTCTATGAAACATGAGAGATTACCCTTTATTGGGAGCAACAAAATCTTGTGTAGATAATAAATGCTCCAGGAGCAGAGAAGCATCCTAAGTAAGTTGACAGCAGATGAAACAAGCAGTAGTGGGGATCCAAGGCTAAAGAATCAAGGATGGGAGGAGGAGAAAGAGTAACACTCTTCTTGCTGCTGAGGGCAATGGAGACCTTGGTCTGCTGTTCATGTACCTGCCATGGCTATAACTTGCTATCCTATACAGGCGAGTGCCAATCTACTGGCTTATAATTCAGCATTATTCAGATTTGGGCAACCTTGATTCCTGTCCCTCCTGAATTGTCTCTCTACTTCTCTAATCAGTCTTTCAAACTGCTTCTGTGCAGCTGTGGAGTATTGGTTTTGTACAAGGCCACACCACTAGCAAAATGCTAGAGGGATGGGACGCCCTCATGGAGGGGCATGGAGCAGAACCAGTGCTGGAGAAGGGAATTGCTTTATCACAGGGGGATCTGGATCACAACACACACACAGTTTTTACATTATAATACATGACTGTAAATACTGCAAATCATAGTGCTTCTTGTATGCTCCCGGGCCCTGCCCTCTTTGCCTTTTTCCTATATTGGGAAGCCATTCTGTAGCTGCCCGTGAAAGGTGTGGTTATGGAGTGATTCAAAATGCAGGCCTGAAAGTTTAAATGCTTCAGCAGCAAGCCACAGAAATGCCCACAAATTATATGTTAGGAGAGTATTTGCTATGAAAATGTTTGGCTAGAGATTAACAGCCACGAGCAGTGACAGAAATGTGGAAATACCTTACTTAAAAAAAAAAAAAAACACAACCAGGAGAAAAAGGGGGAAAATCTAAATAGTAATGGCATGGTATTTAAAAATGTATTCATTTCACTAGAGAGTACAAGGGGCAGCGAAAACAAGAAACACAGAAAAGATTTGTGAGCTGGAGAGGGACTTTTACAGCCTGGCTTGACTGGCTGTGTCAGAGGAGCAGCACAGTGAGGCACTTGGGCACCATGGTTTTTGTCTAATGGGTACAATGCACCTGAAAGACAAAGATATCAAGCCAGCTGGTTATGAAGGCAGCCCCTTGGGCTCCTGGCTGTCTCTGGGAAGCCTGGAGTATTTGACATTTCTTAGCAGTAGAAAAGAGCCTGAAAGGTTTCTGGCTGGCGAGGGGAGGCAGCGCAAGCGGATGAGCGGGTTCTCGGTAACGTACGGCTGGTTGGAGGAGAGAGACACCTAATGCAATAGTTATCAATACCTGCATGTGTACTTCAAATTAGATAAAAGTTAATTAGCTCCAACTCCAGTCCTTCCTTTATGTTGATAAGCTCTCAGAATTTTTTTATCAGTCTGTAAGTGGCTGGCAAAGATCTAGTCCCAAAATCAGGCTGTTTTAGAACGTGAAGTCATTCCCACAGTGACACCCTTCACAGAACAGCTATCTTGCACTCCTACTATCGCATTTTTAATTTACAGCAGAAAATGTAATTTTCTGAATTCCTCTCCTGCAGCATGACAAATACCCCATTGCAATATCATAAGGGGGGCAGAGGAGTGGGGGAAGCAATCCAAACCAGGCTGTTTTCAATACAACAATTCTAAAGAAGCTATTAGCAGATTACCCAAGCAATATATTACTGCTGAACCAAAGATGTGTTAGAAAACACTGAGTCATGCCACTGAATTAATGAAATTAGTTTGAAATTACAAATTTTCAACTGAACTCAAGCAGTCTGGGCTCTTTATCAGTTGCTGTAATCTTCCATACCCTTAGACCACATTATTAATGTTTTCATCTTGTTCTTGCATGAACAAGGGGTAAAACCTGAAAGCTGGGTGGGGCAGGGGAGGGGGGCAGCTGGTCACAGAAGTTTTGGAAAAGTAAAACAGCAGGTATCACAGTAACATTAAAAGCCACAAGTTTTCCTCACCCAAGGCAATTCCTGTCCCAAGATTTGCTTTTTGGGGGGTCTTCATTGAAATTGTCACAGATGGCAGGTGCTTAACGTGCAGAGAGTTTAGAAAGTTACTTGCTAGGGGCTAGAGTGAAATGGGCAAAATCAGACATCTCAAGGTAACAGCTGCTTATACAACCAAAATGAGCCTGTTTGCAAGCATTGTCAGGTTTACTGCAGGGATCTTAAATCTTGAGAGTTAACCTTACTTTTCAAAGTGTATTTTCTAAACCCAAGAGAGTTAGACAAAAACAACAAAACAGCAACAAAAAAACTATTCTGGTTCTGCTTTTATTTCTGTGGTTTGTTAGACGTTGTGGGAGCGTAGAGAGATAAGATAAGCCAGTCTCAAAACCTCCTCTTTCTTATGTTTATATCCAGCCAGACCTGCAGCTTATCATTCTGTCATTTAACTCCCTCTCTATTAAGTAAGAAGGAAAGATGAGGGAAGAATTAGTCTGGCCAACCTTCAAACTCTTTCCTGAGAGCAATGTGGCACAGGCAGTACGAAGAGCTGTTGGAGGGAGCAGTGAGCTGATCCACTTATCCAAGGTAGCCAAATCTTTGGAGGCTGAGGAGCAGGCTGGTTATCACCAGAGAGCAGCCCCAAATACCTTTGTTCCTTTGCCTGCCTTTCGTTCAGCTCCTGTTTTAGAGCTCAGAGCCCCTGTCAATGCACAAATGACAATGCACATTTTTGTTTTGGTGATTACCATGATCCTGCTGTCTCAACATGAAGGAAAAACATTTGGATCTCTAAGGTTGTCTTATATTTTTTGTCCAGAACTGAGGTATCGAACACACAGGATGTCCCTGCCTGTGTACAGAAGAAACCACTCTTTTGGGAATGGTTCCCTGTGTTTTGCTATCCCAAGAGCCCTCTTGGCTAAATTTCAGAAATTTCTGGAGAGACTTTGGCACAAAGGCAGAGCCTGTTCTAAGAACAGCTTTCTCCTGAAATGCATCAGCCTTTTCTAGCACAGCTCGGTGTTTGCACCATAAATTAAAGTCTATCCCCTCACCCCCTATCCCTGCTCAAACAGGGAAAGAAACAACCTCAACACTGGGGTGTGGTCTCTGACCTGAATCTGTTCTTTGCCATTTCAGGGTAACAAGCAGCAGGGAAGGTGGTGGACAGGACGCAGGAGAGGGAAAAGAATGAATTCCTCCTGACTGATTCCCAGTCAGGAATTCTGTTCCTAAGAGAAAGACTTAAGAGAAAGATCCTGCCTCTTTGCCATTAACCCGGCAGAAATAGACAAAAATTAAACTCAGTGACAGAAGGTGAGTATAGAAAACCAAGTGGAAATTGGGCAGAGAACCATTAACCTTGGTATACCCCTGTGATTAATGCATTGCAGAGCTAGTGGACAGTATCTGCTCCCACAGCATTTGGGGATGGACACAAACAAGGGAGCACATTTGGGCTGCCCTTTTGCTCAGTGGCAAAGAACAGATTTTTTTCAATGTGCATCCTCACTCTTAAATAATTCATGACATCCCCAGAAGCAGCAGTTTGCTGCAGACACACTTTAGAGCTCCAGGATTTATCCAGAGCCACACACTGTGGTGCAGAATCATGGAATCATTTCTCTTGGAAAAGACCTCGGGGATCATTGAGCCCAACTGTTAACCCAGCACTGCCAAGAAAGTCACACTCCAGACTTGATTCCCATTTTCTCAAATGGGCAGGATTAGGAAGCCATCCTTTTTGGGCACTGACACCAGCTGTATCTCTAGTGCACCTGGTGGAATTTGCCTGCATTTCTTCTTTCCCTGTTTTAGGTTTTATTCCACCCACAGTTATTTGGTTTCCGCGTGAACCAAATGCCTGCTGGCAAAGCTGTGTGAGACTGAATCCCTTTCAGGAAAAGGCATGTTAGCATGGAGTACTGCATGTCTTGTGAAAGGGAGATCTGGTAGTGCAGGGTCATTGCAACCAATTACACCATTCAATTCTTCACCCACCCTGCCCTTACCAAGGAAATAGGGACTGGTTTCTTCCTCCTACACAGTCTCTTATTCCACTTAGGTTTTTTCAGAGGCAAGAACGCATAGAGCATCTCTGCATTATAAAAGTCTTTCTTTGTGCTGTGCATACTGAGCTGCTCAAGTTATTGTGAGTTTTCACCTAATCCAAATCACTGAGGCACAATCTGGGAAATGGTAAATGAGGCTGACAAAGAAGTAAGAAAACTACTGTCCAGGGGAAACATTGGCTCCAGCTTAACTTTTCTAATTTCTCTTTTCATCTTGATGGGAACAGTGGGAAACAGGAGGTTCTTGTTTCTCACACCCTCTCCAATTATAGCAATTTTTCACACAGCACCTGAAAAAGTCTCAGGGCTGTACTATCAGAAAAATCAAGCAAAGATGAGGACAACTGTTCCAGAAGTAATCTCAGGTGAAAATTAGTATTGTAGCAGCAGAAAATAAAGCAACAGACATTTTAGTCACAGTATTCAAGTGCAGGGTTTCTCACTAAATAACTGTTCAGAAATCACAAATGCCAACCGAAAAAAGGTCAGGACAACTGTCTACAGGCATGAAAGCCCATACCAACAGCCAAGCTCTTGGCTGGCTCAACAGCTCATGGCTCTTGTACACACACACAGCCTCCCGAGGGCAAGGTGTTGCAGAGCCACGTGCTCTACGTATCCTGGCATTAAAACACCTTCCATACAGAAACTTCTCTGCAATCTCCAGTTTAAACATATTCCAGACTTTATACTGATACTGTCCCCTGGGGCAAACCATGTTTGTTTTTTTTTCTCCCCCACCAAATACAATCACCCACTGTTTGATCTTTTTACTTCAGTCTTGCTACATTGCAGTGTCCTCTATCCCTCTCTGCCCCACACCAATTTGAACTGGCAGATGAAAAAAATAGGTTGGTGGGGTTTTTTTCACGCATCCTAGAGAACCCCTGAGGATTGCCTCTTACCTTTGGCAGACTGACTTCAGCTTCAGAGCCCTCAGCTCAGGAGGACACGGCCAGGCTGGGCAGCAGAGGACAGATCCCACCAGTGGAGCTGCAGCCTGTCAAACAGAGATCTGTGCAACAACCCCCCCAGCCACCTCCAAAGCAGAGGAAAGCAACAGCAGCAGGACTGTTTTGTGAGGGGAAAGAAGCTGCTGCCCAGGGCTTAAACACACCCAGCACTGCAAACGAGATTGAAAACAGCTGAGGAGGCACAGCCAGGTGCATCAACAGCCCAACACATCTCTAAAAGAGACACAATTCTACTTTTCTTTTCTAAAAAGTGTCCCTGGCCTTTCAAATAATGTCTTTAAATGAAATGAACTATTTCCTAAAGTCAGATTTGCAGATCTGCTGGACTGTAGCAGTTAGAAATGCCTGGAAGCAGAGTTGCAGCCAGCTTTCTCAATTGCATCGTGCAAGGATAGTACAGGGCAAAGGAAAGAGGTCAGCACAGTGGGGTGGATGTAGGAGAAGAGGTGATGCAAACCTGTTTAGCAGCTACACAGATTCTCAACACCAGCTTGTCTGTTGACCTTCACCTTGAGGGAGCCAGTGATCTGTGCTTCCTCTCACTGCAGACAGATGAAGTGTGGGGTTTCTGTTTCTTTCAGGAGCAATTCTGTGTAATTCTAAGTTTGTTTCAAAAGCCAAATAGGAAAGTCAAAGGTGAGAAATAAGAAAAGTCTACAAGAGATTGAAACTGAGCACCTCGATCTTGGCTGTTTGGAAGGATTTTGACTACTACAGCTGCATTTTGATCCCACTTCTGATCTTGTCTTTTAAACATAAAGTCTTACTTCTAGCTCTTCAGCACTAACCTTAGGCTCAGCTCACAGCCCCAGCTGAAATCAAGGTCAGCATGTTTGGACTGCTACAGTGCCCCAGGTGCCTGCACCTCAAACACCCCATGCCCTGGCCAGAAGAAATTCCCCACACTAAAATCAACATTAAAATTAACCCACTTGTTTGGTTTTTTCTCTGAACTGAATCTCATGCCAGATTTTTAAAAGTGATTTTAACATTTTTATTTTGAAAAGCATTTATAGAAAAGTAGTTTTTTTTCCTCTCACACAGTTTCCCAAATCACCTCCTATCATTACAGGTATCTCACACAACTGTTCTTTATCAGGATTTTTAACCCAGTTGTCCTTCTGCCTCTCTACCATTTTCTGCAATACAAGACTTTTAGGCTTATTCTTCCTTCATAATACAGAAGTATTGTGAAGGAACTCTGCAGTGGAGTTGTCCTGGATTTATACCATTATGAAGCAGGATTTGTCCCTTTAATGCTGGGGACAATATGCTGCCCACTATAATTAAAATAGGGCAGAGAAAAGTAAACTGGGTATAACAAAGCATTTTAACTAGGTCTCCTTATCTGCAAGACCAGAAAGAAAGAAAAAAAATACATGTAGGCTAAATTGGCAAATAATCCTTTCCCACTGATTTACAGTTACTGGAATTTGTTTAGTTTATTGATAAATTATTTTCCTATTGGGATTCTGTGGGTGATTTAGGGGTAAAATAAATGTCTGGCTATGACTTAGGACTTCTTAATGTGCAGTTAACAACAAGGTAAAAAGAGCTACATGAAAAAAAATTACCCTTGTCATCACAGACTATACATCATCAGAAGCCTAGTCCCAATTAATATCCAAGCCAACACAGCGTGAACTTGTACGTGTTGCTCAGCCCCTTTTGGTTACCACAGCTGGCCAAATTCTCACTACCCAACCATTTTGATTTTTTGCTCCACATCTCAACAAAAAGGGAGAGAAGTTCTCAGTTGCTGGGATGATGCTCAGGGTTTTATTGCACAGGCAGCGTTAGGAAGGACAGCAGTTTCAGATTCAGTGTGGGAGAAGAGAACAGTGATGAATAGGGAGCAGCTGGGATGGTTATGCCCTGGTCTCAGCATCACCCTGTGCAGGGCAATGCTCTGGGAGTGCTCTGGGGTCAGGGCTTGAACTGCTCCCAAAAATGGCACTGCTGAGATCCCCACACCTGGGTGAGGATGGGAATGCTTTTCCTTTGGGACTCAGCAGTCCCCAACTCAATACATAATCCTCGTTTTTCTGCAGTTTGGCCCTGTGTGGCCTGCATGAGCAGTCCCACAGATGAGTGTTGCTCCAGATCCTGCCCCTGTGCCTGTTCCCAGCCACGCTGCTGCTGTCAGCACTTCCATCTGCACGGGTTTGCATGGACCTGAGCCAAGCAGAAATCCCCCAGCCCCAGACCTATAAACTACAGGGACCATTTTGTCCCATCCTCATTAGTGGCTGTCAGAACATCTCTGAGTCCATCAGGAGCCATAACTGTTTGAGGGAGACGGGTTGTCAGACCTGTTCCAGAGGTTACTTTCCAAAAAGCAGCTTCTGCTGATTCATCCCCTCCTGACACTGCTGACTTCCTGTAAATGCCTGACCTGGGAATATAAATTACTATTAAGGCTGACAAGGATATACCCTCTGCAACAATAACTCAGGCAGCTGTGGTTTCCTAGCACAAAAGCACATCCCTTTTGCTTTGGCACAGTGAGCACATCCTTGGGGGTTACTAATGCAAGCATCTCTAGCTGGCTTTAGTGAGGCTGGTGTACTCTGACATGGGGGGCACAGCCACGCTCACACCACAGGCTCAAAGACAGCACAGTGACCATTATTCTTTGTGGGGAGAATGATTTGTTGCAAAGGACTCAGTTCCTAATGTCTTCATTCTCAGCACAAGCCTCTAAATGGCATTACTCATCCCTCTCAACATTTGAGATATCCTAGAAAACAGCCACTACTGCTGGACAGCATGGAAATTATAAGGGCTATTACACCAGTCCCAATATTTCGGGGCAGGAGCTGATCACCAAGTGGAAGCAGGAAGGAATCTCTCCTCAGCAATAGCATTATTGCAGAAAGTCATGGAATGAAGTGGTCATGGATCTGGGAAGGCAGGGGAGGGAAGTGTTTTTTAGCATGCAATGGGGCCATGCTTTTAAAGGAGCAATTGCACTAATATTCACAGGAGCCCCTTTGAAGACACATAAAGTGTGGTGTCTTCATCCTTACTAGAGAAAATTTCCACAGTGCTCCACTGACATCTCTCATAAAACAATCAAATAATTCAAGGTTACAGCTTCAAGACTCTTAAAGGTACAAATTTGTTATAAAATGCACTACGTTAATTACAGCTAAAATTATTCCCAACATTTTTACTTTGGTACTGAAACATCTGTTTGCATCTGCAATGAGCCTCTCTTATCCCACAGCAACTTGCATAATGTTTTCATTAACACCATCTAGCAAATGACAAGACAATATTCCAGCAATGTTTCTCCCACTAACAGATGTGATCTTATTGAAATCTCTCCCTTTGGCTCCTTTTAACTTCTTGCTCCCCTGGAATTATGGGATATAGAAAAAGGGGAGAATAAAATCTACAATGAAGGGGAAGTTAAGCAACCATACTGCAAGCAACCTCGAATAATAAATGATTCGGAGAAAGGGAGCCTACAGGTTATTTGTACTTGTTCTTAAGAACAATGGTGTGCCTCAACCCAAACTCTTTACTTTAAATGAGGTAAATGTAGCTGTCACTTAAAAGTGAGATGACTGGCTGCTTTCTGAAGCTGTTTACTATGTAGACTCATCATATCTGCCAAGTACATGTCTTCTTTCAGCTCAGTTTGTCGGTTGAGGATGGGATCACACAAGATTCTTCCTCTCCTCAGTCTTTGGTTGAACTGTTTGCAAGTCACTGTTGCTGCTGGATGCAGTGAGAGTGCTGCCTAGTGCCCAGAAATCCCTTCTAAATTCAAAGTATTTCAGGGCAAAAGAGATCCCACAAGGACCACACAGGGCATTAACAGGCTTTGTTCACTGGGTATCAAACAGCTCCTCAGTAGGAGTCTTGACACAAGCAGGCTCCTCACAGTCCTCTGAAACTTCTAAGGTCTGGCTTTAAGGTCTGGTAAAGCCATTATTTTCCTGCACAGACCATTTCAGGAATTTTCTTGTTTTGGAAGAGTCTCTTTAAAACCTTCTCAGCTTTTTTTAAAAATTGCTGCCACCCTGGGAGCTGTCATGCTATCTTGTGACCCAGCTGTCTCTTGAGCCTGAACTCCACCAACCTCCTCTGCAGTTTCTGTGGTGGCCCAGCAACCTGGCCCAGGTTTGGGGCCAGAAGTCCAGCTCACAAGGAGGGAAAAGTGAACTTGGAATAAATCTTCCAAACTGTTCTCAGCAGAATTATGCCTGGTGTCTGGATCCTTCCTGTTGCTCTCTAGTCCCCTTCCTTATTAAGCAAAGGCAATTCATCTGCGTGAGAAGCTCTGATGATGGATGCAGTAAAGAGTAACTTTATGCTACCAATCAAACACTTAATAGCATTCCTAAAATTACAGCATATTACAGCATAGTAGTTCCATAGCTGTAAGAAATACTTTTTTTTATTATTATTCTCACTTAGCCTGCAGTATATCAGGACTTTATTTTCTGAAATCAATAAGAGAGAAAAAAGTCAGATTTAGCACATGAAAGCAGCAGTAAAGTGCAAGTCTCTCTTCCTGTGTCCTGGTATTGTCCTTCAGGGTTCACTACTAAAGGGTTTACCATCCCATGCTCAGTTTCTCATCAGAGTTTGCACAGCATTTCTTGGGTGCCTTAATTGTCCTGGGGAAGACACAGATTGCTGGAGTGAGACTGAACTTCTGTTCCACAAAAATTTATGCCAGCTCTTGCAGGATTGTCTAACCTAAAATATCCCAAATATATGTTTTAGTGTACATGAAGCTGGGTTGAAGTTGTCCCAACAGTAAACACTTGGTTAGTTTTTATCTTTTCCTGGCTTTTTAGCCTTGTGTACTCTCTTTTAAAAGCTTCACTCCCAAATTGTGAAGGCTACAAACTAATCAAAACCTTAAATCCTCCCATAGTTAACTGTGAAATTAAAGAAAAATTCTTCTTCCCATGGGAGGCAATACTATACTCTCATGCACCATCAGTAGCCATCTAGTAAACAGATTAGATCTCCAGCCAAGGCTCTTCTTCCTTGTTTATGTTTATTTCTGGAGATTCCTTAAACATATTCAAATCACATTGCTTCTCCTGCATGTGCAGATGCACCCTGTGGGTGTGCCCTTGCTGCAGACCTCACTGGGAAGGTGTTGCTATGACTCCCCCCTCCCTGGTTGCTGCATTGATGCAACCTACTCCTTGTCTTCCTTTGGAGTCCATATTCCCCCAGACTCCTGCCTCATGCAATGCATCCTAGGAGTGTTTCTACAGGAGGCACTGGGGAACTTCTGCTCCACATAATTTCAAAATTATCCAGAAAACAACAAACTTGTGTCAGGCTTTGTAGGAAGTTGTTTGAACCATATTTGCATTGTGGTTCAAAGACACCGACCAAATTATAAAACTCTTGAGCTAAGGCTTGACACACATCAGATAAACAAAATAATATAGCTGTTTCGGTTTCAAACTGGGCAGCTGAGGCACAGCAGGGCTGAGAGTCATTGTTACACTGCACCAATTGCAAGGTTTTAGCCTGACATTGCTTTTCAGACATTGTTTGGACTCACATCCTTTTGGCTGATTATCTGCTCTCAGAGTGATCTGTACTTTGTTTCTGTCTCAGCACTCACTGCCTGTCCTTGTTTTCTTTCCTCCTTCTCATAACCTAGGCATCTGATTGATTAACCATTCTTTATTTTGAGAATGTTGCCAAACTTTCTATTCGCCTCTAACTGTGTTCTTGTGTTTCTGGATCATTAAGCATGTAAATTAAATTCAATTGCAAATCGAATATATAATTGTGCATATGCAGGGTCTTGAAGAATAGGGAGGACTTTAATGAGATAAGATATTCCCACATCTGTAATTCTGACCTACTCAGTCTTTCAGAAAAGAATTGCTGAACAGATTTGAAATTGCATCATTCCAAATCATTTTGGCAGCTTTTATAATCAATTATCTTGCTCTTATTGAAGTTTTCTGGAAAAAGAAGGGCAACCCTTTCATCTCCTGTTCCTGGCTGTGAATATGTCTACTACTAGATTGCTATCCCTTTTACTTAAATTTAGATATCTGAACTAAACAGATAATATACCTTGCTTTTCAGTGGAAAGAAATACAAATGTTTGGATCCTTGAGTCCAGGCAAGGATGAGGTTTTACCACTCCTGCTGCTGTATAGAGGGAACCCTGCAGCTGGAGTGCCTTCACAGATGCCAGTTTTCCTGAAAATCACTAGAAAACACATCATACCATCCAGTTAACCTTTTCTTCTCTGATGTAGGATATCCTTTTTTGAACGACTTTTTAATTTCCTTTTTCTTTAACACAAAGGAAAAATCCTGTCCAGTTATGAGGATTTTTCTCCTAGAAGGAATTTGCTTTAATTTTGGATCATTCATGATGCAATAACATAGGGGCTTTGCTAAGGATGTTTCCTTGTTGGATCAGATTTACACACATTGCTCATTTCTATCACCATCCTTCACCTGTCGTTCCCTAAATATCAACTGAACTCACTGAGTGTGGGAGTAAATGGGAAAATGAGATCATAGACAGATTCTCTGGGGTTAGTGGTCAGTAAGGACTTACTGGCACCTTTGGCAAGGAAAAAGGTTTTATCCTTTAAAACCTTCTGGATGCCACGTATCACCTGCCTTGTATATTTTTTGCATTATTATTAAGCCATTTGAAATACTGAAGAATAAGTTGGATAAAGCAGCAGTTACTTAAGGGACCCAGCTTACCCCAGTGCACAAGCCATAATAACCATTGAAATCTTCTAATAAACAAATAAATCCATCATGTCTTAGCCAAATTACAGCCTTCTTAATCATTCACAAGCTGAGTAAAAATAACTTGAAATAATTAGTTTATAGTGTGAGTTTTACTACTTTTCCTTCTCAAGAGATATTTGTGATCCGATATTAATTGTTTCATATATATTACTATTCAAGTCAATAAATTGCATCTACTAAAATATTTGATTTCTTGGCATGAGGTTTATGGTGGTCTTGCAAGGAGGCAACCACGGGGATCTGAAATCTGTGAAACTCTAATGTGCTGCTTTGTAGCATCCAGACAGAACTGCCCACAATAAGGGTTCCATGTCTGGGGGAAACAGGATGGCAATCACCCTCATGGAAATTTTAATTTCAGTTTAGTAGTACACGTAACTCTTAAATTTACTTTATTGAAAAATTTATGCCAGTAAAGCTTTATTGCCAGGAATAGCAGAATATGGACATGGGAGGTTCATAAAAAATTGCTACAGTAGTCACATTTTGAAATTAAAAAATTATGGTGGTTTGTAACATTTGTCCAGTAATTATGCTGTACTTGCCTAAAATTACAGTCTGCAAGACAGGGAGTGAAGTTATTCCTGACACCTTATCTAAACTTTGTGTAATTCCTTCAGCACTGCAGACATCTGCTCATTTCAGTGTTGCATAGTGCTTCTTCATTGTCTGCCAAAAGATTTGTGGGCATGTGGTCTGCAGAGTGCTTGGGAGTTACTGGTGTTGGTGAGACACAGCAGTGGCAGCCAGCACTTTCTGCTCCCCCTTTTTCTCAGAAGGCTTTGAAATGAGCATCATGTTTGCCTCTGCCCAGATTACTTTCCCAGGTAAAATATGTGAATAGCCCAGAATTAATCTGCACAGGGGTATGTATGTCTTTTCTTTTAAAGGTATCAGTCTACTCAGCTTGCAAATGCTCAATTTCCAGCTGTCAGTTCTGAAGAATTAAAATCAACAGCCTTTATTATTTATTGTTCTCTGTACCTACTAATAGTCTCTTAATTGTGTTTTAGATAGGGTATTTTTAGAGGGAATCATTAAGTTTTCATATTCTGGCAGACTAGAGAATTAATGAGAGGCTCTTAATTTAGCCATAAACAACTGATTTTATTTAAAACATTCAATTTCCTGCTATTCATTTTATTGCTCTAATCTTCACATCCTGTCCTGACATACTGCTGCTCTGGCTGTAAGATATTTCATGTCTCTCCTTCTGGGTATCATGGTCCACCTGGTCCTGCTGCTCCCTGGATCTCGAGGAGCAGGGAGTCAGCCTGGGGGGCAGTGCTGAGGATGCCAACAGTGGAATGTTGCTGTGTAGTTTTCTGTCTATCCTTATTGCCTCTCTCTGCTTTAGCTTTCCCCAGTGACTACCTTTTTTTTGCTGTGGCACCCTGGGATCTACAAACATGTTGTTGTTTCAGCAGCAGAAGGGTTCCAGGGACAGCCCGTGCCAGTGGCTGCAGGCACCCTACAGATATTAAATGACTTCTGCACACAGATAGAAGCTCAAGGCATCAACATGAGGTTTTCTACCAAATAACCAGGGTGGCTCAGCCCTGCTTTGGTCCCAGACCAGTTTTAGATCATACACACCTTAGACTGGCCTGTTTAAGTCCCACCATGCCAGAGATAAAGAAAGAGTATAGCTGGATACATACCTATAAAATGTTTTCAGCTAAGCCTGGAGGTCAAGAAAAGTTCATCTGATTATGCCATATCTTTGGTCTCTGCTCTAGGATTGACTCCTTCTCTTCTCACCTCCTCCCCCAAACCCTCCCAAATGGCTTGGCCAGACTTTTCTTATTTTTTATTAATCTTGTATCTTATTTTAAATTAGTTGGTATCTCCATCATAAAACATCTAAACATAGCTTCTGATGTTCTTCTTCTAATCTCTCCTGCTGTAGAGTTTTTCCACACCAAAAGGAAAAAAAAACAAAACCAACCAAAGACAAAACCTCAAAACAACGGAAGTAATTTTCTAGAGGCTGCAGAATAGCTGCTTTCCTGTCCTATGCCATTTTCCTGGGATTTTCTTCATTTGTATGTAAACCAGAAGGTGCCAATTGACAAAAATAAAACATCCTCAGGGGACCTAATACCAGCTTGTTTTTGCAGCAATCCATTGCTCTGATGAAAGCTGTAAGACATTTTTTGAAAGACCAAGCTCTTCATGGCTCTGTTGGATCAAGAAATACACTGTCTCTCATCAGGTGGGGAGAAGGGTTTGGGAGCAGAGGCCACACTTTGTACTTCACTTCTTATGTTGTATTCAGTGTTTATTCCCTTCCTTCAGAGCACAGAAATCAGGCAGAAGACTGCCTACTCTGTCCCTTCAGGCTTGCTTTATTCCTTTCCAGATAAATGTTGTCAGCTCCAACCATGCCCAGTAGAAAAGAGAAATGCTAGGTCAAGAGTAGAAGAGACAAGCAAGGACCTCTCAGGAGATCACTAACCTATTTTTCTGTAGTAAGGAACAGCTAAGATGAAGCTTCTTGCCTTTACACCATGTATTTATAACAAAAATAAGATTTTAAAATATTAATTTAGTACTAGATGTAAGGGCTGGACTGAGGTTTCAAGAGAATAAGGCACTACCTTACCTCATATATCAACATGATCTGGTAAAATACGGAGAAACCCCCATTTCACTGCTTCTGCAGGGTTATCAGTCCTGTCCTGGGCTGACCTCTGCTGAGCTCCCTCACCTTCACAGCACTGCTGATCCTAAGCCCGTGCAGGAATACCACACCACTGATTAATTAAGCCAATTTCTCACACAGCAGCTGGTGGAACCTCTTTCCTGCTGGCACACCTGTGTCCATGCTAGGTTCTGGCTGGCATTTGGAGAGCAGATAGAGCTTGTGATATTTTTTCACGTCCTTAAAGGATGATGCTAGGCTGGCAAAACGTGGGCACCAGGGACTACCTGCTACTACTCATCTATGTTCAAATGCCATTGCCATGCACCTATTCTGGTTCTTGCATGCCTGAGCTCCTGAGATGCAGCCACTTGCCTCTCAGCCACCCACACTTCCACACAAACCAGGAGAAAGCTGAAATTTCATTTTTGCAAGCAAGCACATGGCAGGATCAGAGCAAAAAAAAGAGCTTTAAAAACAATTAGTTTGGGTCATCCCATTAACACACAAAAATGTTAAGCCAGACAGATGAAAAATCAGGAGGAATCTCAAAGCTGCACCTATAGGCAACAATTGGAAATGCAATTCAGAGACAGGGAGGAGGATTGTGTTTAAAACTGGTTATTTCCCTCACACACCACATTTGTAACTCCCTTAGTGCTTTCTAAGAATAAAGCAGTTGTAGATAAGAAAAGCCTTAGGTAAGACCTTGACTCCTTGATGGATTTCCACATTGCACGTGGGGACTACAAACCCGGTTTTGCCAGAGGGGGCTGGAGGAGTTCATCTCACCACATAGGCATCGGGGCAAGGTGGCACATTGTCTCCATGGAATGTTTTAATGAAGGGAAAACTGTGTATTGGGAAGTGCAGTCAGATCCTGGGAGACAGATACAGAAAACCAGTATGACCCTGACTCAATGGTTGAAGCAAAGTGGAGAGAGATCAAAGCATCCTGGTGTGCTTTTCTAGAGGAGGAATGAGTCAGTTTTCACAGGTGCCACGACAACTGCGGCATCCAAGAACATGAAAAAATGCAAACAAGGATGGAAATTTTTAATGTCAAGAGACCTGGCTTCTAATGGTTGCTGTAAAGCAAGAGTTTTTGAAACATAAACCTTCTTACCTTGGGACTCAGACCATCATAAGGGTGACACCCTCTGAGGAGAACACACTTTCTCTGCTCAGAGGGGCTGGAACCCTTGTCACACGGGTGGGGCGGTGCCGAGCCCCCAGCAGGTTGTGCCTCCTGTGACAGCTGTCCCTCCCGCAGCCCTGCCATCCCCACGTGAGCCATGACAAACCTGTCTGAGTCAATGACACCCTCACGAGGTTGTCCTCCCTTGTCCTCGTGTGAGGCCACAACACAACCCCCTTTGATGATATTCCAAACCAGCTGCCAGCTCCTCCCTGTGTCCCTGGAAGTCACAAATTGGTTGGCTTGTCTGGCTGTGTGGAGGGCAATGTAAAGCTCAGAAGGACAAAATAAGGAAATCTGTATTCCCTGCTCTGCCTTTCCCCCCACTGCTTTAACCAAGCTGGTTTTCATGGGGTTTGTGATGAGTGGAGCAGGCATTTGGGGACCATGTTACTGACACTCAGAAAAAGAAGAACAAAGGTCCCAGGACCCCTCCTGGCATTGCTAGCTAACAGGCTTTCCTCAAGGTGGGGAGAACAGGGCAATCTATTTAAATTTAGGTAATAAAAAACCACATTCTTCCTCTATCCATCTATTCTTGCAACCTTTAAGATGAATAATAAATAAAAACCAAAGGAAGACTTGGTATGCTTTTCTAGAAAATGTTTCCCCTTCAGCTAATAGCAATATATCTTTACACCTGCTCAGTCAATTTTTAATCAAAAGTAAAAATACCCTCTTTGACTTTTTGTTCAGAATATCAAAAGCAATTTTCAAAGGTCTTAATAACACTTAAGCACCTAGACTCAGCTGAAAATTTGTGTACATTACCTACTGAATTGCTTCTATGTATGCCTCCAAAAATCTCATCATACATCCGGAGATAGATTGTGTGATGCAGTGAATTAGCTGGATATAAGCAAGAATGTAATGTTAGTTCAGTGCTTCACCAGGGCTCATTTATCCTGTTTAGAAATATGCTTGCCTGCTTATCCACCTAGTTAGGATGTGATATTACTCCCTGAAAATACACCCCGCAGGTAACAAGAAACACACAAAAAGCAATTTCACTGTAATTGATTCCTTTGTCAAAATGATGTAAAAACAAAGTAACTTCATAAACATCTATAGAGCAAATCCACACTTCGTCACTAAGATAAGCATTAGATCTCTTGAGCTACTGAAGATTTATGCTAACATATACAAAAAATCAGAATCCAAAGACCAGAATATGTGTCTGTTGACAAAAACAGAGACAATGCACAGACATTTCATCTCACACCTTAATCACTAAAGGTGTAGCTGTGAGCAATGTGTTGTTCCACAGGAGAGCAAGTATCTATATTCCATCACAAAGATCCTCCAGTAATGATGTTTCATGTGCTGGGAGCCCACCCCACAACAAAGATAATCATGACAGCACAGCTGAATACATCTTCTCCATCATGCATGAACACTGGTGACATGACCTTCCTCGAGCTGCAGTTCTGGAAGGTGAAAAATGTTCTGGAAGATTCTTTCAGCTCTGCTGTGGGTTTTGGTTTCCTTTTTTTTTTTTTTTAATTTTAAGATCCAGTCCCTTAAATGCGGATCAGTGATCTAACTTTACCCACAGTAGCATCCTCACTGTAACCAACAACCCAGTTGAATAAATGATTCCAAGTAGCAACAAAATGTTGCAAGTTTTCCTTTTTTTGAGGCAAATTGTTTGTTTGATTTTTTTAACAGAGGGTATTTAGAATCGACCACATATTCTGCTCAATCAGACCTTGACCTCAGAAGCTCTTTTATCCATCATTCATATTTATCAAGAGGTCTTTCTTAATTCCTTGAATAGACCTTAAGAGACCATTTTGGTTCCTTGATTTGTGCTTTTACTCATTAGGCCACTGGTACACAACAGCCATCCTGGTTTCACCAAATAAGTAAACCAGAACTTTTCAGAGCTTGTGGTGTAAGGGTTTTCTAGCAAGTCTTCTACAACTCTAAACCAGCTTCTGCAAACTTTAATTTTGATCGCTCTGTATGAGAAGTTTCCAAATTCTGTACATCTGTAAACTCCTACAAATGTTCAGATAGAAATGTGGCCCCCTAGGGCCACAGATTTGAGTCTACAGATGGGAAGCTTTTGTTTTTCCAAGTTATTTTCCATGGGCTTGTAAAACCTAATCTTTAGATCGACAGGGTTCCATGGACCACAGCTTGAAAATCTCCAAAGTAATTCACATAAAGGTTGCTCTCTCCTGACATGCAGGAACAGGTGCTGCTCTGCAGAAGAAGTAAATAACATTCTTACTGTAAAACTGCACAAATGATACACAGGATCACAAAAACATCCAGGTCCACAAATCCACAGAAAAGACGACAGAGATCAAATTTGTGCTGGCCAAAAGACTAATGTCTCAGCCTTGCAGTTATTGCTGCAGGGAACTGAAGGTTCAGATTCCTTTTGCATCTTCATGACATCACAGTATGGAGTGCTCAGAGAGGAAAGGGTTATTTCCCTGAAAGAGTATTCACATGGGAATATTTTTACAAATATATCCTCCATGCAATGAAGATTTAGGAATGCCTAGAAATGGCTCAAAGGGAAACTAAATAGGAAATTCCAGAGGGAAAATGTCCCTCCTCCACTAAAAACGTTAAATTTCAACTATTTAAGATTTCTTATTTTGTTCATCTGTAGCATTGCTTGGAAACAGAGATTTCCATTGAACTATTAAGAAACACACTCCTTAGAACCCTAAAATTTCAGAAATCATGAAATATGGGAAAGAAAAGACCAAACAAGCATACAAAGCCTGTTGTCCCATCCTGCATGTCACAGATGAGCCATATGGCTTTCTTTGGAGAAAGGTAATAAACCAGTCTTGTCCAAAAGTACACCTGAAACCAGCAGAAATTCCCCTTTCTCAGAACTCAACAGCACCAGTGTCACCTTCTGCTTGGAATGTCTGGGGTCTAACTCAGAGCTCAGAAACCCATCAGCTGGGTGACAAGGGTTAAACCACTTTACACCACAGCTACCCAACCCCAGTTTGCCAGCACTTCCAAGCCTGCCAGGAAGGTGTGGGAAGGATAAACACAGGGGAACTTCTGAGGTCCTTTGAGCCTACATTTAATAGAATTATGCAAGTTAGATTTATAGACTAGCTCAGTTTCTCCAAAATATCATGACATATATTCTGCATCCTCACATTTTCCTCTCTTGCACTCCGTCACAGCCTAACCCCACACTTAACCACATCTTGCCTCCCAAGAACAGGTCTTCCCATAAGGAGTCAAGCCTAGTTTGGGAAGGTTCTTGTGGCTTCTTCTCAAAGAGCCCTCACAATCCTGGAATTTTCCAATTAATTTCTCAGTGGTGTCACATCTCTGAAGGAAAACAGGTCCAAGACATGAATGATATATTTAGCAGCTCTGCAAGCTTTCCCTCTTTTCATCCATCCTTGCTCATTATTTGGAACACATGGCTTGTTCCCTTTCAGAGTTAACCTGTGTTAATCTGTCGGACATCTCCCACCCTGTCCTGTGTTGTATCTCCTTCCCAGCATTTCCTTTAATCAATATTCCCTCCAGACACACTAAGTGCAGTTCTTTTTATAAACGAATCTGCTCTCACCCGGGAGATTTGACATTCAGACAAGCTGAACGTCCCTCTTCATCTAAATAATTTAAGGGATCTGCATCCCTTATCAAAGACTAATATATCAGGCAGTGCCAACAAGGCACCTTCATTGTTCTTCAGTGCACATTTAAAGTACATTCCCTGCTTGGCAGAAGAGCTCTGTCAAGAGCCATAGTGACTCAAAGATTTCTTCACAGAGCTGTTGCACCATAAAAAACACCAGCACAAGTCTCCCAACAGAAACAGCTGTTGTGATCACCTGCCCCAATGTGCAGCCAGCAAAAAGGGAAAATCACCCAGAATAGCCATGACCAGACACTGTCTTATAATTGAGCTCATGTAAAACTTCCAAGACTTAAGGCTCCCCTCATCTTCAGATAAATTTTGAATTAGCCTCCCTGATGAGCTTACATTTTTCATTTAACCAGGAATTTATGTCTTCACCTTCCAGTCACCAAATATTACATCTGCTCAGATAGTGATGCCTTTGTTCTCAAAAAATCTCTTTCCCATTTGAACTCTGAGAACATCACCTCTGACCGCTTTTTTTGAAAACTTTTAGCTCAAGGCAGGTTTCTCCTTGCTTGTATTTCTGCACAAGCTGTCTTTGGAATAGTGTTTCTAAATGCTGGATATCAGAGCGAGAACAAACTCACCCACACAGATACACCCCACAGAGCTTTTCTGATGTCTTTCACCCTCTCCTGCAAATGTGACCTCCAGGGCACAGCCTTTTGATCCTCTGTCCTTTCTCTGGTTGTGGATGGACACCAGCTCTGCATGACTGCTGCTGTCAGGGAAAGTTGAGATCTGCAACAGCTGCTGAGGACAAACTTTGAGGCTGGTCCACTGAGGATAAGAAAAAAAAAAGCCAGAACTTACGACACAGAGAGCAGACTTTAGATCCAAACTTTTCAGCCTGGACTGATGTCCATGACCTCTTTTTAAAGATAAGACTTTCAGGAAGGAGAAGCCATTAGTGGTGATCAGAGCTGTTTACTGTACACAGAGCTACAAGTGAAGACAAATGAAATTTCTCCTTTCAGATGCTGGTACCCAGGGTAATACCTCTTACTTACAAAAACAACTTACAAGGTGCTGGGAAAATCTTCCTGTCTCCTCATCATTCCCCATGCCTGGGCGCACCACATTCACTGTAAGAGTATTGAAAAAGATCACCACGAAACATTATCCTGTCTTTAACACCAACAAATGTAAGTGCTGAGGAAGGTAGTCAGTACCAATCACTACAGAAGAAACATTAATGGAATGAACTGCACAGAAAGAAAGCTGCTTTTTTCATACATTTGCTGAAGCCCTGAAGCAAAAGGGTATATTTTCTTCCAGAACTACAGGGCTGAAACAAAGAACTTTCCAGAGACAGAACAGCTGAACCAGAAGAATGAGAAAATATTATGGCATCTTCAGCTCCCACAGCCAACCTGCCACACCTGAGGCCTTTCACTTCATAATTTGTCCACTGAAACTGAAGCTCTCCCAGTCATTGTCATGGAAACAGAGACTGGATGCAACTTGCATCCTTCTCTTTGCCATGAAGAGGGGCCAGGGAGTGGCTGATGATCCCAACATGGCTTTTGGTGAAGTTATCTGCTGTTAATTGAGAGGCAGACTTTCCATCATGACCAGACAGTGCAAGGACTGTACTACTAATTTCAATCCTTTAATGTTAATGAAAGAGAACTGTTGCTGTCTAAACTAATAAGGGATTTTTTCACTGTGCCATTTATATAGTACAAGGAATTGTAAAATAGCTTCATGATAGATAACTGTACTGCTGCAGTTTCCTTTTTTTGTAATTTCATACTAAAGGATTTCAGCCACCATAAAATTACATTTCTCCACATTGCAATTGTTCAGCAATGAGACAAACTAAATTTTCTGCTAATTGAATGCAGCGAGCTACTTATATATTCATAGCGAGCTGGTGCTTTCAGCACCATTGTGCTCTGACTCTGCAGGTGCCTTCCCAGCAGCAGTGTTGAGCCAGTAGAGCTGGTGTGGAACTGGCACAGCCACCAAGTCACCCACAGAGCCATGAACGTTGGCTGGGACACCAAGATGCCACCTTGGTCTTGGTAGGGGCATGGGTTTCCTTTCCTTTCCTTGAGAAGCCCCAGCCTGTTCTCTTGGGAATGTTTTCTAGAGACTGCTCTCCTTGCTTTGCAGAAACAGGACTAGACAGCCTAAAACACCCCCTTGATTCCTCCAACTCACCACTGGCTGAAGGTTGCATTTTGCTAGATCATTATCCTCCCAAACTTCAGAGTGTAACTATTCAGAAACCTCTAACTTGCAGGTTTCTAAACACAATTCCTCATTGCCTGTCACTAAATAAAAAGAACTATTCAAGGTAAGACATACTTCATGAATGCCTGTGCTTTGCCTTCCTTGCTGCAGTGGGGCTGCTCTCTGGACTGATGTGAGCATTCCACAGAGCACCATGATCCTCTCCCAACAGTCAAAGCAAAATATCCCCTTAAATGCCAAATCTCGGCCTCTCTCTCTATATATACTTGATTAGATTTCTTCAGTGTTTGACAGACTCTGATGTTAATTCCAGACACCCTTTCTTTAAAATCTTATCCCTCTCCTTGAGTTCTGTAACCTATGTTTGTCCAATTTTCCTAGTCCTGTGTTCCCTGGAGCTGTTGAGATAATGTGGTGTCTGCGGTCAGACCCCAGTGAAATATCAGTGAAATACCAGTGAAATACCAGTGCTTTAGTCCTGTTTTGTTCCAGGTTATCCTGCTTCGTTCACCAGTGAATTCCCGTTGCACATGAGTCTTTCAAAAGGAGTAAATGTGCCAGCTTTCACCTTTTCCATTATCTAAGAACTAGAAGGTAATAAACAGAAGAACAAGACATGAGAAATGAAGCCAGCTCTTAGCTGTACAGGGGAATTTGCATCCTGCCAGCTGACAGGTAACCAGGGTCACAACTGCATTCTGCAAATCTATTTCATATTCACTGTTGTCAAATTTGCCACATCAGTCTAAGTTCCAAGACTTCTTAATAAGCCACTTACAGCCCCAGCTACTAGAATTATCCTGTTCAAAAATTTCCGGCTTTCGTTTTCTGAAAGTACTTTTCTCATCTCCATGGTTGCACAGAGCAGCTTGAAGCAAGTATACATTGAAATCAAAATAACATATGTTTAAAAAAGCCTTATAATTTCAATCCTCTTATGATCTCTGAGTAATAGATTTGATATTTTTCAAAAGTTACGTTTGGACAGATTGGATGTTAAATATGTGTCTGTGAGTCTGTACATACATGTGTACACGTACATGTGCACATGCCCATCTTTTCAGACACGATCTATCCAAAAGGACAGAGATGAAAATGAAGAGAAACACAGCAATGCTTTCAAAGATTAATTTGGGAAGACACCCATTCCAGTTCTATATATTGCATTGTTAAGAATAGAAGCAATTCAGAAATGCCTGAAAGCCCCCAAAAAACAGGCTGCTAAGAAAGACTGTGCTGTCAGAGACAAGCAGAACAATTTCTAGTTGACTTACTGTGTGAGGAATCAAAAAGCAAGAGTTAAAGGCTGTCAGGGCCAAAACATGAGCTTTCTATACTCTAACAACTAACTTGGACAATACATTTGAGCTAGGTTTCTACAGGTACTAAGGTATCCAAACTTTTTCTGATGGCCAATTCCCCTGAAAGACTGATTTTGCTGTGGATCTACCCCTACTCTCCCTGTATTGAGAGAACAGGTACTGATATAATGCAGTTCCACTTTCCCCTGTTCCAGAAACTAACCTGCTGCTTGGTCAGTGGGTTGCCAGAAGGTGAATTGGATTCCTCAGAATGGAAAACATGAGTCAGTTATTAATGATGGAATTAATTTTATGCACAGCAGTCCAGGGAAGTGCATTCAGACATTTTGCAGCCCTTCATATCAAGGTCAGTTTTATTCTCCATGTACAACAGTGAGCTCTGCTGAGGTCTATGTGAGCTGCCAGCAGGACTCTGCTCACACTGGCCATCCATTAATCCACTGATTACTTTAGTCACTCACAACATTCTATTTCCACTTTATACTTTCACTATTGTCTTTTATACTTCCTGCATTCCAGGAGTATTATGGGGATCTTTTATTAACACATACACACAGGGATGAGATTTAATCTCTTTAATTCATTATCTATTGTATTCCTAGTAAACCTAGTTCTTTGCAATATCCAGGTGGCACCCTGACAGTAAATCACTGCTGAAAGATAATACAGAACTGCAAAGTATTCTTTATTAAATGTTTTATTTTATTACCAAAACTCTTCAAATGTCCTTAATATATTTTTCAAGCTGTTTTCACTTGGCAGTGAAATGGCTGATTTTGAAAAGCTTTTGTCTTAGTGCTTAAACCAGTTAAATCTGTATTCACTCCTAGGTACACAATTTCCCATAGTTTCCAATAAAAGAGATTATTGATATTTTCACTGGTTGCTATGGAGAGGGTCACTGCACACATTCAATAGCCTAGGAATTGAACATGTCCAAAGGGTCTCATGAAGGATGGCTTCGTCTTGCAAAAGGGTTTTGAGCTTTGGCCAAGAGCTGACCTAGAATCTGTCACGGAGGGAACTGCCTCTTCTAAAGGTAACAAGAAGTGAATGAATCAAGGTCTTGTGGAGAAAGCCACACATTTCTTGAGCAGTAAAATCTGGGACACCACAACCAGCGAAGTTCTTAGCTCCAAGACTCCAAAGGGGGCCTTACCCCTGCAAGCCTGGCTCAGTACAAAGCTTTTCTCCAGGACACAAAGCAATGCCCAGGAGGGGCAGCTGCAGCACAGCTTCACCACAGCCTGACCTGCCATGAGGTGTTACACTGCACCTGCCCACGGCTGCTCGTGCTGTGCAACTCCCCAAGCCCAGTTCTTCCAGAACCATCTCAGCAGCTCTCTGAAAACTGGAGCCAGAGCCAAGCTGCCAACCTGTTTATTGATGAGCTGTTCCTCAGAGACACCAAGTGAAATATCTGTTGGGAAAGACCTCACCAAACTGAGAGCGTTAGCTGGGCTCAGCATGTTTTTTGTCCCTTCTGGTATCTATTCTGACTGTCACTTTGCCACAATGCAGTATATTAGTGCTGTATATTTCTATAAAGCCAGCTGAAAAATACCAGCATTATTCTACGCTGTTCTTGGATTCTTTGGAGTGGAATTGTGTTTCCAAACTGCTTAGACCTTTTAGTTTGATGTAGCACCATTTAGCAACCCTAAGTATTAACCACCTCACAAAGGACACAAACTTCCATATAAATGTCTTTAGTTTTAATGTGGTTTTTAGGCCAGGATTTTTTTTTATTATTATTATATGGCCAATATTTACCATATATGTGCACTTCCAGACTAAGTTACTCTAACCTTTTCAAGCTCCAGTTTTCACGATGAACTGTTTACTTAATAGCCACCATAGTAATTTCTACTAGGACTTCTTATAATTCATATATTTAATTTTTATCTGGCAAGAAGTTATTAAATGTCTCTTATGAGGCCTAAAGGCAGCCAAAAGTTTACAGGATTTAAACCCAGGAGTCCTGAGTCTTGTTCTGTGTCTTAAGCTCCTCGACTACAGCAGTCAAACCCAAGAGACTCATTTTGCCATTAGCCTCCCCATGGAGCAGCCAACTGTTCTAGGATGCCACATTTTTAGCAAGCTTTGTTGCCAGTATGGTGTCAAGGTTTCAGAAGGTTCAGGCCACACACTGAGTGGAGGGCTCATCTGTCCCCTCCCAAGGGTATCTGTACCTCCCCTGCCGCCCTGCGTGCCCCTGCTCGGAGCGAGGCAGAGCAAGCTGCAAGCTCTGTGCCTATGAAATTCAGCAACAAGACTCACTTTCAAGTGACACAACCAGTTCTGAAATGTCAGAACAACCCAGGAAATTAACTTTCAGATCAAGAATAGCTGCTGAGGGTGAACCCCTGCAAGGCTGAAGCGATGGCACTCAAGAGTAGGACATATTCCAGAGACACAGCCAGGACAGTTTCTCCTTTTTCCCTCCAGAGCTCACAGCTCACATGGCTCAGGGTACCAAGGAGCACTGAGGTGCAGAGGGACTCCCTGCTGAGAGCAACAAGCTGAAAGCCTTGTTTTCTGACCTGTGCCTTTTCACCCCCACCTTCCTGTTCCCTTAGATGAGAATCCAAAAAAACTCATTCATACGCAGAAGAGGGTTTGCCATAGAGACTGGGGAATAACAAGATGACATTTGCTTTTCCTCATTTCTAAATTCTGGTCTCCTAGTTCTTTTTTATGCCCTGGCACCCCTGATACTCCCCACTGCAACCCTGCAGTCCACTCCACCCATATCCTACCAGCAAGCCGTGGAGTGGGAGATGGTACCTGTCTGGGAAAGCGCAAAGGCGAAGTGCAGATTCACCCTGCCTTGGGTGATGGCAACTGAACACCCCTTTTCCCATTAGGGCTGTGGCTTCTTGGTGGCTTCAAGTTAACTGCAAATTGTCCCTTGCAGTCAGGTCACTGCAGCCATCTCCTACAGGCTGTAGCTGCAGCCCAGAGCAGCTGTGACACGTGAACCGCACCTGGTGGGAGGCATAGCTGTCTGACAGCTCCATGAACTGGGCAGCCCTGAGCACACCAGAGCTGGGAATAAGGCCCCTTCTCTGTCACCACTCTGAAATGAGGTCCATTTTTCCAAAAAATCCACAGATGAAGCCGTGGCTTATATCAATGTCTTCATTTCCCCCTGCAAAGCACACCCTGTGCACACACAGCAGCTCTGCTGCCTAGGGCAGTGCAGACCCCAAGGCCCCCAGCAGCTGGGAAGAAAGGTTATCCAGCCAGGGGGCCCAGTGGGGACTGACCCCCTCAGAGAAGACCAGGTCCCCTGGATGTCTTTCTCCTGTGTTAAAAATCTTTTTCCTGAAGTCATTTACAATATGACCACTGTTTCTGTCTGTTCTCTTTCTCCCCACAGAAAATCCCTGCTTTGACAAAGACTTGAAAAGGGAGAAAGAAAAGGGCTGGACATGTCAAAGGCTGCTATTATTACTGCCTCCTTGTGACAGGCGCAGAGGAAGGTGGCTGCTTAAATTTCTAAGACAGACAGACAATGATAGGTAGCAGATGGATGGACAGGCTCCTGCTGGGAGCAGACAATGAATTTTGTTTTGTTACAGCACATCTACTGCAGAAGGGGGATGATACTGCAGTATGTGTGCCAAGTTCCCTTCACTGGAATGGATCCTGCACAGACCAGACTCTCACACAGCAGAGATTTTATATATTAAACAGGAAAGAAAAAGGGCTGACTTACAGCTTTTGTCTTCAAAATCCATTCACAGTGAAAACCTAACAGGAAAAGGAAGACTGTCCCACTTTTTGCAGCGCCAGGAGATGCTTTCGGTATAACCAGTCCCTCAAGACGCTTCACAGGTTTGCACAGAAATTGCTTTTCTCGTCAGCGGAGCACGAGCGCTCATTGACAGAAAGTTGGGAGCGCCGAGCAGCCACGGCTGATGGCAGCCGAAGCAGCAGGCATCACCCGGCAGGGGACAGCCCTCCCCAGCCTCCCCTCCCCGGGCAGCCCATCCTGCTCCTCCGAGCTGTGCCGAGCTCTGAGAAGCCTCGGGGCTGCAGCCCTCACGTTTTCCAGCAGTCCCCTCGCTGTCACAGCCGCCATCCCCTGCTGTCCCCTTCGTCCCCGAGCCATCACATCCTGCCACCTGCAGTCAAGGTGCGATGTGAGTGACACGGGGAAAGGGGGAGGGAGGACTTTTGCTTGAGTCATCTCAGGCACTGCAAGGCCTTTTAAACTATGTTGCTGGTTTGAAAATGGGTTTAGAGCCTTTCCATGGTAAATTTGAGTCTGAGCACGCTGCTTTTGCTGTCACTGAAATACGGTGTGTACACACACATAAATATCTCCAGGCTGCAACCAAGCCCATCCATCCCCATCCCGGGACTCCCTATTAGCTCCAACATCCTGGCATGTAGCCTAAAGACCTTTCAAGCGATGCATTTGGGAATGATTGGTTATTATCTGTAAGAAATATAATTCCCTGGGCTGGGTGAGGCAACTCAGCAATGAAGACAAACATAATCCACCTTTGCCTGCTTTTCAGCTTCAGGATGTTCTCTAAATGACATATTTGCACAGCACAGAGTTGGGGAGTGCTCCTGACCAGTGCCTGATCTGGAGAGCACTTCATCCTTGTCATGGCTGGCTAGACCATCCTGTTTAGGCTGTTCCTCCTCATATAAAAGCCCTTTAAACACTAGAGTTCCTTTTCCATGTGTTTTGTGCTAATAGGATGCAAATCACCTGTGTCTTCCCTCAAACCTTAGAACCAAATCCATCTCCCACTGCAGCCCTTGCAATGTCACTGATGGCCCCCGGCACTGGAGGCTTCCTAAGTCTCACTGCTCAGGACCAGCTAAATATCAGCTCTGTGACTGTCAGAGTATTCCGTGCCATTTAAAATATAAAAAAATTAAATGGAGAGTGCTGTCCTCAGTGTAAGCAGTTAACTCCTTCAGTTCTGGAAAGTATTTTAATATTAAGGCAACTCATTCTAATAAGCCTAGAAATGCAAAAATGTATAAGGCTGAAGGTAAGATGTGGGAGGGTACAGAGGTAAGGAAATTAGCACTGAGCCCTTCCTGACTTCTTTTGCAACCTATTCCAAGCAAGATTGATCCCCTTCCTTCCCAAGAAAGGTCCAGCCCTTCTTTTCAAGTCCCCAGACCAACACACATCGCAGTATTTGAAATCTGCATCCCAGTCCCCTAACCTGGCCAGCCTGGGAACAGTAACTCTTGCTCCTGATTCCCTGGTGAAGTTAACAGAGAGTGCCTGAGGGGAATGAGCTTGGAGATGCATTAACAACACCATCCTCCCACAGTGTGAGACACCAGAGACTGGGCATTCCCTGGAAGGCTCCCACCGCATCCCAGTGAGCACTGAGCAGCCCAGGGCTGAACCTTGAGATCTTGGCTGGCCCCTTTGCAGGGAGGGTGGTGCAGGTCTGTGCTCTCAGCTCCCTGCAGACACGTCTCAGGGAGCAGCTGCAGAGGCAGTCTCAGCTAGGATGGATCTGGGGACCTCCACTGAGATCTGCCCCACTCCAGTGACAGCCTGCACACCCCGCAGTTCAATTACCACCAGGAATATTGTCCTCAGAGATCAAAGGCAGCTGCTCAGCTGCTAATGGCAGGGACTGCTCTGGTTTGCAACAGAATTGATGTGCGTATCCTTTGAGCACATGTCCTACTTCCTGTGTCTTTGTCCACATTCCTGTGGAAATCTAACAGGCACTGAATACCAACATCTAAAACAGCAGAAGGTCCATAGCTGCTCAAAGATTTTTGCTCTTCTTTCCCCTCATACACTGACTGATCATTTGATCCCACTTTTGCTTTGTAATAAAGAGAATAAAGACAGTGTTAAAGAAATGAGATGTGATGAGACAAGTGACCTTCCCTATAAACTCCATGGGCAGAAAATGAGGTTGAGCAGTAAATTAGAAAGTACCTGTCAGAGCTGCCCTTCCAGATCACTTGGAACCACAAGGGAGGAATTGCAGCTATCACCACGGCAACTCTGCAGACTCTATTTTATATTGACCTTAGGGTACTACTGAGTGGATAGTGCTAGAAGTGAAAATGGGTATGGATGGAGTGGAACCATATGTACTGTCACTGATTACCCTTCCTAAAGAGACTCTGAGATACAATGGGGGAAAAAAAAATCCTGCTTTTTTTAGTGGCAGTGACCCCCAAGGACAGGAGAGCCTGGATCCTCCAGGCAGTTCTCATTCTCACTAGAATGACAGAGGAGTTTGGTATAACCTTGCAAGTAAAATCTTCTACAAGACATCCATCACCAGTCAGTTTTAGTTGTCAAATTACAATAGGTGCCTCACATTTCCATGCACAGCAACTATTTCCATAAAAGAATTAGAAAACATGAAGTTGCAATGCTATTTGACTTTTGGAAGGGTTTTTTAAATTTTCTTGCTCGGCACAAAGATCCTTTAACTTGCAAGTTGAAGCAATTTATCTTCATGATGCCACCTGCTGACCACAGGGAAAAGGTCACTGCTGTTACCAATGACAGCATCCCAGCAGAACATCCTCTCTTAGCATTTCTCCTCCTCCTTTCTCTCTTTCAAGAGAAGGTCAAGCATCACCTCTCCTCCAGGGAGGAGTGACTTCTAGCATTTCCTCTTTACATTAGGAGCAGTTAATGGAAATGGTAATAAATCACCCTTCATGTTCTCATAAAGACAGTTACAGCAAGCAAAATCTATCTGCCTGTCTGGACTCCCACAAGGAGCCATAAGCTAAGGGGAAAAAATAATTTTCTTCACACAAACCTCAATTTTTAATCCACAGCATGACTAAAACTCCTAGTCCAAGCCTCTCACTCCTGTCCTGGAGGAGATGCTGGTGGAATCTTTTGTGTGGCATTGTTAGCTGTGTTGTAGCAGTGTGTCAGTGCTCTGCACAGAGTCACTGCACTCCATACTCTCACAGACCCAAACAGGGGTACAAAGAACTTCTGATCTCAGTGTAAAGGACAAGGTGGGAGAGGGAAAACCCAATCAAATGGTTGACTGAGATCACAATGCGAGGCCACATCTCAGCTGGACACAGTCCTACCAACCCACAGCCACATCTCTGGCCAGCCCCAGCACACACTGCCAGCCCCAGGGCTGCAAAGCTCACCAGCTTTCCTGGACTGAGACCTGTAACAAGGTGCAGGGGGGCAGCATGGAACCGTCCCTGCCTCTGCAGGGAGGTGCAGAATAGGATTATCCTTTTATTCTACACAAAGATTTTACAGGACCACAGGGCAAGAAGACAGGAAGTGATAAAGATGAGCTACATCCAGCCCCTGCTTCTTTTTTCAGATAAATTTTGAATTCAACAGGAAATACAGAAGACAGATTCAGGTGCCTGGTGAAATGAAGGAGATACACAAACATTTTAAAGCCTCTGACAAAGAGCAGTGATGGTAGTGCAGTACAGGTGCCAGCTGTGGAGCCCTTTTAATGAATTTCCTTTTCTCTCAGACATTAATGGATGACACAGACTGGCAGTACAACATATTTGAAACCCCATATGACTATTCATTGAGTTTTTAAGCAAAGCTGGTGGTACTTGTATTTTATCACCTAATTTTTGTTATTATAAGTAATTTCATTTACAAGGTATGTGGCATGAAACAAGATGCACATGGACTTAGGTGAAGACATATTTAAATAGGTTATGTTTAAATAGCATCTAAGCAGGTGACAGGTTGTGCTTAACATGTTTAAATAGGCTATTTACTTTTTTCCAAGTTTAGCACTTAATCAAATTGTTTTCTTGGCAAGTATGGAATGAGCGTCCCCAAGGCAATAGGAGTCAGAAAGAAAGCAGAAAGATTGCCTTTTCTGGTGCTTCTGTGGTGCTAAAATTGCACACAGATTTTTCACACACACATTGGCCATTCAAGCAAATCAGGAACCTCATCTGTCCTCACATGCTTCCCTGCTTGCTCTGTTTATTTATTTAGTTAGTTAGTTTTATGTGGCAAACCAGCTTCTAGCTGAGCACATCCATCCCTTGGCCACTGGAGCCATCCTGCAGCCCTGGTGTTGCTGCCTGCTCCCACCCCAGGCACAACACAGCCCTACAGAGGGAACCTGTCCTTCAGCTTCACCACTGCCCTGCACTGAGGAGCACAGAGCAAACATTAATATTGCTTCTGCAGTCCCTATTTACATATACTCCTGATGCAGAACTTCTTCATTCAGGAAGAGGAGACTCAAATATTGAAAAGCATCAAGGCTGTTAGGATCTGTATATCCCACATCAAACAACCTCCCCCAAATCTCAGCTCATCAGGAATTGCATCACCATGCATTAGTGTACCCTACCCCTTCTTTGCCAGAAGTGTTCACAGACTTAGCTTTATGTTTATCTGCCAGAAAAAAAAAGTAGGATTTTAGAAAATCAGTTTCTAAGCAACACCAGCAAGTGAACAGTAAACTGCCTTTAAAGAGATGGCTCTTTTTTAGGGTGACAACTAGAAGTGATCACTGACCAGCAAAAAAGTTTCCCATATTTCTTTCCTTTTCCTGAGCATTCCCAGAATTCGTTAAGACTGGATTGGCATATGAAGAGTAAATCAGGGTGGGGGAAGACTAATACAGATCTGCCTTTCAAAAGTATTGGAATTAAAAGTTATTGGACATTTGTTCCTTCTGAGGTCTCCTGAACTGTTTATTAGGTATTTTACCACCTCTACCTGTCTAAAATCAGCAATCTGATGAAGTTACAATTCCTCATTCAGTTCTTTTCTAATATTTTTCTGTCCTTAAATACAGAAGAAGGGTGCTGTGGGAAAATTAAAAAAAAAATTCATAGTGATTTTCAGTATGTACTATGAAAATAAAAAGAACTGGTTCACTGATACCGCAGAATTTGATAATTCCTCTGTTTCCTCTTTCCTTCTAGAATCTCTGTCATACTCAAAAAAAGCTGTTGTCTTCCTATCAGTTCCCAGTCCTTTCTTTCCCTGACATCCCATGTTTAATGGCACAGCTGGGACCTCCAGGCTGAGGAGGAGGCGGGAAGGATATTTTGACTTACTAACCAAATAGGCAATTTTTCTGTGAACAGCCTGATTTGTTTCCCTTTGTGTCTGTAAGAAACCAATGAACAATCTGCTGTGTTCAATTCCATCAAGCTTTGAGAGTTGATGTAGGTTTCCTCTTGCTTTCCTTGAGTTGCTTTGAGGGCTTCTACTAAAATAATGAGGCATTTTAAAAAAATTTTCAACCTACCTGAACTCATCCATTTCAGACACTTACCTAACTGTGTCACTTTGATCCCCTCTCACTGGGAGGGGAAGTGAATTTGAAAGACAATAGAACTTTTTTTAAAAAAAGTTATTTTCTGAGGCCAACTCACTTTATGTCCCACTTTGTGGAGAAACAGCCTCTAAAACAGCAGATAAAAGCCTGAGCTTCCTGTCTTGCTCAGGGAATTCTGGTTTTATAGTTGCATTATAAATACTTTTTCTTATTTTAAAACATGTGAAAGACATCAAAGAGACACAGCCAGTCCCACTTCCTGTGGCAGAAATACAATTAGTAAACTGAATCTTTCCATGGACTAAAACAAGAGCTCCACAGCATCTTGGTCACTCAGAGCACTGGGAGGAAACCAAACCCTGTCTCAACACTGCCACACCATGTGGCCCTGGACGAGCCCTTCCCCTTCCTGTACCTTGGTTTTATCTGCTTAATCCACATTACTGTAATTCTCAGTTTCAGCAAGACACCTACACAATAAATCTACAGTAAAGGTCGGCATCAACTTCTGATAATGCCTTCAGATGTCTCCAGAAACACCTTTTGTAAACATCCCTCTCCACAGAGCCTGGCTTGAAGCTGCAATTCTGAGGCAGAAGACTGAGTGAGAGCTGCTGAGGACGCCCTGGTCTTCCCCCCTGCTCGGGACCCCCACGCAGGAGGGGTGTGGGTGCCATCACCCTGCCCTTGCTCCCATCCCCAGCCCTCAGTGCCCATCACAGCACCCCTGCAGGAGGTGCCACCTTTCCCCTGGGCATGGGGACAGCTGATGCTGCCACACAGCAGGACCAGGGCACTGCTTTGCTTTGTTGCTCAGAGCCTGCAGCCCCTGGGAAGTGCAGTTTGCAGAGCTGCCCTTGGAAGGTGAATCAGGCAGAGCTGCTGTTTGCCAGCACCTCTTGAGAGGCACCTCCTTTAGTCTGAATCCTTAGACAGTTTAAGAGCTATTGGACGTGGGGGCAGGTTTTGGCAGGGCTGCTGCTGCTCAGGCCATAATCTCTCTGCCTCTCATTTGTTCTCATTTGCTCCAGCCAGCAGCTCTCATGACAACCCCGTGGCAGCACATCCTTCAAAGGCCAGCAGCCAGATAAACAAACTGGACTACCAGGTATTTCAGCAGCAAGTCTCAGCCAAGGGAGGAAAGCCCTTGAGTCCCTATAATAAGGCAAGAGAAGGCAAAGCTTCCTTCCTCCCTACGAAGTTTTGACCCTTGAAGGTATTTGCTACCTCAGAGAGGAGTCAGGATATTTGGGATTGCCTGGAGAGGAAGGAATGGAGTAGGGTGAGCAATGCTAAGCAGTAGGAAAATTATGACATTGTAGGAAAACAGGAAAAAAAAATAAGTAGCAGAGGAAATGCCCTTTCCCAGCCCAGCTGTTAGATCAGCATGAGGCAGGGAGAGAAGAAGCAGCACCGCTGGAGAGTTAGCTGAACAAGTACTGCATTCCAAGGTGCTGGGGAGGCTCATCCAAACACGCCTCAGGATTTATTCTTGCTGCAAGTTCTGCAATTCAAGTGTGAGGCTTCCCCAGTGAAAGCTGCCAGTGTCATCTGCCATGATTTACACTCCAGAGTCCTCTTCAGGCAGGTGTGATCAGTGACCGAGGCGTTCTTTGCTCAGTTGTGTCACTGCACTCAGCACCTGCTGCTGCAGGACCCCTCCCTTCCCTGGGCATCTCAATAACACAGAGCAGAAGTGAGAAGATGTGTTATGGTTTTACTGTGTAATGCATGCCTGATTACCAAGCAAATTTGGCCTTGGTGCTTAGGCAACCAAAGCACAATAAATTCCTTGGTGAAGGATAAGTCCTGTTTACTGCAAAGCATGGATGTTCAAATATATTTGTCCCAGTTTAATTAGTTTTCAAAAGTGGGTTTAAATGTGCTTTAAGCCTCCAAACTGCTGGGGAAGCCCAGTATTTCACCTCTGTGCAATGTGACAATAACCTTAATGCCTGCTCTTCCACACAGCTCCCACCTTCTCAGGGCCCAGCAAGCAGTGTATTTATGTTGCTGATTGAAACAACAGCTTAGTCCAATGCTCGGTTTTACAGGATCTACCTGAGAGCCATCAGTCCTGTTCAGCTCCATCTCCCAGCCAGGACATGACTGCCACCACCAGTGACAGCTGCACCCCCCTCCCAGGAGAGATGAGACCTTTAAGATGGCAATGCAGATTTAGGCACATGTCCAGACAAGTCCACTACTCCCTCCAGACCAGAGGGCAGCTGTGCGTGACCCCCATGACCCAGTGGGGGAGAATGGTCACAAAGGACAAGCAAAGGAGTGGCTGCTGCCCTCAGGAGCACCCTTCCTGCAGGCAGGGCACAGCTCTCAGGGAGCTCCTGACGCTGACAGCTGCAGAGCTGCACGCTTGCACTCCCAGGCATGTCTCAGCAGTGGGATTTGGATGGTGTGGGGAATACCTCTGATCAAGGCCATTATTCTCCCCATTTCATTATCTAATTGTCCCTGGCTGTGCAGCAGCTGTACAAAGAGTTTGGGGCTGATTTAATTTGCCAGAGATTTCATCTGGGTAGCTGCAAGCACAGGGCTGTGATTTCTATGACGTGGCACAGCAGCAGCTGCTCAGCCCCAGCTCTGAGATGGCTCTAGCCCAAAAGAAATATGAGGTGCTCATTTACATCAGTTGCAGTTTTGCTTTGGAAATAAAATAAATTCAACTAATAAAGCAGGACAAATCCCTCTGACACATGCACAGAAACAGCTGCCTAGGGAAAAAGAGCAGCTGTATGGGATTGTGAAAGAATAGGAAATATTTCCATGGATTGGTAAGGTTAGTTTGCCACGCCTTAAAAGCAAGTCAAATGAAGACATTCTCGCAGTAAATGCTCATATTCTAAGTACCCAAAGCACTTTGGCTGTGTTATCACTGTTCTGACCTCCAAGAGGACCCACACAGAGGCATATGTGGACAAATGTGCACCTTCAGGGGCTAATTCTGACCCAGTTACACCCTCTGATTTGTGTAAAAACAGCCAGTGATGAGCCAGTTCATTCCTTCTCTCAAACCCCAGAGGCAGCTCCCGGCCAGCCCCAGGCAGACGTGTCTGAGCACAAGTGCCATCCCAAAGGTCTGAACTGGGCAATCCAGGTAAATTGTCCTTGGTCCTCAGGCTGTAACCTCCACTGAGGGCAGGCATACTAAATCCCTGGCTTTCCTCATCCCTGGCTTTCCAAATTCTCTGCAGAGGTCTTCAGGATCATGGATTTCATTTTTGAAGAGAGAGAAACTGAGGCATGGCGGTAATGTCCCCGAGGATGTGTGACAGTCAGGAGCTCAGATCACGGCTAAAAGCCTTCAGCACACCATGCAACACCACCTCATAAAGAAGAGCTCAGAGTACCAGGTATTAATTCAGCCCTGATGACTTTTCTGTTCTCATTTTTCTGACCTCCCTGAATCCCTCAGCCAAGCCCTTGTCACTCCTGCCTCAGTTCCCTCTGACCCTGCAGCAGTCCAGAGGAATAAAAGCTTCATTTCCTGGTGGGGCTGTGAGAAGAGGGGGGAAAAGGAAAACAAAGATGTCTTAATTTGGAACTGTTCAGCCTTCTTTCTGTATTTGAAATTACTTTTTTCATTTTTTTCATTGTCTCCAGTTTCTGGGCGAGTCACACCTCATGAGACTACCTTCAAGGGAATCAGCAGGGGATGAAGGGTCTTTTGAGAGGTTTTGAGAGAGATGAAGGAGGATCTGTGGTGTTGGAGATGTGACAGCTTTCACCAGACCACCTAAAAGTCACAGAGCCATAGGAGATTAGCTCAGCTGGTCAGAGCATGGTGCTAATAACACCAAAGTCGTGGGTTCAATCCAGGCCATGCACTTAAGAGTGGGACTTGATGATCCTTGTGGGTCCCTTCCAACTCAGAGTATTCTTTGATTCTGTGAGATGGGAAACACTCTAGACTAATTTGACAGTTGTCAAAACTGAATCACTTAAACCCATCCTAATTTCTTTCTAAAGGAATAATAATACCTTGTGGGTGAAGAAGCACAAATGCCAATGAATCCTGAGGTGTTGTCATAGGCAAGCTGTGGAAACATGAGCAGGTAGAGCTGTGATGAGCAGAAGGGGCTAGGAAAAAAACAGACTCCAGGAGCCATTTCCATTGGCTTGCTGACAGACCAAAAGGCAGCAGACAGCAGCCCTGGTCTGCTGCTGTTGAAGACTTCCAGCACAGAAGGGAACAAAGAAGGAAAAACATGTTTACTCCATCTGTGGACACTGCTACTCTGGGAAAAGACATGAGCACCTTGTGGGATATGGAACAATTCAAAATAGTTGTGACAAATTATGGCAAAAGGATTAAACAGTGTGATTCAGCAAAGGACAAACAAACAGTGTCTGAATTTCACCTGGAATAGTTCACTGACATCAAGGCAAACTGGAGAGCAGCTGGTTGAGGTGGGTAGAATCACGAGACAGGGAGGTCAGACAGCTACTGGAAAGCCAGAAACTCTCCAGGGGGAAGAACTCCCTCTGCTTCCCAGAAGACACAGTCAGAAAGTCTTCCTCCTTACCCAGCACTGCCAGAGCTGTGTCCAGGCCTGGAACCACAGGTCAGAAACATGTGGATGAAATGCAGACTAAAATGTTCAGTGGTACAGAAAATTCAGTAAACTAGAAAAGGATGAAACTGTTTGGCTTACAAAAACAGGAGGAGAAGCACTCTGTGCTCTGCAAAATAAGGTTACTACAGAAAATAAAGTTACAAGTTCATCTGTGGTGGTCTGGGTAAGAAGGGATGGGCTTGGACTGCAGTAGGGGAAATTCCAAAAACATTCTTAATATTTAGCCAAAGAAAAAAAAATGAAGGAGGACTGGAAATTCTTGTGCATGAGAGATCTGGATGCTCCAGACATAAAAATTTTACATGAACAGTTTAGAAAAGAATCTTTCAGAGGCACAGCAAGGTGAGTCAATGCTGTCTTTAAACAGAAAGAAAGGCACAGACTTATGGCCTTTCCAACCCAATTTTCTCTAACTCCTGTGACTTCTATTGTTAGTACTTGCCTTGCTAAAATGGAACAGTTTCTCATCTTCCTCGAACATACTTTGCCAAAGACAGAGCAAGGAAAAAAAGGCATTTTAATTGGAATCTTCTCCATTCACCTCCGGTACATCTCCCACAAAACAGAAAAACAGTTAAGTCATCTCTTCCTAGCCACATTCTCCCATGAGGTTTTTGCAGAGAGGAAAAAACCCAGATCCATTAAAAAAGCAATATTGCTTTTTTTTATTGAAATGAAAAGAACTAAAATAGTTCTTTTCCCCACTGAAAAATAAAGAGGTGAATGGAGAAGCAGCAGACAGGCTTTATGGAGGCGATTATCTCTGAACTCATCAAGACACCAGTGCTGCTAACATTGGAGAAGGACAAGGGCCTGTGTGCTTAACAGCCCAGAGCAACACTGCAAATTGGGGAAGGCTTTGAAGTATAGCAGACTCCTGTAACCAGTGAAGACTGTGGCAGGGGTGTGGGGGTGGATTTAGGTAAGCAGAAAGTCATTTCCTTCTCAGGTAAATTCAGAAGGCTACAAAATTGGCTCCAGAAAAATCTCATAAGTAGCAGCTTCAAATGGATTGTTCAAGTATTTTACATTTATACTACAGTTGGCAACAAGTAGGGGGGTTTAATATTCTATGTCTTCATTCCAAGCAGAGAGTTGCCAAATTCAAATGGCGGGCCAGATTTTCCTAGAGGAAACCAAGAGATGAGGACTTTCTGTGGGATCATACTGAAGTAATTCTGAAATTTAATCCTGCAAATTCTTTGCAGACATTGACTTCGTGTCTCCATTCTGCAGCTGGCCAAGAAGAATGGTCTTAAACTTTTGCATACACGCATACACACTAATTGTGCTTTTTTTCCTAGCTGATCCCACAAAAAATCCTTCTTGCAATATTGATCTGAGAATTCTGGCAAGAAACAAAAGCACTAAATGAGGCAAATGGAACTATAACAGGAAAAAAAAAAAAGGAATAGAACTGGAACCAAAGCCACATGAAATTTTGTCTGCCATCTCTCTTTTAAATTAAATGACTCTGGAAGATATTGAAAATTCACATGCAAGCACAGTCCACAGTCATCAATCCCAGTATTTTCTGTGCTAGGCAGAGTCTTGGGCTGTAACATTTTTCTCCTCCCACCCAGGTTTTGGATGACTGAGGAAGCTATCAAACTTCACCTGGTCTTCTCCTTCCTTGGCAAAGCCCAGAAAAAAGCACCAGCTATCAGGGAAGTCAATCAAAATAGAACCTGCCTTTGTCCAGACAAATCCAGAGGATTTTACCTCACACCTAGTTCACTGAGTCCCTCTTTCCAGAGGCTTTTGGTACAAGTGCTAAGTAGACCTTGTCACTGGTGCTTAATAAACACACACAGGCAGCCTGACTGGTGCAGCCAGGATCTCACAGCAGCCCACAGAGCAGAACCCAGGGAAATTCCAAGGACCAGAGTGCACTAAGCACTCCTCTTGTTTCCCCCTCACTGTTTTCTAATAAAGGTCACAGGGGAAAAAAAATGCTGCCACTTAAGAAATAAGTTATTAAGAGCCTAGACTCCAAGAAATCCCTTTGCAGGTTCTCCTGAGGACTCTGAGCTGTCATAGCTGCCCAGGATGAATGACACCCTGCAGAAAGAGATAAGAGTCCTCAGGGCATCACTAGAGGAGCTTTATTCAAGAGAATTGAATAATGTCTGATATAGGAAATTTTGTGGTGAACCGATGGATCACAAGGAAGGAGTTCAAAACAGAGTATCCAAGGTTTTCTTTAGTGTGAAGGTAGTGAGACACTGGCACGGTTGCCCAGAGAAGTTGTAGATGTCCCATCCCTTGCAGGGCCAGATTGAGTGGGGCTTAGAGCAACCTCATCTAGTGGAAAAAGTTCTTGCCCTAGGCAGGGGGGTTGGAACAAGATGCTCCTTCAGGTCCCTTTCAATCCAAACAATTCTAGGATTCCAGGATCACAGGACAGGCAACAACTCTCTTAGAGCTGGCCGACAATGTATATCCTCTCAGGCAATGCTTATTCTCTTTGCATCTGCCTCAAGAGATTTTTAATTCAACTTTTTATCCTTTTCACTAGACATGTTCCTGGCTGGAACAAAATAAATTACCCTTAGCTATCCAAATGAAAATTAAAAAGCATCAGGAAGACTTGACTAACATCTTAACACATTCCAAACCTCTTCCAAACCCATATTATCATTCTGAACAGGACAGTATAATCAATCCCCTCCTACATTCTTTTCACTGTTCTAAGTAGCCTTTTCCTTTACTTATAGCTGTGGTGTTGCACACTTGCAATCTACCAGAAAAATCTTAAAACAGGAAAACTATTTTTTGCTCTTCCCCCAGTAATCATCAGGCACAAAAACAGCACAAAAAAAAATCCTGCAATGTCACCTTATTCATGTGCCCTCAAACTGGTCTGAATAGTCTGAGTCCCTGTTATCCAAAGCTTCATTTTCTGACAATGGCACTGATTTCAGTAAACCTATTCCCACAGGTTAAGGACAGGCCAGTGAGTTTATTTGAATGACAGCTCCACATACCCATACCTTCATCCTGAGAAAGCAGTCAAAGATAGTTGAAATGGTTCCAGTCTAAAAAGATTAGGTCTCTTCAATCCTGAAAAGAAACAGCTAAGGGAAGTATAAAAATATCCATAAAACCAGGAGTGGCATGGAGACAGGGAACAGGTACAAGCTGCACATGCACTGTCTCCAAATCAGAACTAAGGGCTATCAGACAAAACCATAAGAACAGCTTTAAAACAATCTAAAGGAGGTCTACATAAATGTGTATTGCAGCCAAGCAGCTCATTGTTCTGAATGTTGTGGATTACAGAAGTTGACACAGGCTGAAAATTGGAACATTTCTCTGAAGAATAAAGTACAAAGACACTGCCTTTGCTGTACAAAAACCCTGCACCACAAACTGCTGGAAGCAAAACTGTTTAGAAAACTATGACTGTACTTGCCTGTATGCTGCTGTAAATGAGACACTGGGCTAGATCGAGCATGTTCTTCCTTACATACTTATAAGATTTTCTTGAACGAGACAAAAGGTTGCTGGGAGGAAAAACAAGGTTAGGAAATAATGTTACTGAATGCTTTTGGTATTCTAGAAAAAACAGAAGAGGAAGAAGCATTGCTTTTCCAGAAACTTCAATGGAAAACAGTGCTTACAATGTTTGCTCCAAAATGAAATCATGCTTCTTGTTCCAGGAGTAACCTTGGTGTCACGCCACGTGCTCCTCATTACAGTTTAGAGTGAAGCTTGCTTCGAAGTGTTACTGTGCCATACAAAATGCTCCTGCTCTTTATGTGTGTGCTCACACAAATCTGCTGGCTTGAGCAACAGAACACATTTCTGCTCCTCCTAATTCCCACTTGCCCTAAAATTGAAGAACTTTGCCCTCTTCTCTGTGCCACCAACAACACTGATCACAAAGACTCAGTCGAGTACCCAGGGAAGGCCTTCCTGAAGGTGTCAGATGTTGCATAAGGAGTTTGCATTCAGCTTGCAAGAATTTTATTGATACAGGGAAGTCACAAGGAGGAGGACACCCAGGACAGCTCCCAGATCCCTGGTGTGTCTTTGGGATAACAAGCCAGCACAAAACTTGTAAGGAAACATATTCCTAGTTATAAGATCAGGCATCACTACGAGATTTTTTGTGCATGGAAAGTTCTTACGTATTTAAAAGCATATTCAGATTTGCAATGGCATGTACAAACATTATCAAAACTGAAGTGGGCCTGATGCTGCTCTTTCTAGAAGAACAGGTCTCTCTGGGATGAGCAGGAACTCCATCCCTCAACACCCAATAGTGGGTCTCACACACAAAGTGTGAGCTCTTCATGAGGCATTGAAAACAAAGGGAAATAAAACAATTCTACCATTTGGCAACAAAACTTAGGAGAAAAATCTTTCTATTTCATATAGATGAAAGGTTCAGTTACATTTGGAGATACCTCTTGGCAACTAGTCAAAATTCTGGCCTACTATTTCTCCAAGGTATGGGAAGATGGAAAAAGTTAAATAATCCATGAGACTTCAAATGATGATTTTCTATAACTACTATGGGATTTAGAAGACTTAAACCAAATCTAAGGTTTCCAAATAATACTTCATTTCTAACCACATGTCTGCAACATAAATGACATTCACAACCCTATGAAAACCCTCAACTCTTCTGATTTTCAAATTTATTCATAGGAAAACACTTCAGTCATCACTGAGCTGTGATTGCCTCTTGGGTGGCAGGCAGCACTTAAACTGCTCAGTGCTCGAGGATGCAACCAGATGAGACAGAGCCAAGAGAATTATACCTGGGCAAAACAGCCTGAATCCCCAGGAACTGTGGCTCTAACTCTCACTGACACCCAGGGCAGCGTGGCCCTAAATGACTGCAGGGAGCTGCGGCAGCGCAGTTACTCCCAGCAGAGTTGGTCAGCGTGCAGCAGTAAATGCCCTGTCCTCTCCAGGAGTGATGCTGGGTAATGGGAAGTTGGGACACATCCTGTTTTACTCCTCCTGCCAGCAGCAGCCTCCAGACAGAGCTGTTGAGACAACCATGACAGTCACCAGTTTCTAGGCTGCTCTGCTGGGTGGATGACCACGCAGCAGGCCACCCCAGTGTCCACAGCAGGTCTAAGCACTAGCATTCACATGTCTGTGTCAGCACATTCCAGCTCTGAGTAACTCACAGCAAGCTGCCAGCCCAGCTTCTGCAAGCCTGAAAAATCTGACTAACAGAACAAAGTGTATAGACAGACATTATGGGAAGCAAATCATCAGGATTGCTATGGTAACAACAGGGCGTGAATGATGGCTTCAAGGTCACAACAACATGTGCATCTTGTAGGAACAGCTAATTGTCTGACTCTACTCACTGACACTCACTGAGACCACAACAGACTTTTCACTAAATACCTTAGTATTTGAATTTTGCTGCCTCCAGCTACTATTAACATATTTTGCATTCATTCTTTGAATAAATCCCCACTAATGTTTCCAGTTAAAGTTCACAAACATATATTCAATTTATATTTAATGAGACAGTGTGAGTTAAGTAAATGAGTGCTCATTAATTAAAACATATGTATAGTGGGCTGAGAGGATTAATTATTTAATGTTTGCAGAGAGCTCTAAAACTGTAAAAAATTATCTAAACATGAACTGTGCTTTGGAAGAAAGAAGGAGAGTGAGGAGATGAAGAGATACAGAACATTATATCTAACATTTAATGAACACCTCTTAAAATCATGCATGGTTTGTCATCAGTGTTATCTGCAATGAGAAACTAGCCACACATTAGTTAAAATTTGGTTAATCAGTTGTTACTTTTCTATTAAAAGTAAAATGCCAAAAAAGCCAAATTCTCCAGTTCTGTCTCCACTGGGACAGTGCCACGTAACATGACTAGCCAAGTTACCCAGAGTTACTGGATAAGCAACAAGAGCATGGCCCAAGGGCAGGAACAGTCTTTGAAGAGCTCCCAGTGCTGGCTTGCTGAGTCCCAGTGGTCTCCAGCTAAATGTAGAACACAAATTTTTCTAGTGCTCCCAGCCATTTCCATGGCACCCAGCAAATCCCTGAGCTGAGTACTGGGGTTACCAGCTCCTCTCTGGCTTCAGGGTAGAAATCACCAATGCTCAAATCTTCTGGCTGTAACCCCTGTACACATCTTCCCTCTCCTTCCTTTCTTCTCTCAATGATTTCGACCCCTGGGCACTGGCTGTATACTTGGAGACCTGCCTGGCAGCATGAATGAAGAAAAAGAGCACTTAGAGCTTTCTAGCACAGTCTGCCACTGGCAGGGAGAAGGCAGCTTGGTCAGAGTTACCTCCATGGCTCCCAGGGCTGTGCTGAGACAGCTCAGGCCCCACAGCCCCAAACCCACCCAAATCCACACAGCCCCAGGGCTGAGAGTCTGCTCTGCAGGCATCATCTCAGGGAATGATGGACCCTTGAGGCAGAGGCAGCCAAAGCTGCCCCACGTGCTTTCACTAGCCCTTCCCAACACTCAAAGGATACACAGGGAATTTTTGTGGGCAGACAGCCAGAAAGATTGTGTTCCTTTGGCTTTTGCCAAGGTAGTGCATTCTATACAAAGCTGGAGTGAAGGGGCAGAACAAAGTAAGTCACCCAGGGAAGACTTCTTTAGAAAGGGTAATTGGTGCAGGGCAGTATAATTGATGTAGGTTTGTATTAGAAGAGCTTTCCAGGACAGCACACTGGTAAACCTTATGCTCCTGCTAAACAGCTCTAGAAATTAATTTGGCTGTCTGCAAACATAGAAGAAAACAGCCTGCCTGACCTCAGGGTGAGTCTTTCACCCAAAACAGGGCAAGAAATGTGCTTCCCCCTTCACCTCCTGACAACTTAATAAAATATGATGAAGCAAGAGAGCCTCCCTGTGACAGGCTGCTCAGCATCTGGGCTGTGCTGTGTCCTCAGCAGACCCAAGGACTGGATGCACAGCAGCCCAGATTTCCTCCCACCTTCACTTGAGGCACTGAATAAGAGGGAAAACCAGCAGTGAGGGGTCCAGCTGGGGCTTAGGTGGCACTCTGGTACCATGTGTCCCATGCAGGTGAGCTCCATAACCAGCACCCAAAATCCTAAACCAATCATGTACTTATTAACCCCTGAAGTCAAGGGAAACCTCCCAGCTCTAACTCTCACAGGATGGAACAGTCTATTTAAACAGTTTCTGGGCTGCTGTGATCTACCTCGAAAGCCCAGGTCCAAAGCAACATATCCCTGGAAAGAATTGGTTAAACTCCAACAAACGGCAGCCTCACTTCCATAGGTGCCTCCTGCCTGCTGCAGAGAAAGGCAGCTCATTGCAGTCTTAGGGAGAGGGGGGGGCTGCTGCCCCAGGCACAGCTCCCCACAGGTCAGGAAAAGCTTCTGCAGGGTACAGTTCTGCAGCAGTACCAAGGAAGAGAAAAGCCCTGGGGTGGCAGAGAAAGCAGAAAGCTCAATAGCCAGATACAAGGCTGCCTGGAGATCAAAGCAGCACAGGACAGCTTCATTTCTAGAATTGTCTGCCACTGCATTCCATTATCCCCCCAAAAAGTCTAATGACCTGCTTGCAGGATGTTTCTGCTGTCCCACCAGCCACACTGTTAACTTGAGGGGCTCTCTGGGCAGCATACCCCAAGAAAAAATCCATGTAAGCACATGCCTCCAAGCAGCTGCTGCCAGCATGCCTGGTGTGCTGCTCAGAGAACCTTGTCTCCTTTCAGGAGAATAATCCTCATTTGTTCAGTAGACTTAGGAAGGTCTCATTGGTAAGGAATGCTGCATGATTTATTCAGCAGTGCCTTTCTCCTGGAAGGACATAAGCCATTCTCTTAGGAGACCTACAAAAATCACATTAACACTAACATGTTCTTTGATGATTAGAGTTTCCCTGGCAACACTCCATCAGTGCAGGCTGGCAAAATATATTGTCATAATTGGAGATAGACTTTTCCCCCTTTTGCATTACAAAGTAATCCAGCTGAAGGGCTCCAACTGGATTCTTCCTCATATGGTGCCTATTTTCAAATAAAACCATGTCCTCTGAGATTTTGGAAGAAGCAAGTGTTCAGGAATTTCCCCACACTGTCAGCTGTGTGCTCATGTGGTTTTGTTTAACACAATCAAGAACTGGATCTCCCCTCTGTTGCTCCATGGCTCATGCAACATTTAGCTGAGGGTTTTGTATTAATGATGACCATTAATAAAACAGTTTGTAGATTAGGAATTTATAACACCTTTATAATTAATAGGCACCTCTTGCTAAATCTCCTCTATGGTACCTTCTGTCCTAAATTCTCAAAGAACTTTCTCTTCCTATCTAGATCCCACTGCAGGCCATAATCTACCATGGGAAACTGGCTCAGCTTCTAATTGGGAAAAAAAGGAGACATGGCAGGGTACCAGCTGGTGCAGCTATTGCAGGAAATCACAGCTATCAGACTTAATGAGAGAGACCACAGCAGCTATTAAGGAAGCTGTTGCACCAAACATCAGTAGAATTTCTTTATTCTTCAGTAGATAAGTGCAGTCAAAACCTGAAACATTTGCTAGAAGCATTGATTAAGTTTGCAAGCACCAGCACCACTCAGGGATGCCAACCTGACCATAATTATCTGTGAAACCAAGTCCTGACAAACACTTCCCTGGGAGAAGATAAGAGGCTTTAGGAACTGATACCTGCCAAGACCTCTTCCACATTCCCAGTCTGGCTACTGAGAAAATTCAAGCAGCTTCAAGCCTCAAAGAAAACTTGAGGCAATCACTGGTGAAAACACAAAGCCTTAATCTCTCCCCAGAAGTTGGACTTGCAGTCCAATAGCAGATCCTGAAGAAACAGGAAGCATAAATTGTTTCTGTTAGAAGTACAGAATTAAAGTTATGCTAATAGAAGTCATTTAGCCATCTGAGCAGTCTCCTAGCAATTGCATAAATTACTGACTGAACAAGGAGTTTCCACCAGAACATTATTTCATGGACAGACCCTGACTGAGTTCCAGGCAAGCAGTAACAAGCACTCTGGAGGGAGCTGCTCTATCCTCAGATGAATGGAATTAATAAGACACAGAAAACTGTTTAATAAACAAAGTCACCCTTTTTCTCGTGTGAACTGTACAGGAGCAGAGTATGTGAACAGAGAAGCCTTTGCTATTTCTCTGTATTTCCCAGACCATTTCCTCATCAAGCCTTTGCCTCCCACTTTCAGCCCATCACTTCTAAGCCCCAACTGCTTTGATCTGCAGCACAGAGCCCATGGCACTGCTGACACCTCCTGAGAGGGTTTGTCACCTCTGTAAATCCATATGCTCCACTCAAGGCTGTTTTTTTGACTGGTTTCTCTCTGCCTCCAGGGACAGAACGGCAGAGTTTTGGTTTAAATCTGTTATTCCCCTCTAAGACTCAGCCATTTGTAGCTCATAAATTGCAGTTTAGCAGAGAGATTGAGATGTTTCAAGTTTATCTTCCCACACAAGTAACAACAAATTGTAGTGTGAGCCCTGTGTGCAATTTTGCTCAAGTGCCCTGAGGCTGGGAAGTGGCTCAGGGAAGCTGTTTTGCTGGAGATGAGCACTTTCCCAGTCACCATCTTTCCAACACAGAGCTCTCCTCCCTCCGAAGTGGCTCTGGGAAAAGTGATGATACACTGCAGGCAGAAGCTTTATAAATGGCCCAAACTGAAAACCCATACAGCGAGCTAAAACTGCTTGCTTGAGAAAAACATCTCAGAACTTCTTACTGAGTTGGAAAAAAGATCATTGGACTTCTTTTAATTGGGCCTAAAAAGGTTCTGTGCATTCCTAGGGAACAGCAACAGTCCTGCTGAATCACCATGAGGAAAAGCCTGTATCTAGGCAGATCTGGCTTTGCAGACAAGAAGCTTCAAATTCCTTAGGACTAGAAGGATTTGAAAGAAGAGCCAGCTGTGCACACATTTAACACAGGACAGCTGGATCCTCCAGCTCCTATCACAGTGAAGTTTATCACCATGGGCAGAAATGAGTATGGGAAGCTCTGAGGCAGTTCCATGTGGAACCATGGCTGTAATCACATTCAGTTTATCTGTAAAGTGCCCAAAGCAATCTCAGGCACATCCAGGTATCCACAGCCAAAGGCACAGAGATGCCACAGTCTGGCTCCAGCAAAGGCTAATCTAGATTTTAATAAGGCATAAAAAGAAGACTTGTGGCAAATGTTATTTTGAGGACTGTGATGGTGACAGACGAAGGAGCATTTCTGTCCCACCTGAATTCTCAGTCTGTGCCAGTGTTGTGGGGTGATTGGTCCCAGAGGACAGACTGGCACACCTGCAAAGCCACAGGAACATCCCAGGTCTCCTTACGACCCACTCCCACACGGGGCTGGTTTCCTGTTTCTGGCAGCACACAGCAATTCCCCCGTGCAGGACCCCACCAGGCAATGGTGAGGATTTTGGCCTCGTATTTGCTAAGCCTCATCTTCTGTAGGGAGACACTGCAACAGTCTGGCATCTTGGCCCCCCTCTGCCACTGCACTTCTGAGGGGAAGCAGACAGAGATGGGGCTGGCCAAGACTCCCTGTCCCAAATTTCTGTGGCAGGTTCCAGACCTACAGCACTGATGGGTGCAGAGCCTCATCTGCAACCCTGTGGAAAGTGGCTAACCAAATCTTCCAATTGTCTTGAAAACCTGAAGCTCATTAACAGGAACAAGCAGGGAAGGGGAATGGCACATTGCTCTACCAAAAGTTCATCTCTGAGGAGCAAACCCATCACTGCTGCTGCTTCCATCCAGCTCCAGCATGACCTCTGTTTATTTACCCACGACTCTCTACAACCCACAGAGACATCAAGTGGCCAAAGAATCCAGTTGCACATACTGAGCAGACTGCAGACTTGCTGAGGAAGGTTTGGGAGGAGAGTGAAACATCTGAGCTTAAGCAAAGTTGTGCCATTCACAACCCAGCAAGGATTATTTTCTCCATGTTTCTACTCAACATTATTTCATTTTATTCTTCCTTTCTCTCTTTTGATTATAAGCCTGGTAAAGGCAAGCCAAACCCCCCACCCCCTCAAAAAAATAAACCCAACCCAAAAACACCACCAAAACAAGCAAAAAACCAAACAGAAAAGAAACTAGGTGATCCCTGAAGACTGAATGTACAGACCCACCAGTCTGCACAGACGCTGCCCCTGCAGGGTGTGTGACAAAGCCCCTCAACACAACAATCTGCTAAAGGAGACCCTGGCACTGGGGCCTGTGCTCAGGCAAGAGAGGCATCACAGTAACAGGTTGTGCAAATTTATTTCCTGGAGTCTGCCCTCCCTCCCCTTCTCCCTGTATAAAGTAAATTGGCTATTACTACTACTATTATTTTTATTATTATTATTTTGGGTTTGTTTGAATTCTTTTTTCACCTGAATCCCCGCTGTGATGTTATCAGCAACACAAAGCAGAACAGAATAGAGGGGAGATGTCTTTCTCTCAGAGAGCTGGAAAAAAAAAAACCAAAACAACCAAACATTTCAAAGCTAATCCTAGACCAAAACTCACATCACTTGCTCCTTTCTACACCTTCCCCTCTGATAGAGACAGACTGTGGCTGGGGACCTTGGCAGCAAGTCCAGGAACCCCAGAGGTGCTGGTAGGTACCAGCCCCAGCTGATGTTGCTGTCAGGAACCTGCCAGTACCTTCTGGGAACCAACTTACTAAATCTTGTATTAAATCAGTTGATCCAGAGGGGGGTTCTCTCACACCAGAAGCTAAGAGGGTGAGGAATTATGGGACAAGTGTTGGGTGCAGGTGCCAGAGGTGAAGGACAGTCACAGCTTTTGCAAGCCTTACAGGTTTCCTATGCTTCAACCCTAAAACACCACAACAGGGTCTCTGCTTCCTGCAGTGCTATTTCAGAAGAGACTTTTGCTTTCCTACTCCCAAGCAATTCCCATCATAGTCTGCAAAAGAGCTGAGACCATGCTCATGCCTCCAGGTCTTCAGCTTCCCCAGGAACCATCTTAATTAGATGCACAGTCAGTCCCTCCTGCTTGGAACAAGTAACTCCTCAAGTTTTCAATTTTCTAGAAGGAACAAGAAGGAAGAGTCCTGGGACAGAGACCTTGGACACTTGAATAGAGAGGCCAGGCTGAAGGCAAGAGGAAATCTGTCCCCAGCCCCAGAGCAGAGAAGACACCATGCACCAAGGACGTGGCTAGGTCAGCTCTCAGTCTCCCTGCTGCTGTAATCTTGCCAGTGTAAAAGGAAAGCATGTGTGATGGGATTGTTACAGAAAACCTGGATTAAACCTGCCAAGAGACCAGTGTTTCACACTGAGGTTCAGGCACTCATTTGAACCAGCAGCCCTTGCAGCCCTGAAACATTAAATCATGACAAATTTCCCCCTAAGACACACCTTCACTTCTTCTCCCACTGTTGCCTGTGGAAGTTTAATACCCAGCTCAAATTCAGCTGCCTGCCTCTGGGGAAAATCAAAGATGCATTGCTTCCTGAGCATGCCAAACCTATTTTCCTTCACAAGCACCAGTGTGGATTCTCCTGTTGAGCACCCACAGCAATGCCCAGGATGCCTCTGCCCAATTTCACTAAAGCTCACCTATTGTATGTTCAAAGGGTAGAGGAGCACTGACAGAGCTTCAGCTCAAACCACAGGAAGCCAGGCAAGGAAAAAGGTGTATCCCAAAAGAATTTCCACAGAGGAGAGTTTCTCCAGCTCAAACCAACACCCCCACAGTAGCTAGACAATAACTGTGTTTGACAGAGCAAAACTTGTTTTCCTGCCCTTTAGATGTCCTCTCTGGGGAGATCAGAGGTCCCCAGGGCTCCCAGCAGTGTCCTTTCATACATGTTTGAAAATAACATCCAGATACACTCTTTCCAGCTGGATTTGTCTTCCCAATTCAGGTTTAAAAGCTGTGCAGTCTGTGAGAACAGACATTGCTGCAGTCAGAGCTGCACGAGGAAATTCCACTTTTAAAATACAAAGTTTGTTTGCCATTACCCTCAGTTCAGCACAGGTTCCAGGAGTGCAGCTGGGATAGACATCACCCATGGGTGTTCCCTCTTCTGGCAGTGGAACCTCTCTGAAACTGCCTCCTATTGTCTGTAAGTCAGGACAGGGCTGCATGGAGCTGCTCCAGCTCTGTGGATATCAAACAGACAGCTCTATTAAACCCAAAGGACAATTGTCCTCCCTGTGTTTCAGATTGGTCTAAAACTGTGCTACAGGGGACAATTAATCTTCAAAATCAATTTTTTGTCAGGAGGCTAAATTTCAATTGTCTCAGGAATAGTGGTGCTGGGCTGGTAATAACTGTCTGATGAGGCAGCCTCTGAATTCACTGCCCAAGAGAACACTTTTTATTAATAATTTTTGTCACAAACCACAGCTCCTTTTTTTGACTTTGAGAAAACATGTTGCTTTATTTACTGTGTTAAAAACCTCACACTGTCAGGAGTCAGAAGATTTGCTTTGGGTTTTCAATGCATTGTGAGACAGGGAGTGTTTTAAGTAAGATATTCCCTTTTCCCCAGGAAGGCAAAGCAAACCCCCCAGTTTCTTCTAGAAGAAACACAATAAAAATGTTTTTTCCTTCCTTTGCATTTGTGGCTTTTCCCCCCATGCCATACTCCACAGTAATCCTGATTTCCCTTCATCTCCCTTCCATTATTTATCCACACAGCTGTTTGCTGTCTGGCTGCTGCATTTGGCCCCCAGGCTCACTACTTGCCATCATCCAGGGGGACACAGCCCCCAGAAGATCCTTGGGATCCTCATAAGCACCAACTCCATCCCTGTGCTGAGGGTGAGGCTGCCCCAGGGCTGCACATCCAGCGAGTGCTGAGCTTGGCTCCCTACAGCACAGATATTTCAGGATTTAATGCAGTGACACTGTCAGTGCCTGAATCACTGCAGAGGCAGGGCTGGTCCGGGGCTCCCCTCTTTCCAAGGGACACTAAGGCTCCCCCTTGCACCACTGCCCTTGGTCTGGGAGCTCAGTTCATCAAAATCAGCACATCCTGAGCAGCAGGGCCTGGAGAGCAGAGTGTTATCAGAGCAAACCTGTGTAGCCAGCACACTCTCCTGGCTCAGTGGAGACATGGCTGTGCATCTCAGTGAGCAGACAGAATAAACCCCAGCTTTTCAGCTTGCCTTCATCTCTTGTAGGATGCAGAACACTGCTATGCTAATGCAGAGGGTGCTGCCTGGAGCATGTCTAGATCTCCTCGAGCCATGGGAGCTGATGCCAGCCTGAGTCAGGCACATCCCACACGCATTTCCTGGTGAATAGTCCAAACTTCAGTCCAATACACTGAACTTCTGCGTCATGCTTCTGAAATCCCAGATTTCCCCAGGGAGGGGTTGGTGGTGGCAATGTGTTTCATATACCTTGCTTGGCACCAGGCATCTCTCACTGCTACTCTCAACCTTGCCAACACTGCACTTCCACTGAACTGGAAGATAGCCCCAGGTCTCCCATTTTCTGCTACAACTGTCCTTCCTGTAGAGTAATCCTCAGTGTTTCAGGAAATTGGGCTCTTCAGGAGCTACTTTTTACTAGCAGAGGGATGCTAATGAATTGAATTGCCTTTAAGTCCCTGCATGTTCTTTATTTCCAGCTCACCCAGCTAAAGCTCACTTGATTTGAAAGATAATCCAATAAGCATCAATTAATAAAATTAACTTTGCAAGGATTGGATTTCCCTAGTGCATGAGTCAGATTAAGGGACAGGCCAAAAGGGAAACAGAGCTGAAACTTCCATTATTAAAAGGCATTTTGGTTAAATCCTGGACATTTTCCTTTGTGGAAGGGAAGGTTCAAAGGACTCCTGCCCTGCAGAAGGCCAGGCCAACACAGTCTGTGGGTGAATAAATCCCTCCCAGGTGTTGAAACAGGCACTGCACAGGTCCTGAAAAACTAGGCTTGTCCAGGCTGGTCCTGCAGGCCCTGAGAAGCAGGAATGATGCTGCAGGAGTGTTGCAAACAAGGCAGACCCGCCAGGTCCCAGGTCACTATTGCAGGCTCTGCTGTCCCCAGATTCACTCTGAGCCCTGTCCAGCCCACACAGGCTGGAGCATCTCCACCATGGAAGCATCTCCACCTCCTCCTCCAATGATTATTCTGAGGAATGAAACAAATGGAAGGAAGACTCAGAAGGAGAGTGGAATATGCAATATGAAGTGAGGACAGCAGTGTCTAAAAGACCTGTAAAAGTGTTCCTTTGCATCCTGTAACGTTTGTATTGCTGCTTGCATTACCTGATCACAGCTGGAAGAACTCATTCTCTGTTACTGAAGACCAAATGGAGCTTTCTATAAGCCCTGAAAAGAAGGGTTTGGTAAAAGCTCTCTGCTGTCCAAATATGCTGTTGAATGATTAGCACCAGATTAAGCTCTTTCACTTTTAAGCACAGAACCATTTTCTTACCACAGCCAGTGTACTTTTGAGACAGTTACCTCTACACAGCTAAAGGCAAAACACATCATAAGGACTCTCCTGAGCTGCTGCAGTATTTTCAGAGCAGGTTGGCTTCTGAGCACTGAAATGGGAGTAATCCCTTTAGTAACCCCAAATACATTATCAAGCACAAAACATACTTTGACACTTCAATTCATACATCATGAAAACACCATTTATGTCAGGAAAAAATAAAGGAGCGATATGCTTAGTTACAAGGAAATGCCATTAACCAGCAATCTGGGGTTGCTGCAAGACTGAGCTCAGCCCATGAAAAATTAAAGGCAACAGAGACCTCTAATGCATCACGTATCAGGAGAACCATTAAGTAATCAGTCAGCATCCAGTTTTATAGGCATTTTGGGCATAATTCAATCTCCATTCATTTTATATCATTTCCTTAATGAAGTAATGCACTGGACATAAATATTTCAGTGCAACTCTCCAATGCTCTTTAAGTAGTAAGCAGCTTTCAGTAACACAGAACCCAATTAAGCTGTACAGGATAAAACAGACATACAAAAAAACCTAAAGAAGGACTAGATGCAGGAACGGTGATGTGCCTAAGTCCACAAGATTCTGGCATATAGATACAGCTGTGCTCCTTTAGAGCCATTAAAGACAACAAACAAAATCAGAACAGAAGAAAAATCTGGGGTTATTAAGATGCTATTCTATAGCTAGACTGCCTCTCCCTTACACATCACCTCAAGCAATTTGGGGTAAGGATTGCTTTTCTGTTTCAGGTTTGTACAGCGCCACCACAGTGGGATGGGTATTTTGAAGGGAATTTCCCAGTGTTCTGCACAGCAGTGATGCTTTTCCTGCCTTCGTGCTCAACAAAAGGGGAATGGGTTAGCAAGAAAAAGGTTTCCTTCAGTGCTTTTTCCTGTCATTCATAGCACTAAGAGGTAGTTTTGCTAGAGAACATCTCTCTTCCACAGGTTATGGTAGCTCAGTAAGACACTTCAAATACTTACTAGGAGGTTACTACAGCAGCTGTGGACCAGCCCATACCCCATCCGGACCCTCCTGCGCTGCAGAAGCCACCCACTCCTGTCCCCTTAGGAGGGGAGGCTGCCAGGCCAAGTTTTCAGACAGGTTTCTTGACACATGGGTATCCAGTACAGCCTTACAGAGGTGCCACACTTCCAAAAGTCACTGCAAGCTTCAAAGCGGCAGCCACAGGTTTCTCTGGGATTCACACCACAGTATGATAAGATTTTTCAAAACAGAAAGCTCTGCAAGTCCAAGAAAAACATTTACTGCCTTTGAACCACAGGCTGAAGTATTTCACACCAAAAGTTACAACAAACACGAAGGAGGTAAGCTAGGGAATTAATTTTTGCATGTAAGAGTCAATTTTTAATCCCCTGAAGAGTAAACCAAAATGCTTCACAACAAAAGGAGAGAAAAGTTTAAATCCATCAGACGGATGGGAAAGAGTCTTTCCAAGTATGAAAAAGCCTTTTCCCAGGAGAGCAAGCTGGGAAGGGCTGGTGATAAAAGGGAGGAGTCACTTGCTCAGGGCATGAGAGTTTATAGGGGAAGGTGGTGGAGACTCTGCTCCCATCTGGAGCTGGGTATGAGTGGTTGTGTTATTTGTCAAGCAGAACTCCCTGTTCTTTGGAGAGTTTGGCTTCATGTAATGCTTTAAAACTTGTAAATTTTTTTTTTTTTTCCCCCCCATAATGTCCTAGCAGCTGATGGGTTGTATTGGTAGTGAGCAGCACTCCTGGGCTGCCACCCCAGGTCTGAGGTCATGGCAGCTCCACTCACAGCTCATCACACTGAGCTTGCCCTGGGCCTGAGGCAAGAGCCCAGGGAAAAGTTCTGCCCCTGATCTTCCCTGGATTACTCCGTGTACTGGCAAAGGGGCTTCTATTACTTCAATTCTGCTAATTTTTTTAGTTTTTTGGGTGTTCGGCTTTGCCACATATTCAACATTATTAAAATCCACATTTTGCTGCACAGTTTCTATAATGAAATAAACAATAAAATAAACAATGAAATAAACAAAGGTGTGCAATACTGTAAATAAGAAAATTGCCTAAATACTACCCTGCAAGCTCTCAATAGTTTAGGTGCCAATGGCTACTACCACCTACTCTGCCAAATGAGATATATAAAAAAAATTAAATAGAGGACTCCCAAGAGTGCTGGTCAACCTAGAGGAGGAATCCTGTCTGCTGCCAGTTCCCAGCTGCAGTGTGTTGAAAGGAGCAAGGCAGAGTGACAGCTCTCAAACTGAGCTGTCTGTGACCAGCCTGGCACAGCTCTGTTCTATAATATATAATAATATGATATGATATATGATATGATATATGATATGATATTATTGATATGATATGATATATTATATTTGCCCCATCCAGCTCTCCAAGGGTGGTGCAGCCCAGCAGTGTTTGGCTTCTGGGGGGTTTCAAATGCCTTTACCCAACACAGCCCCCTTGCACTTTTTTTTTTACCCTGAGGTCTCTGCAGGACAAAACCACCACCGACCCGTTGGTCTCGGGTTTATTCCTCTCTCTGCCCTCCCCAAGGTGTGGGCTGCATTTCCCTGTGCTCCTCTGGTCCGATCAGGAGGCACATCCGCGAGAGGGGAGCCTGGCGCTTCTCTGCCCTGTGCTGGGGGCTGTCAGCACCCGAAGTGGCAGCCCCTGGGGGCAGGTGCGTGTCCCTCGAGCCACACTCAGGTGCGTGTCCCTCGGACAGGAGCGGCTGCCGCCGCTGAGCGCCCGTCCAGCCTTTCCTTTCTGGCCGCTAGAGAGAGCCCTGGGATAGAAAGGATGCTGCTGCAGCACCCCGGGCACGGGCACGCGGGCAAAAATAATCGCTTAAAAGGCGAATAAAGCATTTTTCCGCCTTCCTGACTCCCTTTATTTTTCTCCCAAAAATGGTTACATTTTATATTTATTAATCCAAGTTAATTTTCAAGCCTTTGTTTTTAATTAGCTCTTCATTTCTCAAGGGAGAGATGGATTGGTAGGTGAACTGCCATGGTTTTCTCCCATTCCTTGCTAAGGATATTTGGGAGGAAAAAAAATTCTCATCGGAAAGGACTGCACTGCGCACCATGGCTGGCACTAAAGTGGAGTGAAGTTCACTCGTGTGAGAAATGCAAATGTTGTTAATACACCCGGTAAGTGTGGGGTACAGGTATCAAAGCATTTCCATGGGAGTTTGGGAGTGCAGAGCTATCAGTGTGAGCTCTAGTGGAGTTTTGTCTAAAAGCAAAAGTGCTTTAGTGCCACACAATATTTTAATGTTTGACTTGCCACCAGGCTGGGTTGGAATGCTGCAGCCCTGAGCTCTGCTCACACAGCTCCCACTTTGGGACTGACTCAAAACCTGCACAGAGTGATGCTCTGCACACCTCGAGGTGATCAGCACTAACTTCAGTCTGGGCTGTGTGGTAGCAAGGAGTACAAGTTAAGGAATAAAGCCTCCAGCTTCTTGCCTGGGTTTGTACTGCTTTTATAAATAGTCCAGTAACCCACATGTACTTAATATTTTTGTTGTTTTATTTCTGCAAGAACTGCCAACACTCTGATTTTTAGGTTTAGTAGGTCATTTTGAATGTTTTCTGTTCAAAATTCAGGTGGGCTGGACAGGGTCACAGCATTTGGCCACCCATGTGGTGACATTTTCCCTTGGTCTTGGAGACTCTCTCTCTTTCTCTCTCAGGGAGCATGTGCCCTATTTCCACAGCTGAAGTTCATGAAATTAGGAGAATATTTAGAGGAACAAAAGTTTTCAGCTGAGCACAAAGTGACTTCTAATTTACAGCTGGTGCTGGGGTCCTGTCAAGCAGAGCATCCTGACTTCAAGCAGACACCTTCCCAAGACCAGCTACCACTGCGTCCCACAAAAAAGAAAACCACCCCTTCTTGGCTTACCTGCTTCCAACAGGAGCCACTGCTATCAGCCTGGGCCCACAAGGGCTCTGGTATTTCCACAGCTGAAAGCAGGAAACAGAGAACAGCAGGGCCAGGCAGAGTCAGCTCTGGCTGGCTGTGTCAGCATCCTTGTGGGTGAGACAAGCTGGCGTTGACGTGCACCTTTGCACTGCTGGGTTAACTCCTGGCATCAGGAGAGCTGGCTTAGCTTCCCGGTGGAGCAAGTTCCAGGAGAGCCTGGTTTTCTGCTGCTGTTAGGCCATTCCAGTTTTCTTTAGCAAACAGAGACCTGCCCACTCCAGAGGCCTGCACTGCTGCTCCTGGCCCCTGTAACCCCGGGGGTGTTAATGGCACTCAGCTGCTGTCAGATCGGAGCAGCTGCGGCTCCTCTCTGCCTCGGGTGTGGCAGCAGCGCATCCCTCTCCTCCCGTGGGGTGCTCTGCACAGACCCCTCCAGATTCCCTGTGGCAACAGTGACAGTCCTCTCTGTGCACAGGACTCACTGCCTAAGCTGGGGACTTTTCCAGCAGGACAGTGCTAGGTTTGCTAGCAACCTAGAAAAGTCACGAGAAACCCTTGCTCTTGGTGCCTTCCTTTGCCCTTGGAGGAGAGGGGACTGCAAGGAACCCTTTCCTCCAGACCTGCCTGCACACCTGATGGGAGGGATGTTCCTGGCCATTAACAGGCACCTTCAGGCTGGCCTTCAGTGATTCATCAGTTGTGAGCAATTAACAATTAAATAAAAATACACAAGTGAGGTGCTTGAGTGGGGTTTATGTGTCCCTTGGCAGGCTGAGCAGAACTTTTGGGGATAACGTGTGCATGTCAGCTGGCAGCCAGTGCCAGTGGTGGGAATAAACTGTGAGTACGTGGGCATCTCATCCTCTCCCCAAACTCCACCTCCCCTTAGTAAACCTCCTACTGCTCTAGCAGCACCTGTTAAAGCTCCTTTTCAGTTTTGCTGGGACAAAGCTCACAGTCCCCAAGCACCCTCTGGTGTCGTGCACATGCATGGCCATGTCATCACTCTCTGGACACTGTCTGCACCTGGGGAGGATGAAGAGGGGAGGAAGGCAACAGTGTAGAGCACTCTTGGGTCACAACCTGTCCCAGCTCCAAGCTCACCTCAGGGAAGGGGATGCTGGTGCCCTTCTGCTCACCTGGGCATAAACCCTGCCAGTGAGACACACACAGGTTCCTCTGGCTCACAGTTAAACCCTGCATATGTCAACCATGTTCTCAGTAAAATGAGAAACCATTCAAATCTAAAACAGCCAGGAAAAGCTTGTCCTGTGACGTGGCACTACGCTGCTTACACATAAACAGAAATCATGTGTAGCATGACTTGGAGCCCTCAGCGCCAGCCAGGGGCTCGCTGTGCCTGCCTTTGAAGCCTGGCCTCGAAAGGCCACGAGGTGAGTCACAGAGGAGTTAGGATCTGCCTGGGGGCAAAAGGGCACGATGGGAGCTATTACTAAGCGAAAGTAGTGCCAGGGGAAAGGGGACTTTGTGAAAACTGCTGTCAGTACTCAGAGCTGCTGCTCACCAGCAAAAATATGAAACAGGAGCAGGTTTTGGCAGAGCCACTCGGGTGCTTGTCTGGGGCTCTCTGGGGTCAGGGAAGCACTGATACTCAACAAATACCCAGCTGCCAGACTCGAGTTCTGTGCTAGTTTTAAACTTGGTTTGCAGCCTGATCTCAGGTCTCATTTAGTAAATCTAATTTTTGCCATTAACTGTGACAGGAATTCTGGCCAGAGTGATTCAGGATGGACTCAGGGCACTGTTCAAGGATCACTGTCTCTGAAAGAAGAAATCAGAGTGATGGACACATGTACCCCAGACCTGAGATAACTGACTGGTGCCAGGAGATGTCACTTGTTTGCTTGCAGGATGGTGCAAAGACTGTAGGGAGACTAGCTTTGCTCAGTGCTGAAATTGAGAAGGAATAGTTTCAGGAATAAAGCAGGGTTTCACATGGCAGAGGGGATGTTCCCCACCTCCAGCCATGCTGTAACCCACCAGGCTCTGGAAAATGAATTGGGAATGGTACATACCTACCACGTGTACTACAGCAAGTTGTGCCTCAGATACCTCACCTGGTTTAGGTTCTGGGTCTCTGCAGCCATGATTTGCCTTCTGAACAAAAGCAGCATTGGCTCCAGGTAGGGAAGCCCTACCAGCATGGAGCTGGGTGGGAGGTGAGGATCTGGACATGCACGCAGGCAGGAGAGTGCAGATGCCACCTGCAGCTCCCACCTTGCAGGGCAGTATGAAGCAGCCAAAGGGGCACTCAGGCTGCTGGGCACCCAGCAATGGTGGCTTTTAGCAATATCCACTGGCTTAACTTTCTTCACAGATGGAGGATACATGGGAAACCTTGATCCGTCACCAGTGGCACAATGGACCCACCCACCATGGCACACCCACAGCCTGAGAGCTGCATGCAACTTGGAAACTCAGAGAGCAAAGTTTTCTGGTACAGAAAAAGTCCCCAGGGGCTCTTCAGTGTTCTTTTTTGTGGTCCCCACACCAGTTCCATGTGCACATCACTGCACCAGGTGGAAGATGTTTCTCAGGCTCCAGCTGGCCCTGCTCCCACCACAGCCTAGTGCTTCAACAAGTGCCAAGGCTGGCATGAAAGAAGCCTTTCAGAGAAAACAGACTGACCCAGTCACTCCAGACAAGAGGCTGCAGTAGGTTGTAAGCTGGCAGAGCTCCTGGCACTCCCAAGAGCCCTGGGAGTTTTTACAACCAGGCTCTTCCCCTGCCAGCCGTGTGTGTTTTGCTGACTCCTACTTCCAGTCACTGCTAATACCCAAGGGACTCTGAGATGCAGCTGGTGGAAGGTAAAGATGACATCAAGGCACTTGGAAGCACTGGGGTACTGGTGTGACACAGACACTTATCCAGCCCAAAAGTGAACTCTGTTGAAGTCAGAGCACTCACTTGTGCAGCCAAGCCCATGCAGGGGAAGCCTGGTGCACCCTGTGCTGGGGTGCCAAAAGGGCTCTCTGCTCCCCTGTGCAATGCTTATTCTTGGTAAGCAGAGAGAAATGAATAAATAAGCATTTAAGAAAGGTTTACAGTCTGGATGTAAGATACAGAATTTACATTTTGTAACCTCCTCTTTATTTCAGCACGTTCAGTCACAAACTGAGTTTGTGACGTGACAAAGGGATCAGGTCTGCTCATGGTTGAGCTGCATGTGGCTGTATCCTCAGCTGATGCCTTTGAAGACAGCAGGCAGTCCCAGGGCATTTGCCATTTTTCCTTCTTGCATTCTGTCCCACCACTGTAGGTACGTGTTGTTTGAGGGAATCTTCAAGCAGGCTTTTTGCAAACTTAGAAGTTATGTTAATGAAATAAGAGAGAGCATCCTACCCTTGCAAATAATCATACTGCTTTATTTTTCAGTATCACGGTCTCAGGAAATGAAACAGTCCAGATCGTTTCCAAGATATTAGACAGCCTTTTTTCCATCGGTCAACAAAATAATCAAATGAAATACAAATTTGTTTGTTTGCTACATCTATTACAGTGGAAGAACATAATTGTTGGTAGAAGCAGCTAAGTTTCAGGAACAAAGGGTGGAACAAAGTCTTATTTTCCTCTGCTTTTGTGTAACCCACTTAGGTTTCCAGAAAAGCACACAGAGGGACAGAAGGAAGTGGTGACTAACAAAATACAGCGGTTTATTGAACAAAGTGGGGCAAGGCAATGTTCCCTTTACATTCGATGACAATTCAGGAGTATGAAGCAAAACATCCTATACACACACACGGACATGATACTTTGGTTAAATGTTACTCAGAAGTTCTATGCCAAACCTGGTAAAATTATAGAGTGAACAGTCAAAATAAAACCAAGAATAGGCTTGCATAGACAGATTATTGTCAGTGTGCAATTCATATTTAAGGATTAGCTGTTACAGTGCAGGATACACTTGCAGCTCTGAAGAATTTAAGCCTTCTGACTAATCCACCTCATTGCATGGCTAATATTTAGATTCAACAGGCTGAAAGTTTACCCTGAAGAGCTAAATGAGACAACTGCAGTTATTTATCTGAGGCAATTAACTATTTTGCAGTGCACAGATGCAGCTGGAGACAGACCACGGAGTATACTTAGAGTGAACACTGATACAGTGGAACTTGTTTCCCATGAAGTAGAAAATACTCATTTGTGTGAGCCACTGTCGTCTCTGGGACTCTCCTGAAGAGCCCAAACTGCCCAGCTAAGCCTTGCCCTGTGCTACTGATGGGGAGGAGGTGGCTGATACTATCTCCAGCCCAGAAGCTGAGGCTTGGGCAGCTCCTGAACATGAAACCCATGTCCCAGTGCCTGTCCTGGGCAGGGCAGTCCAAGTGGCACCTGTGTGCAGCACAGCCAGTACCTCCCCAGGCACAAATGTGCTGAGTGCAGCACACTGGCATCTCTGCAGGTTTATGACTGTCCTCTGCAACAAAAAGCAGACAAGCTGCCCATGGAGTGCTCCATGTGAGGGACCATGTCCCACACCCACCTCCCAAAGCAACTGCAAAACTAAGCCCTGAACACCTTGGGAGAGCGGGGCAAAACCAACTGCCCACTGGCTGGGGACAGATAAAGACCAAACCTCAGATACCACCACCCTGCTGGGCATTCCTGCCCTGGCACAGGACAGCACTGAGCTCAGGCTCCTGTCAGGCCGTGCTGGGAGTGTGCTCCAGTTCCTTCTGCATCCCCACAGTCCTGCAGTGCCAGTGCTGCCAGGAGGGACAGCAGGAGCCATCTGCTCGGGGACAAACACACAGGAGACTGCTCCGTGAAGGAAGCAGTGAGTTTCATGGACTGGCTGTGCTCAATTACAAGAGTGTAAACTAAGTAGGGGAATCCTCACACTGTCTCCAAGTGCTCCCCTTTATATATATATAAATTAGCAATCCACAGTTAGTTTGCATACAGGATAATATGAATTAAAATAAAAACCTTGAGAATAAAAATATATAATATACACATTGATGAACAGCAATAAACTGAATGAAAACACTAGAATGTAACAGTGGCTGTAATTTGGCACAAAATAAACACACAGAAATCTACCACTGTAAAAATAACAACCCATTTTTTTCCATAAGTAGAGAATGTTATCAATCCTGATTCAAATCCTGATAGATGGGAATACAGAGATATAAAAATACTGTACATACAAGTTCCCTTTTATAGAGAGAGAAGCAGACTGCAGCATCTGTAACTTCTATCCTTCTTCCTCAAGACGAGAAATTCAATGATGAGAATTCATCTATCCCTTAACAGCTGATGTTTCCTCACCCCATCAAGTTCAAACCCATGAAGTTCTTTAAAAAAAGATTAAATCAACCTGTTGGATCTATCCCTGCGACAACAACTGCTTCTTGCTGCAGGAAGCTGTACAGTCCACATTAAGACAGTGTTTCACAGCAAGGTGACTCAGGTCAGCCTGCTGAAGACATTGAATATCCCTGCGTGTAAGGCACGATCCCTCCAGGTCACCCGACCTCTCTTCTGCAGACCATTGTGCTTTGGATGGAGGTGAGGACGTGGTGAGAGCTCTTGCTGCTGAGATGAGCCTACTAGGAAGGTCAAGAAGTGCCAGGATTTCAAGGAGATCAATTTTCCACGTGGTGCTGGATGCCTTGTTAATGCTCAGAGCCAGAAAGGGATGCAGGACCTGAACAACCTGGGCAGGGGTCCCAGCCAGGGCTGCAACATGCTACTGAATCCAGAGCAAACCCTCAGGCAAAGCTACTGAAACTTGGCAAGACTAAACAAGTAAAAAAAATCAAGATACTTGAACATTTTTCTGTCATAGGAAAAGAAATATTGCTCTGAGTGTTTTTTTACAAGATCAGCTTCATTGTGCCTCTTTCCAGGAACACATGTACAAGGTGCTGATTTTGCATCTCACCTACACAAGCTGCATCTTCTTGACTCTCAGTAGAACTGTGGCTGCAGAGCCCCAAGCAAAGTGGCTCCTTGCTCATCCATAATCTCAACTCTTGTTGACTTCAGTGGGACCATGGAATCCCTTTTCAGAAGTGGTCACTAAATATGCAAGTCCAGTTGCACCCTCTGCCTCAGGGGGTCTCTAACCCGTATGGCTGCATGAGGACCCCAACATGTATAAGATGAACAATTGCTCTGTTCTTATCCCATTTACTACCTGCTTTCCTCAGCTGCCATTCCTAGCATTCTCTCTCCCTTGTAGCAAAACCTAAGGAATCCCCTTTTCACAAGGCCTGTGGAATAATAAAACAGGAGAAACACTTACAAGGGACAGGAAATGAATAAAAGCAGGGAGAAAGCAAGAATGAGGACTAAGGGAGGATACAGAGCAAAACAGCCCATAAAGCATTCAGCACCCCGCAAAGGCATCCAAGGAAGCAGCAACTGCTCCTGGGATCCTTCTCTTGGGCTCTTGTCTCTTGGTGTCTTGGCCAGAGAGCTTCACTGGCCACTAAGGAGATCCTACAGCTCCACAGAGGAGGCACTGAGGTGTTCAGACTCCACCCAGCTTCCGAACTAAATCTGCCAGAGTTTTACCTCACATTTCTACTCACTACCATTGACACCAACAACTTGGATACCCCCAAGCATCCCTCCTGAATTAACAGGTTCTTTGCATGTCAGAGGGCTGAGTCTTCATGACTTCTCTGGCTAGGTTAAGACAAAAGCTACACCAGCCAACTGCGGTGCAAGAACGTCCATCACAGCCAGATACAGAGGCCCAAGGAGGGCTGAATTCCTAGCTGGTGATTTCCCCTTGCCTTTTGCAGAGAGTCACCAGTCTTCCACAAGCACAGCTAGTACAAAGCTCAGCCTCTTTCTGATTTGGCAGGACTTTTCTCCATCCAGTTTTCACAAGTGCACCAGGTGGTACAAGCAGCAGTGCCTGGACTAGGGTGTTTGTAGGAAGTATAAATTCTTACAAACCCACCAGGCATCCATTTCACAACAGCAATTACTCTGATGGCAATGGAAGGGAAAAGCCCACAGGAAAAAAAAAAAAAAAAGGCATTTTCAGCAGTAGAAATTTTGACTGTTACATGAAATATAAAAATAAATTCTTACAAAATAAAACCTTGGTAGATGAGGTTGCCACACTGGGCCAAGTTATCAAACAAGAAAGAAAAAAATAGCATCTATGTTGTTTTTTTCTGAATCCTTTTAAACAGTATGAACACTTCCAAATGGACAGAGACAGAATGAGTAGAGGGAACAAGGCAAGGACAGTAAAATCTAGCTGCTGACTGGGATATTTCCTGAGAAGCAGCAGCAAGCAAGACCTTGCACGTCACTCAGGAGCCCATGCAGGCAGGTAAGCCACAGTCTGGAAGCAAGGGTATGCAGGTAGCAGGATTCTGCCCATACACAAAGTCCTACATGGCAAGGCTTTTGGTTAGGGTATCCCTGGAGCAGAGATCTATTGGGGTTATGTGGTTATTCACAGGTACTGAACTGCTGCCAACGGGTCAGTGGGGGTAGGAGATGGAAGTCTCTGGAGTTGTTGGTCAAGGCAAGACATGGGCTTGTGATGTGGTACTAAACATGCCCCTGCAACTTCTGTGAAAAGGAGTTGCCCTGTCTTCCCAGTGATTTGGCCCAGTAACTATCCTGACCAAGGACAAGAGCCAAGGTTAAAGCCTTACAGCTGCCTTGGGGCTTGAGTTGTGCACTAGAGGAACAGCAGCCAGCCATGCTCTTTTCCCATTTCCTAGAGGTGCTCCCTCCCCACAAAGCTCCAGAGAGCAGCCAAGGCCCCTTTCCCAGGCAGATCAGTGGTGAGGAGAAGTCCACGTTTCCATGCCCCAGACACAGGTGTCTCCTCTCCTCTGCAGAGCCAGAGGCACAACTGCAGCTGCCAGAGACAGAGAGAGTGGTGAGACTGCTGGCACTAAGGTTGGGCTGCAGGGGCAAGGCAGCCAAGCTCTCTGCCATGAACTGGGCTGGCCCATGAATAACTGGCCTGCCCTGGCTGAACAGACTCCAAGACAGTGTCCAGGTGTTCAGTTTTGTAGTTTAAAAATACATCTGAAAATAATGGCAAAAACATTATTAAAAAGACTGAAGAATATAAATGAGAGGAGGCCAAAGGGAAAGGCTACTGTTTGTGCAAAATTATTTTCAAAGAGTGGAGGGAAAACAAACCAGAACGGAATCACTGCATGGGAAAATATATACAGACAACAAAACTGCTGTGCCCTAGAGAGCAATGATTTTTTTATTCCTGACTGGAGCTTGCCTGGGGTGCTGGATGGAGCACTGGAGAGGAAAAGTAGTCAGCACAGCCATCATGTGGACTGTTCAGCACTCCATGTCTGGCTCAGGTTGCCTGTAACTGTAGATTTTGAATTTGATGCTCAATGCCCATATGGCCTTCTCTGCATCAGCCCCATGTTTACAAGAAACATCCAAGTTCAGAAACAAGTTTCTCTACTCAAGTGCATCAGCAACTGAGCTAGGAGTTACAGGAGATCCTACTTGGCTTTAATGAAATTCCTTGGCTTCTACCACACTGAAGCTCAAAGCAGGTGACCACAGAGGTCCCCTCAGACACATAGATCTGTTTGTATGAGTCTTCCCAAACCACAGCTCACAGCTTCTTGAACTCCCTGGAAAATCCTAAGTCATGCACACAAGGTCTAATTTCAGTTGAAATTGTCTTTCCTTTTAACTGTTCTATCCTATATCCTGGAGCTAAATGCCTATACACACTCTATTCAGGTTGTTGTACCCTAGAAAGTAATACAGCAGTTAAAAAATTCTGTTTCAGAGGCAATTTCTGCCTCACCAGTCTCAGGGTTTGGCTTTTGCTGGTATATGTTTGACAATGCTCTCTCCTTCCTACAAGCTCATATGACTGTCAGGTTGGCTCAGCTGTCCTATCCAACACAGGAAGAAACACAATTCCTCTAACAGCTCTCTTTGCTAAGTTATCCTAATGCAGAAAGGACTTGTACTTCTGATGTGCTGCTGTATTGCCATAACCCAACTCATTTCTTCAATTTTCCTCCATTGTACATGCATCTCAATTTGTCCTATTCATCAGAGTTCCAGCCAAACTTAAAAATACAAAGAAAGCCTCAAAAGAATGCATGAGGGAGCTGTAGAGCCAGCTGGTTGATTTGCACAACTCAGTGGCAGCTAGATTATACTAAACTGCTCAAGTCATCACAGAGGAGTAAGAAATTGAAACAAACAATTTTCCTTAATATGATGACACTTAGATGATCCTGGGAGTGGAGGGTGGGCCTCCCATCAGGTCAGGAATCGAGAAAGTTGCCTGGCAATTCCAGTCATGTTTGCTACAGAAGAGTCAGTACCAAAGCAAAGGCTAGCACAGTTTACTGCTTCCTACGGGAACCTGGAAAACAAAACAGAAAGGAAACAGTCTGTGAGGCTAGATCCTGGTGAAAAAATTACTACCTGCAGTCATATTTTATCTGTCCTGCCCTCTTGTCTGACTTCTAGGGTACTAGTAAAGTCAAAGGCCAAAATGGGAACTATATGTTACACGATTCAAGCAAAAGGAAGGATAGATCCACAAGACAGGCAGACGTGCATTTCTTCCAGGGTGTGAATGGTGCTGCAGCCCCATTGCAGAGTCTTACAAAAGCAAACAGACCCTAAGAAGTGCCATCAACTTTCCAGCTTGCTTGATGAAGACCGAACATAAGTTTACCAGACTAAATTTTGGAAAGCACATTTAAGTCTCACTAATGGAGCTGGAAGAAATCTGAGATTGAGTTAAACTCAGACCGCCCCCTTCCTTCCCCAGAGGCTCTACAGATAACTCAGACAATGGACATTCAGATTTAAAATAACTGCAGGGAGACCCTACCCACACTGCTCTGTGCCAAGTGATTTCAGGAAACAAACCAACAAAGCAGTGCTGAGATGCTACAGGAGTAAAACCAGTCTGCTCTAAGGACAAGTTTCTGTCTGATCATCCCATCTGCTCACCAGACAAGTGAGGTTCTGTCCTGTATTGGATTGTTTGAGAGTAGTGAGTCACCTAAAATCCATCATAATGTTGTCTTCATGTAATTTCTTTGTCATTTGCTACCTGGATTTGCAGCCATTCATCATTAAGAGATCACAAAGGACATGCAGACAGCACCTTGACAAATTCCAAGCAAACCAATTCAGTCTTTAGTCTCTCAGCCTGCAACGTGCTCAGAAAGTCCAACCCAAACTCTGCCCAGCATCACCTGCCTGCTGGGGCATTAGTTCCTATTCCCCTTCTCTACTTGCACGGCTTTTGATCACTCTGTCCCCTGCAGGCTCCCTGCGTGTGGAGAAGAGCTGACAATAACCCGAGTGCTGGGCTGCCCTGGGGTTGATCCTACCTTTAGGAGAGTGCTCAGCTTTGGGGATCTGGCGCAAGGGGCTGGGCTGGCTCGTGTAATACCGAGAGTGTTCAAAGTCATCGAGGAGAGGCTGTGACCTGCCAAGCACAGTGTAAAAGGAGTGCTGGGAAATAACTCAAAGGCACAACAGTGTAGCAAGAGCAACATCTCACTGTCTGGTCTGTTACTGTCAGTTTGATGCAAACCCTGACTGGCCCAGACCTTCTGCCCGCAGAACAGCTCCTCTGAGCACAGCCTATTACTGTTTCTGCAGTGAGAAAAGCAGAGTATTTACTGCTTGTCATGGACCTCCTTCATTTAATAATGGTTTCAGTTATCAGGAAACAAAGAAAGAATTTCCATTCTGAAATTTGCTTCAAACTTCACTCAAAAGGGCATAGTTTTAAAGTGGTTAATGCTTGCACAGTTTTACCCCCAGAGTATTTCAGTATGATCTCTCTCAGTCTCCATCTGCATACTCCATTTGTTGTTTCTTTTGCAAGTTCAACAAGAATTTCTTGGTTTCTTTCTGGAATGGAAATCAAAGCCACTGGGGTCACTTCCAGGGTTTAGTACCTCATGAAGAGCATTGAGCCAGAGTATCAAGGGATTCAGAAGCAGCACGGGGCTACAGCATGTTCCCAGTTTGGGATGAGACATCCCAAAGCACAATGCTCTTGCTTGCAGGGTAGTGTTCACATGCAGCAGTGGGAGCTGTGTACAGGGCTTAACTGGGAGCAAGGACCAAGGGAGCAGCTGTGCAAATGCATGGTGATTACTCCTTCCTGCCCAGGGATGACATTTGGTTTCACAACCCCAGAAGCTGTTTAACCCTCTCAATGTTTCTCTGCCATTTAACAAATGTCACTGCACAAGCTCATCAATCCCCGTCAGCAGCGGGCAAGGGGACCAAGATGGGCAAGTGCCACGAGCACAGCAAGTGACACACGTCACCAAACACCTCGTGAGCTCCATGTCCCCCATCGCCCTGCTCTCCACCGAGTCCCTTGTGGGTGGGTCAGGCTGGTCACCCCACACCTCCTCCCCAAGACTCAGCTTCTCAGCAGTTTCCCAGCTGCATTCCCCATTCTTGCCAGCCAGTTCAAGCTCACCTTGAAGGCCTGTCACTTCTGTGTCGCTGAGTTTCGGGCCCTTCTCTTGACCTTGAGCGCGTGGACTCGCCTGCATCAGGCTGACAGGAAGAAGGGAAATCAGCTCATCTGTGTGCCTTGCAAGACAGCAGCCAGTACACTGGGACTGCCACAATTCCATGCAGTCCTGCTGTGCTTGGTTTACACCCAAAATTAACTACAGCCAGACATGTAAATGGCAGCATCAGGACTTGTTTTTCACTCAGGACAGTAAACAAAACCCAGCCTTGCTGAGCCAAACTCAATTTTTGCGCTAAAACATGACAGTAGCAAGGGACTGTTCCAAAGCTGGGGCTGAACACAATCTGGGTATAATGACTGTGCACAAGGCTGGGCTGAGCAGGAAGGGCCAGCTGCAGGCAGCTGTGCTCCTGAAACCACTGAAACTCAGTAAGGAGGCTGGACACCAGAGCTGCCACCATCTGGCCCCAAGATTACCACCACATCCCCTTTAGCACCTCAGCAGTGCTGAGTGTAAAATCTGTTTCCGATCCCGTCCCATGCTGGCCAGCCAAGCCTCTCTGGTGTTACTCCTGCAAAAACCAGGTGCAGTAGACTTGGGACTTTCATTACACAGCCAGTTACGAGGCAGAGTGACAACTGACACAGCTGCACTGCCCTCACACAAACAGAGCCAGCTACTGCTTTTATTGCTGCGGTCAGGATTTCAGCCAAGGGAAATGCACCAGGGACTGACAGTGCTTCAGGGAGGCCACAAGGTGCTGTGACATCAAGTGCCATCCTCCAAGGCCAGAGCCCAAGAATTACCTCTCTTGAGGCTGAAGCCAAAAGCATCTAACCAAGGAGGTGGCTCCAAAAGGCTCAGGAGGCAGCTGAGTAACAGGCAGCAAGACCCTTGAGATGCGTCACCACCTTTTGTTCTCAGCACACACACTCACCTCCTACTGGAAATGGGAATAACGTTATAGCACCTGATCTGTGGTGCCTCCTGAAGCGTGGCATACCTTCCAATCTTGATCATGCCTCCTCTTTTCAAAGGAAGACTTTTCTCTTTCTTTCTCTTTTCTCAAAGCCTTTTTCTCCTCAGCCATCAAGAGACGAGCAATTTCCTAGAAGGGAAACACAGACTGTCAGACAATTTTACTCCTTTTATGGGTTTGAGTTATTCAAACCCTTTCCCATGGACAGCTGCTGAATGGGAAGGGTGCAAATACAGGATTTCATCCATCTGTGATCAGAAAGCAAGGGACAGGGCAAAATTAAGACTGGTAACATGCAGCATGTCCAATAGCTCCCTGCTTTACCAGAACTGCATTTGCAGAACCTTTCTGCCCTCTATCCCTTCTCCTTAAAGGGGCTGGTGGTTCATCTTGCAGCATCTTGGATAGTCTCCCATGGGGCTCAGTTACAAGAAATGCTCTTCCTGAACTTCTAGGAACTTCCTGCCTTTGTCATGGTTGCAACAGCCAGTGCAACTCTCTGCTTGGCCAGCCTAAGCAGATACACAAAACCCATCTGGGAGAAAATCCCACTGGAGCCTCAGGCTTCCTCTACAAGGAGAGAAATTAACAACTAGAGAGTTAATTTAACTAGAGGGTCAGAGGAAACAAGGGCTGTTTAGCACCTTCTGCAAGTAAAGGAATTCCACAAGTATTTGACTTGTTGCTCACCTCATCTTGGGCAACTTGAGCTGCCTTCTGATCTGCTTCATTAGCCTGGTGGGGGGAAGGGGCAAGCGGGGAAGGAAAAACAGAGACAAAAAATTAAGACCTCTGAATTAATCATACTCATTAACGTACTGGGCAGGGCAAGTAGGTGCCCATACAAATACACCACCATCCTCTCCAAATATACTTAGCTACCCCAATACTTACCTCACAACCCAGCTCCAATCTGCCATTTCAGCTTTTCAGCTGAATTTTTGCCCTCATGTATCTGCCAGGTCATGCCACAATGCATTTCCCACTCTGCTGCCTTCTCTCTCAAAGATAGGCAATGGCCTGTCTCACTTGTGAGCTGCTCACACTAACTACATTCCATCTTCACCTGCCTGGAAACATCCATTTAATATCACTCTGCTTCAGTACTTTAATTTTGGGGTGTTTATTTAAAAAAATAGGGCTTATTAGCTGGAAGCCAGCTGTCACTCCATATTTGTGTGTATGGAAGACAAAGGTAATTAGCAGAATGCACAGGAGCAAGACCTTAGGCCTTATAGTCACTCTCATATATTAAAGATTTACAAATTAAAGTTGTCTGTGCTGGTTGTCCTTTGAGTTGACCAATGCACCCTCTCTGCTTACCAGCAGCTCTTCCTCCTGGAGCTTCCGAGCAATCTCTGCATCAGACAGCTCCTGTTCCATTCGGGGTCCATCGTACATGGCTTGTTTCATCCCCCTCAAATTAGTGCCTACAGAGTTGAGAGAAAACAATCAACTCAGCCATTCTCCAAATTCTGTGGTAAGGAGATCCCCAGCATCTCCTCAGCCACCTGCAAACCCCCCACTCAAGGGAAGCAGAGATCACCACAGTGTACGTGCCACACGGCTGGTGTGAGAGCACCTCTAGCTGAGGTGCAGCACACGCCCCAGGGAGGTTTCTCTATGCACACAGCAGTATCTGACACACCCTGTCGTAGGTAACAAATGCAGCTCCACGGCAGAACAGGCCCTGTCCCTCAAAGCAGTCTTTGGTGACAGCAGTGCTAACAAAGGAATTGTAATTTGTCAGTCTCCGCACTGATACAGAAACAGTGGCAAAACTGGGCAGCAGAGAGCAGCCCAACATTTGACATGAGCACAGCAGAGTCTGAACACACTGCTGAAGCAGCACGGGCTGCAAGGGTTACCTGGGACAGGCTCACATGAGTTTTCAGACAATTTCTTTCCTTGGGATGACCCATGAATTTTAGAATTCAATGAGAAAACAGACAAGTAAGCATTTTTGAAGTTCATATAATGTTCAGTTCTTCTTTTGAGTATAGAGTTCTGTTATTTTAACCTGATTAGCACCTTCTATCTCCCTAAGGAAAGTGTTCATTTCATGAGGAAGAAGAATAATTGTCCCAGTATCTCCAGAGACAAACACCCATTATCTTCCTCATCTTATCCACATGAAGATCAGTTAGATGGCTTAAAGCATAAGCTGCCCCACACTTTGACAGACATAGATCCAAGTCTCTAAACTCCTACTTTTACTAGGTTGCTGCTACTTCCACTGTGGCTTTAAAAGCAGAATGATGGATCTGGATCTTTAAAGCCAAGTGCTTGTTGAGGAAGAACTACACAGCATTTCCCAGAAAATTCCACTTGCACAGAATCTGGCAAGAATGTTACAAGTAGAACCCAGTTGGATGCCCAGTGCCACTAGTGAACTTTCCCCAAAGTGAATTAATTAAGTTGCCAGCAGGGTTTTCAATAAGAAGCTGGGTTTTTTAGTGCTTAAGCAGTGTCCTCACTTACAGTCCTGCATCTCAACTCCACGAAATACAACCATAACCTAACATTCAGGGTTTTGTTCCTTTTGTTTTCTCCTGTACAAGGAGGTCACTGCACAAAATGTTTCACAAAAACAAAGGTTGGGTGTTGGCTGGAGTCTTTTGGGGGTCTTTCTTTGGGGATGTTTTTTCTGGTGGGGGGAGGAGAAATTTATTTTCTTAAACAAAAGGATGCCAAGGACACCACCTCCAACAATACCTTCTTATTCATCCTCTCCAGTGCCATGGAACATCAGGATATAGAGCAAGAACATTAATGGGTAAGACGAATCCTGCTAAATCAGGGAGAAGCCTGGGCAAGATTCCCTTTGTACACACTGCAGGTAGATACTGGAGAGAAGCATCTTCAAGAAAGCCAGACATCTCTCAGACACCAGCATGGGGCACGCAAAGGTCCATCCCCACACATACGCACACCTTCCCCATCAACTGGTTACCTGGGTCTCGCTGGCAGTCTCCAACCTTCCCCTGGCTCACAGCATCAGGGGAGGGGGAGTGTCTCCTGGGTCCTGCCCTTTTGTGGGCTCTTGCCTCACCCCTCCCATGGTCATCTCTAGATTCAGCATCACAGAGCTTCTCGTCACGTGCCATCCTGTGTGACGAGTGGTCCTGATGGTGAGATCTGTGTTTCTCAGGGTGCTGTCTGCTACCCCAATGCCAGGTCTCCTGCTCTGCCTCCAGTTCCATCTCAAGGAGGGGAAGGTGCTTTTCTCTGTCTTGCCTTGGTGGCTTTCTGCTGTGCCGTGCTTCCTCTGTGAGTCCATGCTCCGACTCCAGGTCAAGACTGAGAGGTCTCCTCTCCTTCTCCCTGCCAGCTGTCCTCCTCTCCTGCAGCTCCCAGCTGTTGCTGTGATCATAGGCACGGTGCTCAGTCTCTCTTTCCAGGTCAAGGCTGAGATGTCTCCTGGACCTTCCCTGGCTGGCTGTCTTCTGCTCCTGCTGATAGCCATTGCTGGGCTCTCTCAGCTGAGGGGACCTTCGGCGGCCCTCTGAGGCGGAGTGCCCGTGTTCGGGGGCACCGCCGCGCACAGGCCAGGGGGCTCCTCGGCGCTCTCTCTGCTGGTGCCTGCACCTGCCATGACTGTGTGCTCGGGGAGGTTCAGAAATCTGCTCTCTGGGGTCACCCCGGGGCTGCTCTGAGCAATGGGGGGACAAACAAGGAGGGGGTTAGTGGGGCAGGGGTTAATGGGGGTTCGAGGCCAGACTCACAGCAGGGAGAGGAAGGAGCTTGACACAGGGTGCTGAAAATGCAGGCAAAGCATGATGAAAGAAAGAGTAATAACAGGGACAGATAAGGCTTGCAGGATACAAGAGGGGACACAGTGAAATGGCAGCCTGGCTAGCAGGGCAGCACAGAAGGCAACAAGGTTGGAGCAGAAAGCACAGGTCCAACCCAAAAGCATCTGAGCAGTTCCTACACAAGGACAAGTCAATACGGAGACAAATGAATTTAATGATGCCACTGGGGCTGAAAAACTGCCAAGAGAGCAGCTCATCTCCTGATGACACATCACTGCTGCAGGATCCTGAAACCACCTGGGAAAGATTTGAAAAGAAGGGCACAAGATGCAGGAAAAGTTGGGAGACAATGAGGGGCATAAGGCCAGGAGGGGCCAAGCAGAGTGGTCAGGTTGGACCCAGGTTGATAAGCACGGGTGCGCCTTGCCCTGGCTTCAGGCACAAGGTTTTTAATCCGAAAAAACAGTCTCACCTAACTGGGGGAAAGACCCACATAAAGAAGAAAAGAAGTAAACAGGTAGGATAGGACTTGTTTTCTTTAAAAGCAAGAACAGGATAGCTGCAGCGTCCAAACATCCTCCACCACAGACTGTCACATATCTTTTGCAGACCCACAAGTTTCAGGGCCTGCACTTATTTGTTGTCTAAAAAGAAGTTTCAGCTCTGAATGCAAAGACGGTTATGGATAGAAATTTTAGGGCAGAATAAGACTTCAGAAAACCCAGGCTGCTGACCTCAGCATTGTAGCTAGAAAAGCTGCTTACTCGGCATTTTGGTGGGGTTGTTTCCTCCGTGCTTTCCAAAAGCAGGTAGAAATTTTCTCTGCTTTTAGTTTCAGTAATAAACCTGAAACAGCTACGAGGATGCAGCAATCTGCCTGCATACAATCTACTAATTGATTTGTTTTTTCAACTAACCTATTTGCTAAGAAAAATCATTGCAGTGAGTGAACTATTATCTCTCTACAGCAGCTTTTCAAAATGAAAAAAATGCCTTGAAGCAGAGTTTGATTTGAAACAACCCCCCACCAAAAAAATCCTGCAGCAGCAGACTTTCCTCTCCTCAACTGTCCAGAGTTTGTTTTATAGTATCTCAAAATATTTAAAAAAGATTTCACTGCACATGAATTGCATTCTGTTTTAATGAATAGCTCTGTCTCACTTACAATCTGTCTAGATTTCAGAGGGAGAAAAACAAACCTCACACCAAAACTGAACGTTCCCTTCAAGTCATTCTACTCAGAAAAAACTTTTTCAGAGCCAGCAAAAATACAGCCTACAGAAAATCCACCTTCAAAACAAGGCTGTGTGACTTTTATCCAGAACAGGTGTATTTTTAGAAGTCCAAGAACTGTAACAGGAACTTCTGTGGTTGCTCTTTAACTGGTTGGGTATTTTCTGTTCAGTTTTAGATCATTCATAAGATTTACAGAAAACAAATACCCAGTCAAACAATCCAAGTGACTTACTGAACAACAGAGACCAAAGCCTGAAAGCAAGAGTCAGTTTTTGAACAACAGTCACAAGGGTCTAAAAGTTAATTCAATTTTGTCATTAAGGAAAGCTCAATAAATACAACAGCAGAGAGCAGGAGAACACAAAAGAGCAAAGCCTGGCTGTGCTGGGAAAGGATTGCTGCAGGTAACACAACCAAGCCAGACAAACCAAGAAGATTTGCTTTTGGGGTCTCTCAGAGTGATTAATTCATCAGCAGGTGCTGGTTCCTGTGGCACTTTCCACAGGGGCCATGTAAAAATTCCCCAGACCCCGGTGTTACTCTCTGAAGCAGCAAGCGACTGAGTGAATACAAAAATGTTATTCATGGCACAGACACTTCTGGGAGGAACTCTGCTTTTTCTCGTGTTTATTTTTCCACTTTTAAAGAGCTCAGATTGCTTTGGAGCAATAGGCCTAATCCACATTCCTCCTGCATGTGGATAAATTTTACCTTAGTCTCAAACAACAAAAAAAAAGCCCCAAAATCACACCCCACCCCCACCAAAATAAAAGAAACTTAAAGAAAGCAAGGGCTTTTTAGTTATTTCAATTCACAGCTAATGAGGACAATACAAACCAAGGCTGCTGAAGTCCAATCAAATGTGCCAAGTAATTAAGAGTTCCCAGAACAACAAGCTAGATGATCCAGGCATAAAATCCACTCCAGTCCTTTACAGCCTTTAAGGAGCACAGATCAAGAGCAGCACTGCTATCACTGGTCAGGCAAACACCTCCTACCTCACCTTCAAAATTAGGGATTACTGCAGGAAGAAAACAGACCCACAAGATATCCTGCTCTCCAAATCCACACCACAGTCTTACTTCAGGAGGTCACAGGCTTTGTCAGCTGATTTGTTACAAAAATCCATCCTGTCCTACCATCTCTGCATGCACACTTTTACCTATGTTGTATTTTTTCATATTTCTCCCACTTAATTCTGAAAACCTGAAGTGTGGGTTGGCCGTGGGACTCCAGCATCAATTTTTCCCAGCTTTGTACATGTAGCAGGACTTGTGATCATGAACTTTCCACTTGGTTGCTGTTTTGCACTTTTGAACTTTGTGCTTTGTTGGCTATCTTTGAACTTCTTCCAAATTGAAGCTAAAATACTTTGTGTAAATTCAAATAAAAGACTTCAAAACTGCCAATGGCATTGATGTTAAAATGAGAAATGAAGTCTGATCTTCATCTTCACAATCTGTTAATCAAAAGCAACCCATCTTCCCCACCACATTTTTGAAGAAAGAACACAGGAACCACCACCACTGCATAGCAAAGACACCCCCAGATTGCTCCATAATTAAACACACCCTGATTCTCTCCTCCCAGTTTAAAGAAGGTCTGTATTCAATCACAGAAGCTGACCAAAAGGAAGCAATAGAGCGCTGTAGATCAAATAATTTCCACACTGTACAGTCCCAGATGATAATCACAGCAGAGACATTCTGTGGAGATGACCTTGTTCTTCAGTAAGTCATTCAAGGCAGTTGTGCTAATTTTACAGCTTGGGTACATACCTGCAAGGAGCTATTTTTGAAACACATCTCCATGAACTAGCATTTATTCCTTCATGCAGCCGTGCCAGGATCACAAATGAGCACATGGAACCATCTCTCTTCAAATGCAAGCATGGAATTTCACCAGCATTTCTCCCCCACACCCTTGGTGTCACACAGCAGTAAGTGCCTCATCAGCCACTATCTTCTTCCACAAGCACTTCTGAAACATGCATGTGTGGCTGTACTTGCACATACACAGACCACACTCCCTATCCCTGTCATTTAGGCTACCTTCAAGGACAAAATCAAGGACAACAAAAACTATTAAATTGTCTTCTCTGCTTTTTTTTTTTTTTAACTAAATACTTACTGATTATAAAATAAGCTGATTCTGACCCTGGAAACTGATGTAATGCTACAGAGCTAAATGCAGGACTGTAGGATAAAGGGAGTTTAAAGGGAGTTTCCTAAACAGTTGTCAGAGCACCAGGTTCACCCACACTGCCATGATCCTGACCTTTTGTCTTGCAGAAACTTACCTCCATTTTCTGCATAATAGCTCTCTTCATAGCCCGTGTGTCCCTGCGACTCTGGGTAGTGCTTCTTGCGCTTTTTTTCTTCCTGCAGCTCTTTCTGTTGTAGGAGACGGGCAATATCCTGCAGAGATGGAAGAAAACAGACATTAAATCACCATTAAAAGGTATCTCCAGATTCCTTTAGTCAAATTCTTTATTCAATTATTAAAATCTTTACAAAAAAAAAGGTTTAATTTTTCAGACACAGCAACAATAGTTACTCAAATTCAACCCCTGGGCTGGATGAGGCTTTCAAATTAATGGGTGACACAAAGGACCAGCAGCCAGTATTCAACCTCACCCAGGCCCAGTACTGAGATTCCAACACCAGGGCAAACTCACAGGTTCCTGCTCCCCCTGCACACAAGCCTGCTAAGCCCTAACAGCCAAAGCAGGGCAGAAGGGACTGCGTGTGCAACCTCAGGCTCTCCACAAGGATCTGGAAGTCACAGAAGAGCACAGCCACTAATGGGAGTGGGCTGGATCTCCCCCCTGCACTCTGCCAGGGAAAGAAAAACACAAGCAAAGACTGTCCAGCTAAAGGCACTTCTGACTGGAAGGAGTTCCCAGAGCAAACCGTGAACTCACTTCACACTGGCTGTAATTTGCAGGGACTACAGGATGCCAGGCAGGGATATGCATCAGTTTGACAGACAGAGACTTGAAGGGAAAGAAAATCGAAAGGACATTAGGAAGAGCAAACTAGGCACAAGGCAGTAGCACAGTGGAGACTGCAACCATTTGTCTTCTGTCACAGTTTTGGTAGGTATGCCAAAGAGAAGAGCACTCCATTTTCCTAATTGGTTTTCCTTCGAGATGACTAATGGATCAACAAGGCCTAGGAACTGCAAACAGCTCCCTGGGGCGTGCTCCTCTGAGGCCCAGGAGCTTGTGAGTCAGTGAAGCCAGTCTGGAGCTAGGGAGTAGAGCTGGGAGATACCAGCAGGGCATGCTGCCCCTTTGGATGCTATTCATTTAAGCCTTCCTAATCCTCAGGACCTTTACAGAGCCATGCATGTGAAGTGGACACTGCAGGCAGGAAAGGCATGGCTGAAATGCAAACTGAGAGTCAACACCCTCCAGAGCCAAGCCAGCACTGGAGGACATTGGATGGCTGCTCAAGTGCAAACTCTTATTTCAGGATTCAGGTAAGATATGCTCTGAAACCAGCTTTGTGGAAAATCTGGGGGTGCCACAGGCTCCTTCCAAAAAAAAAAAAAAAGCCCCAAAACAAAACAGCAACAAACCAAAAAGAAACAACAGAAACCTGCACAAACTCCTTCCCCTGACAAGGTTAACCTTTCTAGCAAGTACAGTAAGTCTATAAATATATGAGCTAAAGCACATTATCTCCAGGACTGAGACAGCTCAGGACTTGCAAATCCACACAAACCACTTCTTACCAACAGGATTCATAAGCAGGCAGGGCAGGCAGGCTTAGTGCTTCATTTAAAAACCCTGCACTCCACAAAGGATCTGCCTCAGTCCTCAGCTACGTTTCAGCCACACTTGGGAACTTCCCACGTACCAGCAGGAAGACATAGAATATTTATGACTTCTCCTTCCTTTAAGGCACAGTCAGCTGAAGCCTGCTCCCAACTGCACAAGATGGTCAGCAGGCAGGTTTGACAGGCTGCAAGGACCTGTTGTCAGACTGCTGACATCCCTGCAGTTCTCTCCATAAAGCAGGAAGGAAAGGTGCAATTCCTCAAGTCAACATTCGTTTTGCATCTCCTTCACCTTCCTGATAAAAATATGACAGATCACTACCTCTTAAGCACAAATCCTGTAGCCAAAGTGTTCCTCCCACCCTGTTACCACAAGCTCCTCTTGGAAGCCAAGCCCTTCCCATCTGTCTGGGCAGCCTTTCAGTACTTGATTGGAATTAATGGTAGAAGAAGAAAATGAAGTCTTGCAAAAAAACCTGATGCATCTGTCAGGTAAGGGCAGATTCTTATTTCAGGCTCTGCCAGGAAATACAGCCTTGTGTTCAAGCTCTTCCTATATAGACAATGCCACCAGGTGCCTCTTGAACATCTTGAGACAACTCAGATGAGAGGAAACCATCTGAAATCAAAAATGGGGGCACACTCCAGGCTCTCACAGGTGTTCCTCTACTCTGTGGGTTTCTTGAAAACTCAATCTGACAGGCTGATCCACTGAGGTGAACAACAAGCAAAATCCTTTGTACACTATGAACAAACCACACCACCCACTCTCAAGCAAAAGCAGCAGAGAAACATTCTGAAGTCACAAAAGGAATCTGCTAGTAAGAAACTGTAACAGGGTGTTCAGGCTGTGAAAGACTAAATTGAAGAATGGAGAAGCCAGAAACAGATGGCTGGGCTGAGAGTCCTGCTGAAATCTTTTCATCAAAGACAAAAAAATAATGGCCCAGGATTCTCCCAAGAGCTGTACCTGTCTTCTTGCATTTGAGAAAGCAAGCAGGTCTCACAGTGTATGAACAATTACAACATCCTACAGCGGGGCAGTAAACACCTCAACAAGACTTACCTATTACTTGCCCTCTTCATCAGCAAGGCCACTGGCATCAACAACCCCTATGACCCTTGAGTGTGAGGACTGTGGCTGTATCTTATTCCTGTAACAGGACTCCCCAAAATCTCTGTGCATACAGAGATCTGTCCAGACAAGGACTGCCACCATGCAAGCCAACTCCTGTGGCTACTGGCCAAGAAATGTCTGCCCTGAAATGGCTGCTACAAATAGCCCTGCCATCCCTGCAGCTTTAAAGGTTACCTCGTCTTTTTCCTCTTGCCTGCGGCGCTCCTCCGCTTCAAACGCGAGCTTCACCTGGATCTCCTGAGCAATCTCGCAGTCCTGTCGCTCCCTAGAAGGCAAGGAGACAGGGATTATAGGCAGCTGAAGTCACAGGCAGGCAGCCCAGAGAAAGGGATCAAAGAGCTAAAAAAAAAAAAAGAATCCACCTGATTTACACAAAAGAATTATTACTCAGCGTTAGTGCAGAGCTATGAATCCTCACCAGGGACCAGGACTCCCTGTACTTACTGGTGGCCAAATTTAGAAAATACCTCCCAAAACATCCACAGAGTACAAAGTAAAAGAGATTCATGGGCAGATTGCTAAGAAAGGAGGATAGGTACCACAAAATAGGGCAGGCTGAGGTAGTGCTCAGAAGTCTGCAAACAACCTAATTCTGCTGAGTTTTTGCACATGTGGTGTCTAAGGAGGGGTGCAGGGGTGTGGTTAATGTAGGCATTTCTGGGAAGTGGCTCTCACATGTAAGCCAAGGAGAAGGAAGTGCAGAAATATGGTACTTAGGCCAAGTGAAGGCTGGAGGTGGCAGTTCAGTAATGAGTGAGAAATGCCACTGAGGTGGGATGAGACACAAAAGCAGGACCAGTGCCAAGAGGCAAGGGAGCAACATGTGTCAAAACAAGGGGGAAGGAGCCACTGCCACAGTGCCAGTGTGGATGCAGGAACACAGTGTGGATGCTGCCTTAACTGTGGACAGGGAGAGATCAGAGCAATGAGACATGAGAGATTGGGCTGACAGACCAGAAGGCTAAGAATCATCTGCAAGAACAGTGCCACACTCAGCAGCGTGCTCTGATGTCCAGCAAACAAGCTGGAATAATGGCCAAGGATTCCTCAGGGCAATTCAGAAACAGGCTGGGGGATTTGAAAAGAAAGACTAAAAGTTCTCTCTCTCAGCATTATTGAGATTGAGCTAAAGACCAGCTCTAAACATGTCAGAAAAATCAATCCCCACAGTCACAACTACTGAGAGGCAAGGCTTAGGAGGAGAAGAGCTGGGAGCAGCAACAAGCAGAGCCTGCCTTATTAGAATACAATCTTTTGAAGAATACACTGACAATGATCAGATAGGTGATGAGAAGACTACCAAGAGTGGAAGATAAGCAAATAAATGAAGCAGAATGAGCTATGTCAAAGCTGTGCTATGTGGGCTGGAGCAACTAGTTCCAGGTTTGAGCAAGAATCTGGGCATAAATGACCTAGTGAATCTGGAGGCAAAGGACTGGGAGAGAATCTAGGACATGAGAAGAGGAAGTTAAACCACTTTTAAAGTGCAGACGAGCACTTTTTGTTGCAAAACCAAAAAATGTGGCATGGCTAGAGAAGCCAGTGGCACAACAGAGTCTTTTTTTACAGAAAGTGAAGAAGGAGAGAAGCAGAAGGGGTGTATATGTGGCAAGGGTGGAGAGGAAGGACATTGCAACAAGAGGGTTTAGAGGACAGATGTGACTAAGAAACAACTCATCTGTCATAGGCAACAAAAAGGCACACACAGCAGGAAGGAAAAGATTATTTCTGTCAACAGCTCCTTGGAAGCAGACCTCTGGACTGGACTTATCAATAGGTCAAACATCTTAGGACACGAGTTTCTTTCATCCAGGTAATAAAACCTGACAATTTTTGTGTGTGTCTGTGTGTGTTTAATTTGACTCTGGGGACAGATCTGTTCAAAGCCACAAGAGTTCACACAGCAGCAAATCTGGTTCTTGAACCTGCTCTTTAGAAAGAGACCTTGGCAAACCCGGCCCCAGGAGAGAACCACAGCTCCCAGGAAAACAATAGCTGAATAAGCAAATCCTAGGGAGCAGGCTGTCAGTGAGCCTGGTAGTGGATCCTTTACAACCCCAGGCTCTGAGGACATGAAACCAGGTAGAAAATAAGTTAGAAAGGTCAGACACATCAAGGCATTGCACATCTCCAGTTCCCCTGGCACCTGTGAGCAGAGCCAAGTTCATCAGCATAAACTGACTTGCTAAATGCTTAAAATACATCCTCTTGCAGACAAACAGGACAGAAAAACAACTAATCATCTTTCACAGCTGAGGCAACAAGGTCATTGCCTCTCCGTTAGCAGCAAAGAACACCAGTACTGCAAACACAAAACTATTTTCTTCTATCTGATGACACATCTTGGAATACACCACATCAATTCCTAAGAACTGAACAGCCACAGAGGATTAGATTTGGGGGTTTATTGCTCAGCAGTAATTAAATACTGAGGCTTGATTAGTTAGTCAACACAAACTAATGCATTAACTTGTGTGAGCATAAGAAAATAGGTTCAAGAGCTTTGACAGCTCTTCTTGTCCTTCAGTTTCCTTACTGTGAGCTCAAGTGCCCATCAGACCCCAGAAATCAGCCAGAGCAACAAAAAAAAAAAATCACTATTTCTGAACATCCCACGCATGTGTCCTTCACTCCTGGGAAGCCAGGAGTGTTAAGAATGTTGGGAAGACTCTACATCAGTTTATAAAAAAGAAAAAAAACCTAAAAGTTTTGTGATCAGAAAGCTCCCTCCCTTTCACAGTGACTGCAGCTACTAGTTGTTGCCAGATGAGGAGAAAAAAAGGGAAATTAAGGGAACTGTTCAAAGGAACTGTTCACATCAGTGCAACAGAACTATCACAGCACTGGGAGCAAAACAGGGAAAGAACATATTTTCACACTATTTTATTTTAGTAATCTTGCTACTATGCTTAGCAGTGTGCAGGCTGCTCAGTTAGATGCAAGAGATGCTTTTAAAGAAGCATGAAAATCACGTCTGATGCTTCCCTAAATTCTTAAAAAGTAATTTTTCGATTCTCTCATTTATCTTCATAAAGTCTTTCTGAGAGAAATTAGGATTTGAAAGAGAGAAGAAAGCGAATAAATTTGAAGAGCTTTTTTGTTTCCTGTTTCTAAAGACCCCTTAGTTCTGCCCTCTTACTTCTCCCATCACCTTGTAGTGTCAAACTGTCCTAGATGACACAGAAAGCAGAAACAACAGGAATTATTCTCTTGCCAGAACACGCTACTCTTGGACAAGGAAGAGACAGTGGGAATGTACAAAGAATTAAGGAAGAAAAACATCCAATTACAAAAGGATGCCTCCAACTTCTTTTACTATTCTTGCAGAAGAGCTCCTGCTCTCAGAAGCAGAACTGCTGCTGACATAACATTTTACATCAGCAGTTCTGCCTGTGCTTTGGCTCACAAAGGCACAAAAATTCGTAAATCCCATTTTACAGAGTCCTACAGCAAGAAAATTGTTTGCAGCTCCCAGCAAGTAACAAAGAGCAATCATGTCTGCCATACAAAATCAATTTTTATGTTGTCATTTACTCAGTGACATCTCTAATTGGTAATAAAGACAAAACTATTGGAAAAAAGCACAGACTTGAGAGATGCATATGTACATAAGGTCTGTCCCAGTGTGCTGGGAACATTGAAAACAGTGATCTGTCACGCCCCAGCTTCAAAGCTTTCATGAGCTGCTGCTTTGAAGCCAGTCCTGTATCTCCCACATCTGCAACACAGAGCTCTTCTGCTCTGTCACTGCTCCTGTCAGATGAGCCACCCAGGCTCTGTGATCTACCACCAACTGCACCTGGTGGGTGGCATCCCAGAGCCCAACGAAAGTCAGGAGGCAGCACAGCTGCTGGGAGATGCATCCTTGTACTTGCAGGGACCCCCATCCAGCCACCTCTCACGAGTGGGATCTGGCTGAGCCCTGTCCCATGAATGATCTGTCCCATGGATGATCATGAATGATCACCCAGTGCTCTGCAAGTCCACTCTGGATTGGAAAGCACAGTTTGTTTTGCCCTGTGCTGCCATGTTTCACTTCTACACCAGCTCCAAAGCTGAGAGCCATGGCACACAGAGAGCCAAACTACAGACCACAGGGTTAAGATGTGGTGTGTGGGGACTAAGCAAACCTGCAGAGCAAACTGGATCACTCATTAAACGCCCTCCCACAGTTGCTGCAGAAGTCAGTGACTGCAAGAGAAGGCCTGTTCCCCAACACCCATCCCCAGAGAGCCACCCTGGAGCAGCAATTCCCCTTCCCAGGTCATTTCACACTGAATAGCTGCAAGCACACGCAGGGGCTTTCAGCTGCCAGCACAGCAGGACACCAAAAAGCATCACACCCAGCTCCTCAAAAGCATTCATTCATCAGGCACAGGGCAAACACACCAATATCTGCAATCTCCACAAACAATTCCCCTATATATATATACACACACACATATATACATATATATATATACATATATATATACATATATATATATATACACATATATATATATACACACACACACACACACACTGGGTACTTCTGTGGCACGGCTCCTTCAATCTCAAACTTCAGCCAGGGATGGGGTCAACTCAAGTGGCCAAGTTACCCCATTTTGACAATGAGTAGCAGAATGGGAAGGCTCCTTCTGATCGACAGGCAACAGTATCTAAGGCAGGATGGGCTCCAGGACCATCTGCACCCACCCTGCTCTCATTCCTCTGTGCCAGAGCCTGGGATCAATACTTTTACAGCAATGGGCAGCCAAAGTAAAAAAGAAACAAAAGCAAAAGGCTGATGAAGCCCACACACTGTCAACTCAAAGCAGCTGATATTAGTGCTCTGATCCTATGGGACTAGCATTCCCATTCCAAGATCTCCAGCACAAACTCACAAGTCTTTTTGGTGTTTCTGGATTTGAGCACGGGCTTTCTTATCCTCCTCTTCTTGCAGTTGCTTGGCCATCTGCAAGTCATGTTGCACCAGACGATTACGTTGAACATTTGTGGCCAAGTGATGCTCAACTGGAAATAAACACAGACAAGAACCCTCAAATCAGGCTGCAGAACTTCACTGCGTGAACAAGATAAACCAAGTGGGAGGGAGATTCCAGCCCAGAAAGGAAGACAGATCTTGGCAGGGAAACACCAAGCAATCTCTCTAAAGGTGGGAAAGTCCTGAACTGAAATTATGCTAGCAGCTTGAGATTGCCTCTTTTCAGCACTGAGGGGGCTGTAAACGTGTCTGTTACCAAAACAAGTTCTGCATATCTTAACACATCCAGGTTTATAGGGAATGGTTTTTAGGCTCTGAATTTCATTTTCTGACCACAGAAAACCACCCTAGACGAATGAAGTGAGCCTGGGAGGGACCACCAGAGGCCAGTGGGCATGAGCTGAACCTAAAGCACTTATTACAGATACTTCCCTAATTTGTTCTCAAGAACCTCTAGGGAAGAAAACTCCTCTCACTCTCAGCAGAATCAGTTCCAAAAATCTCCCTACCTTTATATTTAGCAACCGAGCAACTTAGTGCTCCAGTGAGTCCTTTACCATACATGGGTATCACCATGAAAAAATGGCTACATGAGCTGCAGCCCAGAGTCGTCTTTAATTCAGTGGTCTCAGGTTCCAGTACCAAGGGCACGAGCAGCTGCACCCTTGCTGGAGCTGCAGGAATGGCATTAGCACCTGGTACTGGCAGATACCAATTCAGTGAGAAGCTGATTAGAGAGGCCACCACACCTGAAACTGCAATGTAAACATACCCGAAGTAACAGATAAGCATGTAAAAAAAAAAAATCATTCAAAAAAAAAAAAAAAAAAAAAAAAAAA